>NW_024121199.1:9825971-10023749 GCF_016745375.1 Pimephales promelas | reverse complement strand
CAGCGCTCATCACTGTCACTTTTTACCCAGCCGTCCAATCACAGTGGAGGAGGGGTGGGACTAATACCACACCGACCAACTGTCACAACATTCAACTGGTGCGGATATTCTGTATCATAGCAACGAAACGTCTCAACGGAAAAAACGCTACACTGCCAAAACGCACAAAGCACGGCATCTTCAGCAGAGCGTCTAGCGTTTTCAGCTGGTTAAAAACGCTTTTGTGGACACACGGCCTAAGGGTTTCTAGATGTTTCAGGAACTGCAAGATGCAGCTATATTTAGGTATAATAAACTTTTATTTACAAATTGACTATTGCATAATGTGTAAACATTTCTTTCCACAGTGCATTCCAAATCATGATAATAGCCAGTATTATGATATTTATTGCAATCTTATTTACAGAATATACACAATATATCACAAAAATTAAAGAGAAATGAAACCCCAAATTGAAAATTGTTAACATTTAGTCCCTTTCAACATCAGATTGGCACAATGTCTTGTTGCGGCACAGGAGAAGACTTTCAGTGAATAATAACTTTAAGGGTGAGTAAATAATTCAAAAATTTGGATGAACTGTCCCTTTAACAGAAACGTTTTCGTTTAGACAGGATATCATTCCAGCAGTGGAGACATTTAGAGAAATATACTACGCTTGTCCCAGAAACTGTTGATCAATACTGTGAGAGATTATATGATTTTGGGAGCAGATTAGCCATCCAGATGGAATGAGTGATGGGTTAAGGCTATGTTCAGGGACAGGCTTAGTCTTTTGTAAATCTGCCCTCTGAGTAAAGATGACTCCACACATAGTGCCAGTGTGACATTAGTCAGAAATGAAAGCTCACAGCCTGAAAATATACAGGTTTTAAAATCAAGGGGCAAAATTCAGTGCAACTGCTGAAGGAGGATTTTCACAGATCCCGCAGGCCGTGGCTGTTTTAAACCGGAACTCAGGCTAAGGATTAGTCCATACTGAAATAAACAAGGAGTCATTTCAGATACACGGCAAGGTCACTCACATTCTCCAAGCTGGAGGCAATCACATGGGGGAATGAAATCTCATGAAAACGGTCACATTTCCAGGTCATGTTTCACCCCAAAATCAAGTGAAATAATTAATAAATTATATTTTGTTTACAAAAAAAATGAATGTGACAAGCAGGGCGAGGCCAAGAGCTGTGGGAACGGAGCCAGTTTATGTTAAATTTATCATTAAAGTTAGTGCCGTTTCCCTGCCTTCTTCCCTTTGCTACAATGAACGGTAAAACATTGATGCATATTTTAACTCTGTGCTGCAATAAAAAGGATATTATTAAATTAAGTATTTATACATCATTTTAGTATCAAATCACCTAAATTCATGCAATCACCATTGCAAAAACATTTGCAAACTCTAAAGTAATGACAAGGTAGGGTAAGAAAGATGGAAGAATCTGTTTTGAAACTGATGTCACAAGCTCCTAAATTTAGATTCATTTTCTAAAGGTCAAAACTAGTTTCTTTTTTTGGCATTTAAACACACGCATATATAATTTTGGTGTGAAATGAGATCTAAATGGCTTATTGGGAGAAATCTATGTACTATTTTATGCCATTTTATCATATGATTGTCTTATTGTCACACAGTGTCTTTCTAGAAATAAGAAGGAATACATGATTACTGTATAATATGAATACTGTTGTGGGCATTAACAGTAGATACGCAAAATATGGTAAGGTTTTAGTGCAACCTCGTGCTTCTTCCATTTTCTCAATGTGTTTTTCACAACACCATCAGATATATAATGTGAACTATTTACAAATCTCAAATATAAATAACAAATCAAGCATTCAACTTTAAGAATAAAATTTGAAATGCTTTTTAAACGCTGTCAGCTCCATCTAATGAAGAAAATCTGACAGCGTTGACAAATTAATCATATATTTTGCATTACATAAAGAAGTCAGTTTGTTTGATGTAGCTTATTACTTATAGGACATTCTCAAAATGAGAGAAATTACTTGAAAAATGTTTTTTTGTTTTTGTTTTTTTCACAATTTATGGAAATGAACCTCTCCAGTTTGTCAAAACATGTACAAATGTTCTAAAGATATATATTTAGCCTATTTTTTTTGTTTCTAATATATATATATATATATATAATATATATATATATATATATATATATATATGAGTGTGTTTTGCGCGTACTTGGTCTTCCTCAATATACAGTAGATAATGTTATTTGTTATGCAGATGAATATATGAAGAGTTCAGATGCAAAAGCCTCTAAATGCCATTTGAAATTTTCATCTTTAATGATTATTTTTATCAAACTTGTATATTTAAGTTCAGTAATTTCACTTAAATAACAATTAATAGGTAATTATCATTGCCATTTAAGTGAAATTACTTAAAGGGCACCTATTCGCCTTATTCACTTGGCGGCCATTTTGAAAATGGAACGCCGCTGAGGGGTACACACACCCGGAAGGATGCATGCGACGCAGCAGCACCAGCAATGAAAACTCGCAGTGCGGACCACCAATCATTCCTGTCTGCCCGAATTAACGATGCAAAATGTGAAGCAAAGTGCCAGTGACTGAAACATCCCCCGGGCTGTGTTAATTAAGGGATACAGTACCTGTATCGGAGGTTTTATCCACGACATTGAACGTAAGAATGGACGCCAATTTACCTCAGTTTCTGCAAGCTTGTAGGAAGTTGACTGTGTACTATTAGAATACAAATCCATTACCATCATTATTTTTATTCTTTATGAATACATATATGTAAACTTGTATTGTCACCATAGCAGCTTATCATTGTCAGTGTGTAACAGGATCAGTCCCTGTCAGACCTTAAAATCACTTCTCCTCTTTCCTTTTACATACATATGTGAGTGATTTGATTGTTTTACATGCGTGTGTATGTAAGCTACTGGATGTGTATCTATCTAAACAATAAAGTACAATTGTATCTAACATAGTAACTTACACAGTCAACAACTCCATATTACAGCTTAGCTTACTAACGTTAATTACCTCTGGCTGCTGGAAGCTCGCAGAAACTGGCAAGGCGTCCATTCCTACGTTCAATGTCGTGGATAAAACCTCCGATACAGGTACTGTATCCCTTAATTAACACAGCCCGGGGGATGTTTCAGTCACTGGCACTTTGCTTCACATTTTGCATCGTTAATTCGGGCAGACAGGAATGATTGGTGGTCCGCATTGCGAGTTTTCATTGCTGGTGCTGCTGCGTCGCATGCATCCTTCCGGGTGAGTGTACCCCTCAGCGGCGTTCCATTTTCAAAATGGCCGCCAAGTGAATAAGGCGAATTATGCCCCTTTTTACAAGATGTAATATTGGTCTCAGGTGTCCCCAGAATGTATTTGTGAAGTTTCAGCTCAAAATACCCCACAGTTAATTTATTATAACCATTTGAAAATGTCATTTTGGGGCCTGCTTAAAAATGAGCTGTTTCAGGGGGTATTCCACCTTAAATGCAAATGAGCTGCATATCCCCGCCCTGCCTTTGGATGAGGGCGTAACTTGATACCTATGGCAGGCAGTCGGTACTGAGAGAGTGAAGAGACGCGCCATATTGAATGTCATTCAGAGTACGTTTGAATCGGAATATATAAATAGTATGAAGAGACTCCGGCAGAATAAACAAATGAGAATGGACCAGTACGTCTCGGTATGGTTATTTGATACTTTTATGTACTTTAGAGTTGTAATAGCGTCCCATTTGAAATGATGGATGTCCAACACACACACACAGACACTAGCGCAATTTTTTTGAAACTACATACACATTCTGTGATAAAGTTTGCTACGTACGAGCGAAATTACATTTATGCGAGGGACCTGTGGCGTCATGTTTAGCTACTTGTCATAGGTGCTTCTGTGGCAAATGTGAGAAGATGGCTAACTTACAGAACACCAACATATATGCAGTTTTTAATACAATATCTTTAAAAATATATATATTTATAAACGTGTGGTTACACACTATACAAACAAGAGTTTAAATTATATACACAGACATCCTATGACGGCAATAACTTTAGACGCATTTGTTGTTGAATTGGCTGACATTGACTGAAAAGACTATTTGCTCAAAAATCATAAAATACACTTACTGTTACTGGGGTGACGGTGGATCGCAAACAGTAGACGACAATCCACACTTGAGGATTAACTTTTAAGCCACAACAACAGGATTAACCCACGAGTCCACGACAGAACATAAATTTACGTTTCCAAGAGACATTACCGGCTGTCGTCGTTGAAACAATGAAGGATGGTGTGTACAGATCACTGAGGGCGGGGTCAAGGCCACAACCACACTGTCAATCAAACCCCTGTCTCCCGTTCTACGTCACAAAGACCTGGATCTCAGAACAGCTCGTTCTGAGACAGTGCATATGATTTATTGAGATTGTAAAAAAAACACTGGGTGGATTTTTATCATTCTAGGGTGGTTTTGCTCACACACTGCCAACACACATTTATGTTCAAACACCATGTAAAAGTGAATTTTCCATAATAGGTGCCCTTTAACTTAAATATACAAGTTTGATAAAAATCATTAAAGAAGAAAATTTCAAATGGCATTTAGAGGCTTTTGCATCTGAACTCTTCATATATATATATATATATATATATATATATATATATATATGTATATACATACATATTAATCTGGATAATGTTAACTATATTGAGTAATGCTCTAAGGACTCAGCGTTTTTTGAGTAGTAATCTATAAAAATCAAATGAAATAGAAACTCATAAGAACATTCTATTGATCATCTCCGATTAATTTTACTTGTTCTATTGGCAGATTAGAATTAGTCAGTTGTCTCGCTGTAGTATATCATAGCTCACTGTGTTTTACTGATATGAAAACAGCAATAAATGCTGCATTGTTACAGAATGTCATGTGATATCATATTCCCACATCCAGAAATGTCTTTTAGTTCCAGTAATGATCATCTGATTTTTTTAATTGCAGCTGCATTAAAAAAATAAAAAATATATATACTGCATGCAAGTTTTAATAATGTTTTTTTTTTTGCATAAATATTAGTAGTGTTTAACAACAATATACATAGAATATATATAAAAAACAGTGAATTTTGGAACTCACAGATACTTTTATAGAACGCAAAGACCATTTTATGAGGATTTTGATGTCAGTCTGCTGAAACCCATGTCCTCCCCAGAGCTTTACTCCTCTAGCTGACCTTTGTCCTGCTTTTCTGCTTATCGGCTCTTTCTTTCTCCACAGAGAATTTGGTGTTCTGTAAAATGTTATAAAGAATCTCCTCTTCTTCTTTGTCACTGTTTCATTGAACGATTACTGATTCACCTTCCTCTAATGTCACAAGATCTGATCAGGCACCAGCTGTGCTAGTTAAACAAAGTCAGTCACTGTTTCTTGTTATGTTGGTGATTGTGGCAAAGCCATGGTTCAAAGCAATGGAGAATTTTTCACACAATATTTTGTGATCTATGATGGTTTTAAGTGAATAGTAAAATGGAGTAGTTGATTTCACAGATTTTCCAGTTCCCCTAGGCTGTTTCTCTGAAAATACTCTTATGAACTTCCTGAATTGACTCTTCACTTAGCTCCGCCCCCTTTGTTACTGTCACTCTCTCAGACCAAAAAGGTTGAATATTTGGAGAAAGCATTTCCATTCATCTCAATGACTGTGCAAGTATGCAATTTCAAATCAGCCAACATAGGCATGATATGGGTTTGAGGTATAGTCCCAACATTGGGCTAATTGACCTATGGCTAAGCCACGCCCCCTCCAGGCGCTTTGGCAGTGGTCACAGTAGACATTTCACAGGAGGCAATTGGTGATTTTTGGAGACAGAAAGATTATATATCATCCGAAGTCACCTAAAGGGCCTATTGTATTGGAGGGTTATATTAATAATTTTATTGTTGAGAAAGTCGATGAAAATCTTCAGCTCCAGGCAAAAATGTACAGGTCACAGTGTTAATGTGATAAACCGCATATCGTTGCCATCACCGTTTGGTGCTAAATCATTCAGCACAACATTGTTAACATTTGTTATTTCAGTTATTTACAGTTAATGAAGCTAAGCTAAGCTAAGATGTAGCTAGAAGCTAACGTTAACGTTTTCTAATGTTAGGCTAACGTTACATTAGAGATTTTAAAGATAACATTCAAATACGTTGTTGACTTAACTTAGAACAGATGTAGACATCCTTGTTTAATTTATCCACGTTTGGTGTTGTGGTCAACCGCATAACTTAATCCAGAGCAGACACTTATCTTGGTTGAGATGTGGCTTGGGAAAGGGTAAAAAAATACACACCGTCGCCCAGCCTCTCGTGTTGGAGTTGCATGTACCCCATGCACACCGTTTGCCAATTTTAAACTTAAAGTGACAAGAAAAAACAAATGAAAACTGATTAACTGCTATGGACGTGGAAGCAGAGAATGTCCGAGTGTATTGGGTTAGCTGCGCACTGTGATTGGCTCATCGTGTTTGAGGGCGTGGCTTCGCCATAGGTCAAGTCAGAGAGCCGTCATGAAACCCTTGGGCAAACCCATAGGGCTCATAATTTAAGCCCATATTGTGCCTAAATTTGCCCCACAATGAAATGTCTAAACCGTTTAAGCTGTAACATCAAAGGAAGCAGTCCTGGGAATGTTTTTTTTTCTTCTAAAAATCGATTTCAATAAATAAAAATAAATAAAAAAATCAGGCACAGGTAAAATATTTACTATGACTCGATTAAACATGCACAATGGTGCTTGCAAAAGATTAGTTTGGTTAGAATACATGGATACTTTTTGTCAACGACACATGCTGTTAGTGGTCCTCACACGTGCCACCAAATCAATGGTGTGGGTTTTGGTTGTACAGAACGTCACTAAAGGTGAACTATGTAAGATTTTATTTTGTAAAAATACATGCTATTAAGCCAGTTTTGTTGTTCATTGACTACTGTTTATCTCCTTAAAAAATGTAAATGGTTTCCTCGGCACCATCAAAATTTTGAGAGTGGTCTGCTCAGGAGTGTGTTTCCCGTACAACTATGTAGCTCGCTGCTTCACTACCATAGTACAATGCATCGTTGGAGAAATCAACTAGCTAGTCACGACTGTTTCCCGAAACCTATTGTCGCAAAGTATCGTTCAACCACGTTGGTTTATGACGTCTCGCACGTGGTGGAGTAATAACTACTTTTAATGAAACTGTTTGAGATCCAATTAACGCTAGATTTTTTATATAAATTACAGACATGTCATCTGAGGACTAGGGTTGGGTATCGTTTGAATTTGAACGATTCTGATTCCGATTCCGATTCCTTGTTTCGATTCCGGTTCCTAACGATTCTCGATTCCGATTCTTTTAAGAGGCAGGGTCAAAAAAGTTTAGCTAACCATGCTAACCAACGGTCTTTCTGAAGGAAATACTCCTTCTGTCACAAATATTCCTTTTGTCACAAATTTTGCATTTTGCCGAGATTTCGTTATTTTTAGAAAAGTGAAGCCACACTTTGGATCGCTGACGTAAGCTACTCATGTTCGACTCGCGAGGTTATGGCAATACTTCCGGTAGACGCTTCTTCGTTGGTGTTGTTCAGCGGTTTCTTCTTCCGCTCGGCGGACTGTGAATATCGAAACTAGGAATCGAAATTTGAACTTTTGAACGATTCCGGGAAAAACGAAAAGTTAGTCCCGGTTCCAATCGATACTCGATTCTCGATACCCAACCCTAGTGAGGACTATTTCTAATTGTTCTCTGTTATTTTGCTTCATTACCAGACTCAATATTTGGCTCGTTCTTGCGTAGTAGAGCACGTTCGCACATGCGCACTCTTCAAACACGTTACTTTAAAACTTTTGACAAACTAAAAGACGTAAATTACATTGTTTTTACATTACGTACATTACGTAAATTGCTGATTTTGCTCAAGATAAGGATTTATTACGTCCAAATGTCATGCAATATAGAAACGATGCTTCTAACCGGTCGAGAGCAACTTTGCGATGCTGTGTGTGAATGTTTGCTGGAATGATAGTTTCGGGAAACACTGACTCATAGAACTATGCTGAATACGCCGGAACTTGCGACCATATTTGGCAAACTATGCTTTCAGGAAACGCACCGAGACCAGTGACAGACCGTTGAAATTTCGAAACGTTTACTGAAATCAGCAGTTTGATAACAGCTCAAAATTAACAGCTCATGGTTTCACGAAGCAGTTTCGAAAGTGCCCGTCACTCACCCAGCATAGTCTGTTGTTTTACTGGAAGATCAAGTTAGGATATTTTAAACAAAAATTGAAGGTAAAAAAAAAAATGAAACGTATGCATAGATGAATTTTTCATAATAACATGCATCTGGAATATATACTTCTTTTTATTTCATATCAACTTTAAAGTTACACTAGGCTAATAGTTTATTCAACCCCATACTTAACTTGTAAACATATTCTTATTAATTACTATTACTAATTGCTCTTCAGTACAGTTGATTTAAATTAAAGTAGAAGTTTGAGTCTACCTTTCAAAAATGAGTTGGCTCAACTAACTTCAGAAGTTGAGCAAACTAAAAAATGATTTGCAGCTGGTTACCTTTTAAACGTTTCTTTTACTTAAATGGTTTTCTAAGCGATGCGGGTGACGTGACTTCTTGTTGACGTTTAAAGTATTTTCAAACAAAACGGAGGCTAGATAGACCCTCCCCCCTCCTCATCTGCACTGACCCCCCAAACCCCACCGGGCCTTCTTGTCAGTTATTGGCTGGAAGAGTTTGTTATGTTTCGTGGACGGGTCGCCGCAGTTTGTCTTTGTTGATATTTGTGGAGCCTGGGCTGTCTGCATAGACCGCGTTTTTTTACAGTGTGTTTAGGGGACAGGCATCTAGCGGATAATGAGGAGATGTTTGCTGTATGTGACAAAAAATGTTTTGGCCTAAAAACATGTGACATCGCTTAGAGCACCTTTTTACTTTTTTTTTTTTTACAGTGAATGAATTGCAGATTTCTACAGATATTCAGTGAAAGAGCACAAGCTAGACTGCCAAAATGGCAGACGGCAACAGCTTCTACGCTAGGATTGGTCAGTAACCTTTTTAAGGCGGGACTTTGTGTCGGGTCAATTGTTTTGCTGTTCTTATACATGACATCAGTATCTGAAGTGTTTCTTGACCACAGATTGACTTATCTCTAGTGGCCAGAAGTTTCATTTTGAGGCTGCCCATCCATCATGAGGAGAGCGTACAGGGCCTTCACAGAAGGTCAGCTTGCATCTTCTCCGGCATCTGACTCACAGTCACCTCGCTGTAGGATGTACCAATCAGCACACAGGCAGTCCTTTGAGGCGTGGTCTGTTGACATCGAGGGTCCGCCTCGGTGCAATGAAGACAAGCCCCATGGCTGTCTGCCAGGCCATTGGAGAGGCGAGTGGAGTTGCTAGCATCCTTGTTGCAGCATTGAGATATTTGCTGTTGAAGATCCTTTTGTCCAGGCACAGGGCTTCCCTTACATGGGCTGGAACATATTCGTCTGCGAATCTGAGCTGTGTCCCTGCTCAGAGATTTACGAAAGTTAGGCTTAAAGACCAGGTACACCACAGGGTTGTAGATTGTGGAGGATTTGGCAAAGATAGCTGCCAAAGCAAAGGCTAAAGGTGGGACGTCATTAGCTTCTCCAAATGCAGCCCACATTGCCACAACAGCATAGGGGCTCCAGGCGATCAGAAAACCAATGCAGACCGCCACAGAGAGCTAGAAGAGAAACAGAAATGACTCATGAGAACATTTACACATGTTCTGGAGAAAACGTCAAACAGGGTCATTCTTCATTTTTGACGACAGATGGTGTCCCTTATCTTTGTTACAGTAAAAATAAACTTTAATTGTCAATAAAATATGAAATCTCTATTTTTAACATGTAGTAAGGAAAATTGATACTTTAAGTAAACTTAAATTTATTTGAAGTACTTATTGTTTATAATTATTTGATTTGCATATATTTTGTCACTCTTTATTTGTCAGTGGTAGTTGCGTATTTTAAATATTTAGATTAAAAAAAATTCTGTAGTGACACGTGAAGGCCAAGTATGGAAACCCATAGTACGAATTTGACCTCTGCATTTAACTCATCCAAGTTTGTGCACACAAATTAGGAGTAGTGAGCAGTGAACACACACTGCAAACCGTGGACACACACACCCAGTACAGTAGGCACTGGGCAGCCATTTTTGTTGCGGCGGCTGGGGAGCGCTTTGCTCAAGGCCATCTCAGTCATTTCCTGCCAGTAATGAGGATTGAACCCGCAACCTTCAGGATACCAGTCTCACTCTCTAGCCGTTAGGCCACGATTGCCTAATGGTTATCATTACTAATAATATTATTAATTCTTGCAAAATACCCACTGACCTTGAAACTAGCACAATGGCAGCCTCCATTTTATTTACCTCAAAAGACTAACACCACGGATAAAAACATGATTTGTCAAGAGAATTTCATTTCATAAAAAGCATATAAATATATTATATTATTATAAAGAATGATAAACCTTTTGACTAATTTCTATCTCTCATTTGTCAATCCAAAGTCCCTTAAGGCCGGGAACAACGCCTAAAACCTAGCGCTGATGAAAGCGACTGTGGCATCCCATCACCTGCGGCTGCGTGAGAGGACATGCCTCTCCCATAACAGCAGGTGGCAGTAGTCTGTATTTGGCATTCAAAAAGCAGGGCTGCCAACTCTCACGCATTGAGCGTGAGACTCGCGCAATTGGCTTTATGCACAGCTGCACTACTTCCTGAACTTAAGCCAGCTCCTTGTTTCCTGTCTGCCATTATTGGACAAATTGATTAATTCAGGTGTGCCTGACCTCAGTAGTCATGGCAACAATAATCAGACACACCTGAATTAATCAAGTTTGGCCAATAATGGCAGACAGGAAACAAGGAGCTGGCTGAAGTTCAGGAAGTAGTGGAGCTGTGCATAAAGCCAATTGAGCCAATTCCCACGCTATCACGCCACACCCCCGATTTCTCACGCTAAAGTATCAAGCCAGTCGGCAAACTACCTCAAAGATAAGTTAATCTATAAATCCACCAGTTGAGCCACTCGTGATCGACTAGTTTTACCGCTAATTAGTTTAAATATCCTCTAATCTAGTCTAGAGCGATCGTGCATGCGAGACAGATGTTGAGCTCCTAACGGCGCGAACGCAAAACCAGGACTGGAGCCAAAGCCAATTCCTCTCTGCACTCTAAGCGTTCTGTTATCACTACGGGTATACACATCACTGTAGTTATTACATCCACTACGGGTTTTCCAGTCTCACTCACAGGAAAAACTGCTCTGTGTTCGAGTGAGCAAAGTGCACACGTTTCTCTAAAACACCCAGCACAAACAGAATGCCTAATTCTTAAAGTCTTGTGCTGTTTTATGAAGGCAAAAAGCCATATCAAGGTTTCGTTTTTTAGTTCATTGGCAAAATATAACGCTAGAGACCTTCATGTTAGTTTATACATTTTACATCTCATATGTTCGGCAAAAGGCGGATTCGAACTCGGGTCCGAGCGCATCAAAAGCTCTTTCACGAACTACAAGCTCTACTATCTACACCACTGTAGCTGTTCCGTAATGGGCATGTTTTTGCTATAAAGACAGGCACTAAAGGCGGCTTTAGTGCAAATATAGGCTATGCTCCATTTATCAGAGCCCCTCCCCCCGCCCCCCGGACAAGTCTCACGCCAAGCTAAACTCAAAAGTTGGCAGCTCTGAAAAAGGGAAACTAGAAGAGCCAGATCTGTGGTTTAGAGATGCACAGATCAGCTCTAACATCACTCGAATCCGCTGTTAACAAAGCCGACTGACGCTCAAACACCTGACGGCCGATCATCGGCTAGGTGTGTCTCAGGCTTTTAGCACTGACTCTGAAGTTTTATCCTCTCACCTTCACAATGAGGATGTGTGCATTCGTTGTCTTGGTCTGTGGCGACACGTGTTGCTGTACTGCCTGCCTTGACCCTCGTACGGTGATGAGGATCAGGATGTAGGACATAAGGATGATGGTAAGAGGCAGCGCATAGCAGAAGAGGAAGAGGCAGATAATATAGGACATGGACAAAGGATCCTGGCCTGGTGCATACCTGAAAGTTGAATAGAGAACAGGACATAGTCATGGTAATCAGGTACACTGCAAGATATTCTGACCCCCCTGTACAGTTTATTGCCTCTGGCTATAATCACTGATCACTGAATGCTGATCGTCTGACCACGGTCCTTAGATTCATCCCAACATTTCTCTCCATTACAGAGCCCTTGTTCACATGCCCAGTTTGTTAGTGTCACCTGACCACCTGATTTATTGAGGCAAATGAATTACTGGCCCAGTATCTTAATGAATAAGGCCCAATCCGGGGTGGGTTAAAGCAGAGAGGTTGACCTCTGTTAAGATTTTTTTTACTTAGATACTAAAGTCATATACTTGAAGCAAAGCTTCCACAGTGCTATGCTAAGTTGTTTAACCAAACATTATATTTATAAAAAGGAGCAGTTAGTGTGGGCCTAATGTCTGAATGGGTTCTCTTCTTAGGCAAGCAGAATGGTACACTGGGAATGTGCTAGGCCCATAATCCAGAGGTCCATGGATCATAATTGGCTTGTATGGCATTGCTAACTTATAAAGATGCCCAGACCCTAAATAAGGATTTAATTCCAATGCACAGGTGTAAAATGTTCCGAGAAGCTGTTGAAGTAGTTGAACGAACTCCAGTCATTGGGACCCACCTTACAGAATGTTTGAGATGTTTTTCTATTTAACAAGTTGATGAGTCGAATTAGGAGTTTCAATTATTGAGTCATCTAAACCATTCTGGGGAAGGACCTGAGGACTGAGGTGAAGAAACAGTAATCTAAATGATTATGTTTGTTGGCCTTATTCAGCCTAATAGATAAGGAACTTAAGTTTGAATATTGGCCTAAACACAAGCTGTTTTGAAGATTGCTGGGTATGAGATCAGGTCTAAGGTGAGCAGAGTGGCACAGAAAAAGTGTGCTAGGCCCATAACCCAGAGGCTGATGGATTCTTTTTTCTTACATAAAAAAGGCCCAAACCATAAATATGGAGTGAATTCCATCCAGGCTCCAAAACCTCTTAGTGCCGGAACATATGCAATTCTGCATGAATGTTGTGAGAAGTTGATGTTCATATGGATGACGTTGTCTGCGTCCAAAAACTTGCTGCCTCATTGCCTTATCAGGCAATGACTTTGAAGGCAGCATTTACGTTTACAGCGTTTACCTCACAAAACTAATTTTGGAAAGACTTCTGAGATAGCTTGGTTAATGGTTTAATGATCCACAGCAAAATAGAGCGAGCTTTGATGAGCAAATATTTAACTCAGTGTTGTAGTCGAGACCACCTCACTCGAGTCCGAGTCGACACCGAGACCAGAGAGAGTCGAGTCCGAGTCAAGACCGAGTCCATAGAGAGTCGAGTCCGAGTCGAGTCTGAGACCAGAGACGGTCGAGTCCGAGTCGAGACCGAGACCAGTGAGGGTTGATTACCTAATTTACTTTTATTTACTTAGAGAAATCCTTTTTTTTTTTTACTGAATTTACTTAGAGTTTAAAAAATATGATCAGTTTAGGGTAAAAAGGCCACATAGTAGGTGGTGTTAAAAGTAATTTTATTACAATTTGTCATGCGCAGTTGCGCACTAGAAAATCACCAATCACTGGGCGTGTCAATCAATTTAAAGAAATATTTTATTAACATACATTAATAATCATGAAAAATATTTTTAATTGAACTCGAGTGGACTCGGGAATAATTCCGAGTCCTAAAAAAAAAATGTTAGAGTACGAGTCAATTCCGAGACCAAGACCATTAAAATATGGTCTCGAGACCGAGTCCGAGTCTCGAGTACTACAACACTGACATCAGAAATGGAAAACGTTGGTCAAAAACTTAAATTTACACACAAACTGACCACCAACTGCAACTTTCAGATGGCATCTTTATTTTTATTTATCTCAATTGTCACAGAATGGAAAGCACAGGATTGTGGGATATCAAAGGCAACAAAGTAAACATCTATGCAGCCTTCAAAAATCAATCAGAAGTATCTCAGGAGACAGGAAGTGAAGCTAGCATTGGACTCGTGTGTGCCTTGTTACCTTCTACCATGTAATGCGTCCTCCGAACGCTGCATTTATAAGCTTTCGGACGCACGAATTTGTTCAGATTCCTAGGATGTTGGTAGGAAACAAGCATTAGTCTCAGTGGAGTAATGGATAAGGCACTTGCCTCCTAAACCAGGGTTTGGGTTCAATTCTCATCTGGGATAACCTATGAAGTGAATGTGGGCTCTGAAGACACATGGGAAAGGGAGCTGTCCTACGGCAAGCATAGTGGTGCAGCAAGAACATGCTGGAACTATAGACCACTGCAGGGATTACATACATTTGTATGCCAACCTTGGTTAGCATTACCCTGGTTCCCCTGACAAAAAACAAAAAAACTAATGGGATTTTTCAGTTGGCTTTTGGATTATTGCAAAAAATAAGCTCTGGGACCCAACAAAAGTTTAAGATCCTTATACATTTCATTAGATAATTCTTCACAAATGAACACAATTTCTATTAATTTTGAATCCTAATTACAATCATAAGAAGTAAAAAAGCTAAAGGTAGGCTATTTTGCACAACTTAAGCGTTACCACCACGATTTCCATTACACAAGAGTAGATGTTAAAACTTCATGCTGATTTGTACTCGGCTTTCGCCAATATAAGCAAAAACTAAGACGTAGCTTTACAGTAAACTATGCTTCTCCATCCATTTACGCTTCTTTCCATATGGTGACTCTCCTTCTGTCCGGCGTTAACGGCTGTAGGGTACTTGGTGCGTCAGCACACGACGGCTGCAACTACAGTGTGCTCTCCCTAGTGGACCAACACGACAACCGTCTGGATTGAGCCGAGTAGGGGACATCTCTTTGGTCTTTTCAAGTGGGCACCTTCCGTCCTCAGTGTTTCGTCCACTAGCCCACGACACCTCAAGAGGGCTCGACAGTGACTCTGGCATCCCAGAGTCACCCCCCTCCGTCCCCCACTCAACTCAGCCCAGCTTACTGACCTTTCCTCAAATAGTGGCTCACCACCACTAATTGAGACATATCTTTTATGGAACTCTTTTAGTATAATAACATTTAATGTCCCATAAACCATTTGTAGTACCATTTAGCCACTTGTAAACAACTACCTTTTTCAAAAAAAAGCTTAAAAAATCATGATTGGGGTATTACTGATATTTTTTGTAGAATAAAACTTACTATCTTTAGCTTGTGTTAGCCACACACCTTATTTCAGGCATTTAACCAAAACCCATGAATACAAACACATTGACATTGGGATGATGGAACCAGAAGTGCAAAAATGCTTTAGGATTCATTCCTGTAGCACTCCATTCAAATTTTTAGATGTAAACCACACAAACCCAGGTTTCAAAGACATGGCTTCAGCCTAGTTCCAGACTAAAATGCAGGTTTGAACTGTTTTAACTTAACTGTTGTAATCTAAATATATGTCAGTTGCATTGTTTTGTCTATGCACACCAGTAATGTTTTATTCTAAGGCATGTTTATAAAAGGCTCTAATTGAACTAAGGCCTCATCCGGGCTTAATCTAAGCACTGTTTGTGAAACCAGGCCAAAGACTCTTAGGCCCCGTCCACACTACTGCGGTTTCGTTTAAAAAACGGAGAATTAAAACGAATCCGATCTCTGTCCACACCGGTGTTTTATCTGCGTATTAGAATTGATCTCCATCCACATTAAAACGACTGAAAATGCGGATCACGTGACCATTCACTAACACCGGGCATGCACGTGCCGGTGTAAACAGTGGCTGATGATTCAGGGAAGGACACGTCATGACTGATGACACCCAATCATAGAGCCGAGTGTGAGCCTCTGCGTCAGCGTTCCTAAAGCCCTCCGTTTTGTCCTGTCTTCACCAAAACGCAAAACGGAGCGGCAGTGTTTCTAAACTTCTCCGTTTTATGTCTTCGTTTTTCCGTTTTAGTCTGGACGGGAGGTGCAAACGTAGCAAAAGGTCTACGGTTTTTAAACGAAAACACAGCAGTGTGGACGGGGCCTTAGTCCTGAAACTATGGCAATACGGAGTGTTTGTTGGCCTTGTTCATACAGTATGTCCAGTTTATTGGTTTCACTGGGCCATCTGACAGATACTGGGAATTATTGGAAGCAAGAGAGCAACAGCGCCTATGGCATAAATGGATAAGGCCTCCCAAGCCAGGGATTGTGGGTTTGAGCCCCATTTGGGTTGGGTGGAAATGTGCTGGGCCAAGAGGTTGATACAGACCTGTCTTCTGCTAATAATTCTTAACCTCGGCTACAACTCATCTTATAAAATTGCCCAGGCCAAAATAAACTCTGCAGGATAGTGGTTATCCAGGAGGTGGTTTGGATACCCCTGCTATAGCTACCTTTCTGCGGGAGTTACGAACTGTCCGTAATTGTCAAGTGCTCCTGAACATCCTAGGCCTTGTACACACTAATATGTAAATCAAGTTTAAAGTTTAAATCAGTTTAAATCAGTTTATGAAGTTTGTGCCAGTTTAAAAACACATTTTTTCTCTCCATTTTGGCTTTCAGTCCACAATGAGACAGCATTTGTATTAATGAAAATAAAACTTTTTGAAAATGCCGTTTTCGTGTTGTAGTGTGGACTGTCAAACCAGGGGCAGTGGTGTAGTGCAGGGTATACGCAGGTATACGGCGTATACCCACTTCCTTTTCAGTCGGCATTGCGTATACCCACTTCTAAATCCCCTCTGATGCGCATCATTTAGTTGCTAATCCAATTTCGTGAATAAAAATACAACCAGTTAGGGTCGTACCCGTAATATTAACTCTAATTTGTTGCTGCAATGATTCTCCCATCGCGACGATAACTGACCTTCTCATCTGATCTGCTTCAGCACTCAAACACCCGCTCGTCAATGTCAAAATGAATGAATGAATGTCAAGAATGCAGTATTTTTGTTCACAGAAGCGCGAGCCGAGCGCGAATCCCAACGCGACGCTTCACTTCAGTTAACGATCATACAGTGTAAGATAAGATGCAAGTAGCTCACATTTATGGCTGTTTTTCAATAGACGTTTTAAATTCCGACAGAATTTCAGTTTGATTAAAGACAGTGGAAATTATAAGCTCAATAGCAACACAAGCACCCTATTAAAATATATTGTCATTATTATTATTGTATAAATATATTTGTATAACGTTTTTTCGAATGTGTTTGACTTTTCACTGTTTGTATAACTCTGAATGTTTGCGCCACTTGCATCATTAAGCCAGTCTTTTTGAGTGAGCAATGGGCTATATGCACGCATAAGTTCCGCATTTGACGTAAGGATGCTCGTCCATTTCCGGTTGTGTAGATTAAAGCGGAGGAAAACCGGAGAAAACGGGATTATGGCAGAGTCTTCAATATTTACTGTCCTCCCGTCTTTGAAACGAAACGTACATACGTTTAGATGTAATTTTATATATAGTTATGTTTATTTAATATAATTTTAAAAAGAAGCATAAACACAACGAGGGGTGTCTGTTTTATCTGTTTTTGTGACTAACGTTTCTTTAGTATAACCATGGAGTATAAAATTCAATATAAATTCTCGGTATTGCATTGGACTCTATGATCGGCGGAAGTTATCGAGCATCCTTAATCCTTCACCGGAAATAACGCCGTGCATAGAGCCCATTGAACCATTAATTAAATTAACAGATTAGTCCATAAAACATGGATTAATTTAGGAAAGAAAAGTAGCTGAAACTGGAACTGATTCTCATGTTTAAGAATCTGATCAAATAGGCTACTTCATGCTTTAAAAGCTACTGTTGTCAATTTTTTTGGCCATCAAAACACCTTAAAATGCTCATTTCGAGATCAGGAAAATCTAAATTTTCTCGGGGGGGCATGCCCCCCAACCCCCCAAACAATATAATTTATGGGACCTGGCACCTGGGTATTTATAAAACCATATGTGCGGCCCTGATATGCAAGAATACTGATTCTAAGTGGTCTATTGTATCCATTATACTCTATTCTATAGTCTTGCATATTGAATACTAATGCAAGACTAGTAGTCTTACATGTCACTGTTTATAACACAGAGCGTTCATCTTTGACGCTCTGTGTCATCTTTGCTGGGACGCTTAAAAAATATTGGGGGCATAAATTAAGAGTATACCCACTTCTCCAGGCACCACTACATCACTGACCAGGGGTATTTAAAAATGATGATGTAAGGTTAATCATGTGACTCATATTGTACCAATAGATATTCATGTCTATTCTGGTATTGTGCCTATTCAAATCTAAAAATAAAAAGAAATAAGAGTCCAATATACTTTAATAAACACGCCTTTGAGACCAGAATCTCAGTCTCTAAATTAGAATAGGGCTCTTTTGATTTGGGTCAGTAAACAACCACCCAGAACACACACTACTCAGAACACCTAAACGATTACAATGCCCTTTGCCCAGGCAATCACACTGAACACCATAGCCTAGCAGTGTGGCACTAATGATGTATACATTGCACACATCTGCCTTGCTTTGACTGGTTTTCTGAGAATCCTTTTGAGAATCCTAAAATCCTTTTCCATTAACATCATCCCAGCCACTTACCAATCTATGCAGCACGCTGTCCCATAGGGTTCAGGGCCATACTGACCCCAATTTGCCAAGGGACCCATAGCAAACACCATGGCATAGCACCACACCCCCACAATCATCAGACAGGCATGAGAGTAGGAGAATTTGTTTCCTGTTAAAGGAAAGCAGACACAAAGTATTAATTCAGCCCAAAGTATTGATCACTTTCATTTTTTAAACTAGAGATTATAAATAGAAATTGAAAACTGATTTTTAAGATTTGAAAAAAAAAAAAAAAAAAATCTTAAAAGTAAACCTTTAGAATCATACCACTTTCTGTTGCCCTAATACATTTTTTTCTCCCACATGCTCTTATGGTAGGAGCCTTATTCTTGCAATGTTGTGAAAAAAGTACACTGTTTTATTTTTTATTTAAATGCTTAGCTTTTGGAAATAACACCATTGAACATCAAAGTCATAAATAAGAGTGTTGCAGGGATTATGTATTTTTTTTTTGTAGGCCAAACCCCAGAAACAAGTTAGCATTTTAGCATCTGGTTGCATTGTCCTGAATTCAATGTAAAAAAATGCTTTCATTCATGTTTCCTCATATTTTTTAGTTCAAAATAACTTGTTCTCCCCTCATTCTTGCAGCGACATCTCTTCTCTTTTCTGATGACGTGTTTACTGATGCAAGCTGTCACTCACATGAGATCAGCCAATAGAAAATGACAGCTAAAGAACGATCCAATCAATTCCGATCAAAAAAATCAAGTCCCACTTTATTTTTATTGTTTGAGAAGCCGTTTCACTCGGATGTACTGTATATCATAATAAGGAATAAACGAGTATGGCAACTTCTGTTTCAAGCCGACTTTATCACAAGCTCAAGATATTTTTTTATTCTACAACATAAAATCCATCAATACTTGTATTTAAATTAAGCATTACAGTTCATAATGGTGTTTTTTTGTGAAGATTATCATGATGAACAAAATGTGTAAGAAAAATAATCTTTAGTTACAGATATTATTTTCTAAAATAAATTAAATAAATTAATAAATAAACAAAAACTATAGACTAATTTTTAATTAGTATTTTTTTGAGATTCACCATAATAGCTTCAACATATTTCTAGACTATTAGGGCAAGATTTACTAAACAGGTAAATTAGCGGGAAAATTAGCCTCCTCTGATAAATTTTACATCTGAAATGGAAACTCCTACAAATGCATTAGCAATAAGGTCATCTGCAAAAATAACCCTGCCCATAGTGCAAATTTTTCACTGTTTGTCAAAAGAGGGTTTGCGCTTAGTAAATTTGGCCCATGGTCTGCTAGCTTGGCATATACTCTACACATGCCATTTAGTACTGTTGTGAACTCTTTCTTCTAAAGTGTTGGAACTCAGAAGCGAAGACCAGGAGACTCGGTTGTATCTTTTTAAGCAGGATTCTTTATTGCTGTTGGATCGCTGTAGTCTGTGTTGTCCAAAACTCTAACCCAAGTCTAACTAAACTAAAATACAGACTGTTCATATATGTTTCAAGGGGGTGGGATTAATTACATAGAGGAGGGGACTCTTGAACAAAACATGTACTAAATGAAGTATACAAATTTAGAAACCTGCCCTAGACTGAGAGTGCCTAATAATCCATTCAGCATAACTATTCAAACTGAGTCTGGGGCTCCCAGAACCATTTAAAACAAAAGGTAATTCGAATGCATAGAAACTAATCTAATCAGCCGTACTATTCAATGACAAAAGGTGAACGTCTCCAAATGCTGAGACAGGAACTCAAAGAACCATTTAAAACAAAAGGTGATTTGAATGCATAGAAACTAATCTAATCAGCCGGACTGTTCAATGACAAAAGGTGATAGTCTGAGACAGGAACTCAAAGAACCATTTAAAACAAAAGGTGATTGTATCAATTTAACTTGCAATAGAAAGATCAGGACAGACAGGAACAGGCAGGCATAATTTACCTCAGTTACAAAATTCACTCTAATGAACTTCCTCAGTTTATATACTATTGTATTGGAACCTAAATTAAACATAAAATATGTAATCACTGCACGTATTTACAAATCATTAATGTATTTGCTCAGACATTATAGACTATCTTTACACCCACAGCAAATTCCCCAGTGTTAAATTAACTCTGAGAGTGTGAATTATATAAACTCTGCTTCAGTGTTCATTTAACACTCTGCTCAGTGTTAAAGTTAATGAGATGATTAAGTGAATAATTGAGTGATGATTGAGCATTATGACCAGTATGAATCATTATTAAGTTACCATTATGGTGATCAGTGTTTGCTTTCATTGGGCTTTTTAAATGTATTTATTTATCAGGGACAATGCACAAAATACATTCATCTTACGAAAAGTCTAGCCGGAGCAGTCCCCGGGCAGGTGAACACAATTTTTAAAACATTACATTACAAAACAACTATCAATATTAATAATAATGGGAAGTAGTCTACACATAATATTAGTCAATGAAGGTCATATAAAACAATCAGATTTTCAAGATGAGAGAACATATTCAAAAGACCATCTCTACCCATATATTAAATGTGCTGATGCTGACACAGCTGGTTCTCAAGGATATATCTTTAACTTTATCACTTTTAAGAGTAGATTTAAATGTTCTTTGACTCAAGTACATTTCTAATGTACTTCGTTACGCTGGGCGACGTTCCTCTCGTTACTTTATTTTAATGCAATACATGTTAAGAAATGCGTAGTTTATTCCATTTTTCTGGGGCATGAGTGATGTTCAATTCACAAATGAATCACTCTTTTAAGTCAGTTCTGTCGAAAGACTTGATCAAACAAGTTGGCAAAACTGTCTAAATTGGTTCGCGAATCTGTTTGAATTATTTGTTCAGTTCCATTCACGGACTGAATCGTCTGAAGCGGTTCTTGAACCAGCTAACTAGCTACTTGAGTAGTTTTTTTCATTGGATATTTTTCTTAATCTTACTTATGTAACAATAAGGATTATTACTTTTACATTTTCTTTGAGTAATATTTCTACAAGTACTTGTACGTTTACTTGAGTACAGTTTTTGGATACTCTACCCACTCTGCTTTACACGAACCCATTTGATGGGGTATAGACCCAGCAATTTATGACACCGTAGCCAGAATGTAAATTTGTAAAGAATGTAAAAATACTGCTTATGAGATCATAAGAAAAGCAAAGAGTTCTGTGCACGCCAGCTTACCAACTGGAATTGAGGTCAATGGGAATGCTTCTGCACTACTTGGTTACCCTCAACACTGCTTATAATACAAACTATACTGTATATTACTCTCTTAGGTGCCAAGTTAAAGAACCACATCTTATCTGGCAACGTGCCCTCTAACTGTACGTTCACACCGCCACCGGCGAGAGCGTCAAAGTGGCCGGAAGTCATTCATTTTCATTGAGAGCCGGCGGCGAGCTCCGGCGAGAGCGGCGCGGCGCGTTTCGGACGGCAAGAGCGGCGAGGAGAGTTGAAATCTGTTCAACTTTATGGTAATAAGCGATGACACGGTTCGGCGGCAACCGGCGGCAACCAATCGGAATGTAAAAGTGCTCCGTTTGAGAGAATCCCAGAGAACGCAGTCCTGTAAACTTTGGTTCCGGCCACATTAGTTCCCAAGCAAAACAGAGGAGGTTGATAATTTGAATTTGATAAGAGGGCACGCAACACTATTTATAGGCAAGATTTTCGTGCTAGAACACTTTTTCAACGGGAATGCAAATTATAATAACACTTCATGAACACAAAAGCCACACCACACACATATGGCTTTTAATTTGTTTAGCAAACATGTTACTATAATTTTAAAGTTATTTCCAGCGATACATTTTCTGCAAAAATAACCGACATTTTTGTTTGCTTGTTTGCATGCTTGTTTGCATACCGTTTTAAAAAAGATCACGCATTCGATCTACGTCAGAGCATCAGAGCGTCCTTTCCACGGCGTCGTTGACAGAGCGGCAAGAGCGAATTTTGCCGCTCTCGCCGGCGGCGGTGTGAACGTACGGTAAAATCTTCAACTGCATCCCAAATGTGTTTGCCTCGCGCACCTACAGAATTCATCTGTTCACCTGCTGCCCTTTTTGCCATCGTTATCTCTGTTCTCAAGCTCACCCACATGATAAACTATCCCGTTTGATTTTTCTCCACTCACCCACGCACACCTTCATATTTTCAAGTCAATCAAAAGTTGAAACCAACTAAACTAATGAACTGAGGCCAA
Source organism: Pimephales promelas (assembly GCF_016745375.1). The sequence continues at coordinate 10,000,791 of NW_024121199.1, read as the reverse complement.
CTGCTCCTGTCCATACATAGGAGTATTGACCAGAAGCCGAACAAACACTGGGCATAGATGAGAATGAGAATATCCAATGAACATATTGGAGAAAGCCATAAGGTAATGAATTTCTCTTTAGTGTGCATCACGGCGGGACAGAAGGGTTGTCCAATTTTTAATTAAGATAAGGAGGAGGGCTTGGGAGGAAGATAAATGTATTGTGGTGTGAAAGGTGTCTAGGAAGAATACCATAGTTTGGGAAGCAGACTTTGAGGCAGCAGACGGATGACAGAGCGGTGAGATTTGTCAGGCTGGATAAGCCGAAGAGGACGCCACATACAGCATAGCATAAACACGTGAGCTCTCCAAACAACCACCTGAGAGAATGAGAGAGAATTACATTCACATATGCATTTGGCAGACTGAGAGGGGCAAGTCAAAAATCAAGGTACAATGACTTTTGTGTTTTCTACAAAGCCCCTATAAGTATGAGATTGGAGGAAAAATTATGTCAATATGTCAAATGTTTTGAAACTTTAAATTCGTTCACAAAATGCTTGCATTTTGCCAGAGAAACTTTGTGTTCTCTCGCAGTTCTTTGGGAGGGAACGCAAAGTTTCTTGGGGGAAAACAAACATTTTTGCAAGTGAACACAAAGGTTTCGCGAGCGAACGCAAAGCTTTTCTTTGCGAGAGACTTTTGCAAGGGAATACAAAGCCATTGAAATATTTCTTTCCTCCCATCTCATATTTTTTCTATCACCATGTCCTTCAGGGGCTCTGTAGTTTTCACTATAGCCATCTCAACATTTAAAATGTGGGACAGTATTTTCAATAACTGTACAGTCATATTATTGGTATCTGCCTACTTGTGAGCAAAGGCTGATGGAATTGCCAAGGGAAAGAGTGTAACTGTCATTCCAAGGTCACTAATAGATAAATTTATGATGAAGAATTCTGCCGGCTTCAGAGATGATCTCTTACGATACGCAACAAGGAGCAGGATGCCATTCCCCAAGAGTGACAGAATACCTAAAAAGAAAAAAGAAATGCATTAAGTGAATAGTTGCTACCACAAGCAATTTGTTTTTCCTTGTTCTAACTCCCTGCGACCCCTATTTTACTGTTTTGTTATTGATCTGACAACTCGGCAAGAAGTAAAACTGCAATGATTTATTCTGGCACTTTGCGATTTGATGCCGCAATTTGATTGTATGTCCTCTTACTCCGTTTGCCAGTGACCTCTGAAGTTCTGATCTAACATCATCTTGATAATTTATTTTTCACATTACACTATAGCTGTAGCTCAAATTCACAGAATAGCTGTAGCTCTAATTCACTGTGAAGCTGATTTGATACAATCTGTCTTGCATGATCTTGCATGATTCAATAATTCATGTTAATTTAGCCAGCTCAAATACCTCTATTTGCTTCCTGTTTTCGGTCAAAGCCCACAGTAGTCGATTGTCGAGTTCAAGCGGGCGATCATTGGTGAATATCATCTCAAACCTACCGCTGTGTGGTGTTCTGAGAATATCAGCTCCAATGGATAGTTCATCCGAATCAGATGTTGAACACACGGAGGAGGTTTGATATGATATTCACTAATGATCACGCACGTGAGATCGACAATCGACTACTGTGGGCTTCGACCGAAAACAGGAAGCAAATAGAGGTATGTGAGCTGGCTGAATTAACATAATTTTATTCACATGTTTCACATCTACTGCAGTCAGATTGAGCGTGGTCACTCACCACTCACATGGCTGTGCACTCGTAATGACAAATCAAGGATGTTAATAGGCTAAAAGCAGGTTTAGAACATGCCCCATTGAAGACGATAACTTTTTTTGTCAATTTTGACCAAAAAAAAATAGCTCAATGTTAAAATTGAGTTCAATTGAATTGAATTAGAATTGAGTAAAATTGAGTGTTAAAGGAGTTCTCCTTTAACAACCTCAGTTGAGAGATCACTTTCTATGAGTTGGGCCCCCTCAGAAGCCAAACCCATAGTTTACAAATCTCAGGCCGGGGGTGAAATATTGAGACAAAAGGTCTCTCCTGATCAGGATCTCCAAGGGAGGGCCGCCAAGGAGATTAATTAACTCCGCAAACCAAATTCGACTTGGCCAGCGTGGTGCTACTAGCAGTAGGCTTATTCCATCCTGGCAGACTCTCTTCAGAACTTCTGGGAGCAAAGCAACAGGGGGAAATGCGTACAGACATAGCCTCGGCCAAGTCTGCATCATAGCATCCCAGGGGGGATCGGTGAGTGAGGGATAACCAAAGTGAACAGTGCGTCATGTACTGAGACGCAAACAGATCCACTTCTGCTTGGCTGTAAAACTCAAATTTTTCAATTCTCCAGCCTTGCGATCGATCGCTAGATCCACAAGAGCAATTGTTGCGTTCCTCTCGAATGCCGGTCTTTCGCCTCTTTTAAACAGAAGTAAAGTTATTAAGCCAGCTGATCCGACTGATGTCAATGGGGGATTCCCAGGAGCTCCGCAAGCTCTTGCGATAGTAAAACCAAAACACAATAACACAAAGACTTGTCGGCAACAAAATCCGGTAAAAATAATTATATTATTGCAGCTGTCTTACAAAGTATAACATTTATATCAAACAGCCATACAATTATTATACACTACTGTGTGTGGCCAGGCTACAACCTACTCTATAGCCTCCTTTGCTAACAGAGATTTCACCTCTTGCTCCATTACCAGAGCCTGCTCGGGATGCACTAACGTGAGAAACACCCCGTTGTAGCATGCGAACGAGAACCAAACTGAATTCTGTAACCTCTTTCTACTATCTGCAGGACCACTTGAGATATGTTTGGCAGGTTCTTCCATTCTGTCCGAAAATCTGACAAAGAGGACATGAAGCATACTGGCAGGAAACACCTTTAAACTCTAAACTCTTAAAATCTGAGGCAATGTCGAGTTGACACTGCATCAGAAGCATGCTGAAGGCCGCTGCGCCCCGAGCCACCAAAGGTGGCAGGGGTTGGCAAAATGGCCCTTGAGGGATGGAACGGGCAACATTTACTGAGGTGTACACCGCTCCACCCCAGTTGGGGCTGCCCTCACTGGTCTGACGGTGGTAGCGTCAAGAACTCTTTTGAGCCGAAGCCTTCTTAGCCTGAAGAACAGTAATCAGATCCGGCTTCTGCTTTGAAGAATTTGGCTGAGAGTGTTGGGTCTGCTTCCAATATTTTTGCAGAGGGGCAGGAGACGCAACAGTCTTTTTTGTTGTGATCGGTATGAGGAGCTAGATGGCTGGGGCTGCTCACAACCAACAGCCCCAGGGAGTTGGACACGGCAAGGGAGAAGCTTCTTAGCCTCCTGGAACCTCTCGATGACTGAATTAACAGCGTTTCCGAAGAGGCCAGAAGGATTAAAAGGACCATCTAACAGGAAAGCTCTATCTTTTCTCTTTAATCTCTGCTAGATTGAGCCAGAGTTGTCTTTCAGTAGCTACAAGGCCTAACATAGACCACCCAATTGCTCTGGCAGTCTCCTAAGTAGCCATGAGTAATAAATATGTGGCCCAATGAAGTTCTCAAACCTCATCAGGCTCCACTCCCTCACTTCTTTCCAGATCCCCCAGCAGATCCGGAGGCAGGCTCCGGCTTGACCTGCTGCCATATATGCTTTGCCCACTAGATTAGATGTAGTTTTTAATGGCTTAGTGGGCAAAGCCAAAGCCTTCAGGGATGATGCTGAAATGGAAGACAGATAGCTTGCAAGGGCTGTTCTGTCCGGGGAATCGCCCCATAGCCATACTCTTTCAACCCCCTTATGTCTGAATATATGTGAACTTGGGGAGCTGGAAAGGCGGGACGACTCTGACTTATTCCACAATTTAGACAACTCAATGTGCAGATCGGGAAAAAATGGAAGGCCCCATGATGGAGGTGAAACATTAGATGTAAGAAAGCCCCTTTTCTCGGCTGGCCAATCAATATGTAATTTATCTACAGCACGAGTAATTACCTCCACCAGCTCCTCATACACTTGGGAAAAAGTTGGCGAATCCTCTTCCGCCCTGTTTCCACCTCCTCGGAGCTGGAGCACTGAAGCACTGGGCTCTCTTCCGACACCAAAGAGAGAGAGCTCTGGATCCCTCAAGTAAGGGAGGAGATAAGACCCTCTGACCCATCTCCAAACCCAATGAGAGATCCATTTGCAGTCCCCAGGATTACGTTCTCCGTGCTGCTTCAGGATCGCGAGCCTGGCCACTTTCATCAAAAAGTGACAGGCGGGAGCAAAGCATGCGAAGCGGAAGCTTCTCACAATGCTGGCAATCAGCCCCTGACAATGCTGATACCGCATGCTCCACTCCTTCACACAAAGCTTGTGTGTATCCCCACCCATTAAATAGCACGGACAGGGAGAAGCACATAGTTTGTGCAATTGTTTCGCCATAGTGTTTCTTAGATAGAACGTGACAGACAACAGCAAATAAAACAGAAAGTTTTGACACTTTGATCGCTTAAGCCAAGTTCACACTACAGGATTTTAAGCCCGATTTATGCCCAATTTGCAAATCATTGAGCTCGCCGACAGGTCAGGGTGTTATCGCGTGCAAATCACGGGGGATTAGTGGACGATGAACGCTTGCTAATCTGTTAGTATGAGAGAGCCAACAACGCAGCAAAAACGCTCGCAGACGCCTCGCAGACGCGACGCCGAGCCCAGAAAAATATCTAGCCTGCTAGATATCCAGAGCTGTCGCGCGACTCAACCTCAGTGATGTCATGAGTACAGCCAATCATAACAATGCATGGGTTGAGAACACCAGGTAAATCTTAGTTTTTGTTTATTTTTTTGCATTTTTTGTCAGAGCAGATCGTCGCGCAAACAGTGTGCAGCACTAGTTTCTGTCTGATGTCCATATTCACGTGTGTTTCGCGTCATTTCTGGTTCATTTTATTGCGTGGATTTTTGTGACAAAACGTGGTACTTTGTAGACAAGATAGAATCATTGGGTGACAGAGTTGTTGTCAACTCGTAATTTATTTGATTATTTTCAGGATTTAGACCCTACCATAGTACTGAAACAGCTCTCATTATATACATACATACATACATCTTCTTCCGCTCATCCGGGGCCGGGTCGCGGGGGCAGCAGTCTAAGCAGAGATGCCCAGACTTCCCTCTCCCTAGACACTTCCTCCAGCTCTTCTGGGGGGATACCGAGGCGTTCCCAGGCCAGCCGGGAGACATAGTCTCTCCAGCGTGTCCTAGGTCTTCCCCGGGGCCTCCGCCCAGTGGGACGTGCCCGGAACACCTCCCCAGGAAGGCGTCCAGGAGGCATCCGGAACAGATGCCCGAGCCACCTCAGCTGACCCCTCTCGATGTGGAGGAGCAGCGGCTCTACTCTGAGCTCCTCCCGAGTGACCGAGCTTCTCACCCTATCTCTAAGGGATCGCCCAGCCACCCTGCGGAGAAAGCTCATTTCAGCCGCCTGTATCCGGGATCTTGTCCTTTCGGTCATGACCCAAAGCTCATGACCATAGGTGAGAGTAGGAACGTAGATTGACTGGTAAATCGAGAGCTTTGCCTTACGGCTCAGCTCCTTCTTCACCACAACAGATCGGTACATCGACCGCATTACTGCTGAAGCTGCACCGATCCGTCTGTCAATCTCCCGTTCCATCCTTCCCTCACTCGTGAACAAAACCCCAAGATACTTAAACTCCTCCACTTGAGGAAGGATCTCTCCACCAACCTGAAGTGGGCAAGCCACCCTTTTCCGGCTGAGGACCATGGCCTCGGATTTGGAGGTGCTTATCTTCATCCCAGCCGCTTCACAGCTCTCATTAGAGTAAAAAAATGATTTGCATTATCATCCGATCATGGTTGTTTTTCTATGTAGTGCGTTGTCAACTCGTGTAGTGAGTTACCTCCTGTTGTGGATCCATCACGTTGTGTTGTGTGGTGTGAACAGCTAAAAACTTGAACACTACTGATTTCACTAAGAGCAAGTCATGTAGTATGAACCGCACAGTTCAGCCCGACGTTTTAAAATCATGTAGTGTGAACAAGGCCATGACGTCACCCGTTCATTCTTTCCATTGGACTAGTTGACATAGATGCTTTAGATGCAATCATGCTGGGGGCGTTCCCAGTGTGTCATCGACGCAGCGCGAGTTACTTTCGAAAGGGAACCTTCTTAGTTTGGATTAGTATTTGTAGTTTGGAATCATTTTTTGTAATGTGGTGCCACCAACAAAGTCATGTGTTTCAACCAACATACAGACAGGGAAAAAAATCCCAATGGTGTTAATAACAAAAAACACCAATTTTTAAAATGAAAAACATTTATACCATTTTCAATAAAGGATTACATTTAATGACTCTAAATGGTGTAGCCATAAAGTAAAAAGCAAGTTTTTCCTTACACTTTAAATACACGTGGAACAATCTTACTCATTATTCTAAAAATAAATATTCTAAAAAAAATCTTATTTGTACATCTTTTATATCATTTATCTAATCTTATAATCTTATAAAATGGTATAAAAGTTTTTCAAAAACATATGAAACTAACATGAAGAAATTCTCATCCTGTTTCTCCTCTCTCTCCCTCAACTTTTCTGTCTCCTGACGGCTCAATAAATAAAGTCTAAAAATTCAATAAATAATATATAAACAGTATCACTTGTAAGTAAGTGGACTCACAGAAGGTCGTGTATATGGAACCCATGAAGACATCTTGTTCCTTTGGGATTCTGGAAACAAAAAGGGTAGTTTCCGAGGTATTTCCCATCTGCAGAGAAGATGAGAGAAAAGACATGAAGTTTAGATGAATATTGGGAAAAGGATGAAGCTGAAACCGTGGTAAAACAAGAACAAGTATAAAGCATTCATGAGCGAGCTGATGGTTTTCAGGGTTGAATCAGGCGACTTTGTGGTTCAATAAGCTCTTTGGTGAGACCATTACAATTGAGATTAGCAGCTCATCTCTCTATGAAAAGATCCAGATTCCCGTTCACAGCTAATGCCAACACAAGAATGTCCAGTCCTTTTGTTTTATGGAACATGTGTAGGAAGGAAAGGAAATATATATAGACACCCACCTAAAGGATTATTAGGAACACCATAGTAATACTGTGTTTGACCCCCCTTCGCCTTCAGAACTGCCTTAATTCTACATGGCATTGATTCAACAAGGTGCCGAAAGCAATTTTTAGAAATGTTGGCCCATATTGATTGGATAGCATTTTTCAGTTGATGGAGATTTGTGGGATGAACATCCAGGGCACGAAGCTCCCATTCCACCACATCCCAAAGATGCTCTATTGGGTTGAGATCTGGTGACTGTGGGGGCCATTTTAGTACAGTCAACTCATTGTCGTGTTCAAGAAACCAATTTGAAATGATTCGAGCTTTGTGACATGGTGCATTATCCTGCTGGAAGTAGCCATCAGAAAATGGGTACATGGTGGCCATAAAGGGATGGACATGGTCAAAAACAATGCTCAGGTAGGCCGTGACATTTAAACGATGCCCAATTGGCACTAAGGGGCCTAAAGTGTGCCAAAAAAACATCCCCCACACCATTACACCACCACCACCAGCCTGCACAGTGGTAACAAGACATGATGGATCCATGTTCTCATTCTGTTTACGCCATCTGAATGACTTAACAGAAATAGAGACTCAAAAGCTTGAATCAGTCGGCCCATTCTCCTCTGACCTCGAGCATCAACAAGGCATTTTCGCCCACAGGACTGCCGCATACTGGATGTTTTTCCCTTTTCACACCATTCTTTGTAAACCCTAGAAATGGTTGTGCATGAAAATCCCAGTAACTGAGCAGATTGTGAAATACTCAGACCGGCCTGTCTGACACCAACATATTAATTAACATAACATAAATTTACTTTCAAAATGGAAATATACAGTACTGCGTTGACGATAGATGGGACAACCAATGAGCTTTGTCTTAGTTTACTGCACTGCGATTACATAAAGAATAAAACTGGGGTAGATCAAATTTTAAGTGAATACGTTTCAAATTACAGTCTGTTTTTCCTTTAATGAAGCATTCAGAAGGCTTATAATACACACGAAACATATGGACAATATTTATGGTACTTTTATGTGCTTTTCGGAGCTTGAATTACAATACCATCCTCTCATCCTTCAACATCATGGATGAAAAAGTCATATATGTTTGGAGAGACATTAGGGTGAGTAGATTTTTTTATTTTGACGGCATGGTAAAAAGTTGGCAAGAGACTTTATTAAATAAAAGTCAGAGTGACTTTTGTGTAACAAAAAGAAAAACAAAAACAATTATTAGTTCATATTTAATCTGTTAGTTCTTCAACAGATTAAAAATCAACCCCTGAGACATAAATACCAGTAGATAAATACTGAAATGGGAAAAGCATGAAACTAAAATCCACAATAGGAAACTGTTTGCCTGGGGAAATAGTTAATAACGTTTAGTGGTTATTAAATCAAACATTTGACCAGAGAATGCCACGACTGCCCAATCAGAATCAAGTATCCTAGAGAGCTGCCTTTTGCTCCTCAGAAGATAACATATTGTTTACCTTCTACTGTTGTTTTTAGACACTCTCGAACACTTTCTTTGTTTCCTGTTCTTAAATTCTCCTGAAAACACACACATACAGATCATCTGTGTGTGAATAGTTTATTAAGGATAGAGACAAAGATGTTCATACATTGATTTCCCTGCAAAGCCTCTTACGATCTATACACAACTGGAAGAGTCAATGACCAAATTGTACAAATGGCCTACTTTCTGGAGGCTGATAGATGTCAACTCAGCGGTAATGCAAAAGAGGAGTGATGCTTCAGCCAATGCCTGAGGTTTAGGAACACAGCTTGTCTCTCTGTCTGTATGAGTCAAGCAGATACAAATAACAAGCACTGTTTCAGCATGAAAGATTACTACATATTGTTGTATTACACAGCTCTCTGATAACATGATAACATGCTCACAGCCAAATCCAGCAAAAACTCACATTATTAACACCATGTTTCGGTTCATGTTGGCGTAATCTGTTCTCCATTCATTCTGAAATCACTGCATCCAGCCACAGATTGTTTTTCTATTTTGTTTGTTTATTATTTATTTAACCCTTGTGCTGCATTAGATTTTTAACACCGTTGAGTGCATTAAGGACCAAAAATGGCCACATATTAAACATTGCCTAAAATATTATATATTATTATTATTTTCCACTTTTACCAAGTTAAATCTTTTAACCAGCATCAGTCCTCATCATAACTACCAAAAATGTATTCAATTTCAGGATTTTAACCCTTTAATTACCAGTTTTGTTTGCGAAACCATCGATTTGTATAAGAGGAAAAAACACAAAAATTCAATTATTTTCAATAAACTAAATGCAAAGAGAAAACTTTAGATTTGGATTATCACAGTCCCACTTTGCAAAAAATCCCACTTAGCGCGTTAGAGACCAAAAATGGCCACCTATTAAACATTGCCTATTGCCTAAAATAAAGTGCATTTCCGCCCATAGGGAATAAATATGTAGTGACGTCATCTGGTGGAATACACTATATAATGCAAATATAATGCTTTTGCTTCAAAATGAAAGGATGTTTGTGCAAAAATCATGTTTCATGTATTACTGACAGCCTCAGATTTAAACAACGTTTTAATGGGTTTCAATGGGCCATTTTTGGTCTTTATGGTGCTGAGTGTTACTATTTGATCTACACAGTGTGTGTTATACATATTTTGCAAAATGGGATCACATTTTTTACATGTATCCAAAAAGTCACAATTTTGCCAAATTTCATACCATTTGCATTAAAACAGCCAAAATGGTCAAAGAAATTAAACTGCAAAAGACCAAAAATGTCCCTAATGCAGCATAAGGGTTAATTTGATTGGATTTTAAGGTTGGCTGCACAAGGGTACAAACAATTCTGAAAGTACAAATGCGAAGACTTTCTAAACTCCAACTGGCATCTTACAGAATAAAAGTTAAAAGAGGGAAGAACTACGGAAAGAGAATTAAGTAAAAAAAAAAGGGAACATGATGCATTGAGGTTTTAGAATAACTGTCTTAAAGGTACACTTTGTAACAATTTCTTGTTTTGTTCAGAATTAACAATTTTACATAAAATATTTACTTGAAATACTCCCAAGCCTGAGGGTATATATTTGCTGAATGATATTGCATGTATTGTATAATGTTTCAGAACGTTTATTGCATTGGTTGTTACTTATGGCAGCTCAGAATTGAAGCTGATAAAAACACATTTGCTGAACCAACCATGCTCTTTTAGTTTGCTAAGTCTTTCATGGAGTGTCATGACTTGTATTCACGATACTCATATCCGAACTCTCCATTTCACAACTGTACCAGGTGAGCTTCAAGCAAGTTTATATGTCAGAAAAGCCATACATATGGAGCTAGTTATGTAATCGTCAAAATGTTTTAGTTTACAAATCATTCAAATTAAATGTTTTAAGCATTGTGCAAGGAACTACGCAAATATAACTCTTTATTCATCGATAATTTGCAGATAATTTGTGTGAAAAAGTAATAGAATTGTTACAGTTTACTGCTTCTAGTGTTCATTTCAAATGAACTATAATGAAATGTATGTAAATGTGCATTTGATGTATTTTCAATGAACCTGGGTTGCAAAAAAAACCAAAAAAACTGTATGCTGGATCAAATGAAGTAATGCCTTATCCAAATATGGTCTGTCAAGGAACACTGTTGCTCACACCATTGTTTGCTTTATGAAATGAAATGACAAAATAAGTAGAATTTCAGCATACTCCTCTCATATGATTCCCCCTCTGTGGTAGTGAGAAGACTCATTACCAGCTCACACCAAGCATGTCTCTCCAACTGTATTCAATTCCTCAGTAATTCAAAAAGCTGTCATAATGCCAGCAACAGTTTTTGCTCAAAAATAGATGAGCCCTGGCATGAGTTCACACAGATGGGTTAGAAAGAACACAACTCGGCATTAGAACTATTCGGAAACATATTTTGATATTTTGCTAGAGAAACTCTGAATATTAAACAAACATCTGTTTGTGTTTAGTGTTTGAGTGATTATTTGCATCTCAACATCTGTAGCCTAGATAGGACATGCATACTTGCATCAACAAAAATAAAAAAAAAATAATAATAAAAAAACACTTGATGGACTGACCCAACAACTGCTGAGAAAGTCAGCTTGAAATGAAAATTCACTCGGCCTATTTTGTAAATGCATGTTATATAGATCTTATTGTGAACAGGGTTTTTAAGCAAGGAAGACTACAATTTACCTCAGCAAGGACATAATGCACAACACTCGTCTCATTCGTGGAGGTGGAAAGTTCTTTTTGACTAAATTTAAATGCAGAAGAAAAGGCACGAGAGTCGGCTGTTTTTATCAATTTTAAGTTTTAATTTTAAAATGTTTGCGATTTTAATATAAGTACTGCATGGTTAAATATTGGACCACTTGCTTGAGAAATATAATATATATAGAAGTAATCCATGGAATTATAGTCCTACATTGTTTATAGTGTTTAAACGTGCATACGTCCATTCAAGTTTGTAAAAGTGTACAAAGAGAATTGCAATGCTGACAAAACTTTTTTTTTTTTTAATAAAAGTTGCTGCGTAACTGAATTTGAAATAAAAATAGTGAGTAACCTATGTGTTTGTGGTACATCCACGGCGCGGATCAGCTCCTGTACCGTATAAGCACGGTAACACGCACTGCATACACACTGCACACGGAATATGTGTGAAACGGGCGTAAGTATTTCACAATCTGCCCTCTTACTTGGATTTTCACGCACAACCATTTCTAGGGTTTACAAAGAATGGTGTGAAAAGGGAAAAACATCCAGTATGCGGCAGTCCTGTGGGCGAAAATGCCTTGTTGATGCTAGAGGTCAGAGGAGAATGGGCCGACTGATTCAAGCTGATAGAAGAGCAACTTTGACTGAAATAACCACTCGTTACAACCGAGGTATGCAGTAAAGCATTTGTGAAGCCACAACACGCACAACCTTGAGGCGGATGGGCTACAACAGCAGAAGACCCCACCGGGTACCACTCATCTCCACTACAAATAGGAAAAAGAGGCTACAATTTGCAAGAGCTCACCAAAATTGGACAGTTGAAGACTGTAAAAATGTTGCCTGGTCTGATGAGTCTCGATTTCTGTTGAGACATTCAGATGGTAGAGTCAGAATTTGGCGTAAACAGAATGAGAACATGGATCCATCATGCCTTGTTACCACTGTGCAGGCTGGTGGTGGTGGTGTAATGGTGTGGGGGATGTTTTTTTGGCACACTTTAGGCCCCTTAGTGCCAATTGGGCATCGTTTAAATGTCACGGCCTACCTGAGCATTGTTTCTGACCATGTCCATCCCTTTATGGCCACCATGTACCCATTTTCTGATGGCTACTTCCAGCAGGATAATGCACCATGTCACAAAGTTCGAATCATTTCAAATTGGTTTCTTGAACATGACAATGAGTTCACTGTACTAAAATGGCCCCCACAGTCACCAGATCTCAACCCAATAGAGCATCTTTGGGATGTGGTGTAACGGGAGCTTCGTGCCCTGGATGTGCATCCCACAAATCTCCATCAACTGCAAGATGCTATCCTATCAATATGGGCCAACATTTCTAAAGAATGCTTTCAGCACCTTGTTGAATCAATGCCACGTAGAATTAAGGCAGTTCTGAAGGCGAAAGGGGGTCAAACGCAGTATTAATATGGTGTTCCTAATAATCCTTTAGGTGAGTGTGTGTATATGTAGGGCTGCTGAAACACAATTTATTTGTGTTTTAAAAGTACAAAATATATAGAATAATGAAAAATAAAACATTTTGCACCTCGGTAGGCTTTTTCAGCCTAGCTCCGGTGATTGGCACATCTGGATGTCTGCTACTAGCCAGCTCTTGCGTGCATCTGAACTCTTGTTTTGGGATAGTTCATAGATCGTCTCTTCTTCTGCTCTTTTTCTTGTTGTGGCAGTTAGCAAACCGCATTGCATTACCATGCATGCCCCCTTCTAAATTGGAGGTTGGATCGCCTGTGACTGACTGTATTCGTCGTCTGACGTTATGCACCGAACCATGACGTCTGTCTTACTCTGCATAGCATGAAACATGCTGATGATGAATGATGTTTCCGAGAGTGTATTAATACATTTATACTTAACTTGATTATTGCTATCAGGATGTGAAGAGACTTTCAACCAGCATAACCAAAAATGTTTCTGGAACAAATCACAGATTTTAAGATAAAGATTTCACATTTCTACACACTGGCTAGTATTGGTGTTAATATGCAAGTGAACATGACGTGGGTGTCCTTGAACTGTGCTTTGAGTGTTTGTGGCATTTGCCATGTCTTTTGTTTCATTTCCATGTTGAAATGATTAATGTAGTCCCTTGGGGCATTTACATGAGCTCTCAGGAGAGTTATTATCTCTAATGAAATGCTAAAGCTGGACACTTATGTTAAGGACATTTTGGTCATTGTAATATTTCATCCTGCTATGGCTGACTGCATTATAATCGGCAGAGACATAAAAACAGATGCTAAGGCAGGCATCACTACTATTATGTCTGATAGGATTAGGGATTTGAACAAACCCCTATCCCTAAGTATTAATCTTCGGCACATAACCAATGTTGTTTCTGCTGAAGCCATGAATGATTCCTCAACTCATGCAGCTTGAGTAGAAGTGTGCTATAATATCTAAGTGATCAGATTTATGAGGGGTGATGAAATGGCTGTGAGAATCCTGTAGATTTACAATGAGGGATCCGAGTTATATCTAGAGACCAACATATTATGGAGACTTGTGGCACTCTGACAAGCAATGCAATAAAAAACACTCAACCTGCTCGACATCCACAGCATTTTAAACTTTCGTCATTGACTTTTGCATGGGAGAGCAGAGCAGCACTCAAATTTTCTTCCAAAAATGTAGACATTTACAACAAATGTATAGTCACACTAAATCACTTTTCACGAGTTCACACTTACATATAATTTTGAGTGAGTAAGGTTCAATGCGTATTTGGCGTGCTGTCCGGAGGGAGGGCTCCGTGCTCGGAATTCTGCCCGAACCCAGAGTACTCCCCCCGTATGTAAGTGATTTTTTTTAGAAAGAGGAGTGTGCAGGACTAGGAGTGTGGAGAAGGGGTGGAGGAGGGATGCTGCAAACTGCCAATGGATCGAGGTAAGACTGCTGAGTCTATATATACCCTCTTATCATTGGTTGCTGATTGCTGATTGCCGTCCACTCGTGTTAATTATCTGAACGTGCTCCTCCCGAACTTAGTTATTAACAAAACTTCATTTCACGAGTTCACACTTACATATAATTTTGAGTGAGTAAGATTCAATGCGTATTTGGCGTGCTGTCCGGAGGGAGGGCTCCGTGCTCGGAATTCTGCCCGAACCCAGAGTACTCCCCCCAAAAGGCTAAAGAGCAGAGGACAGCCGCCGGACTAAAGACCCCCCAAAGAGTGCCAAGAAATGGCGGGCTGGCATCTCGAGAAGGGGCCTGGATGCTTGGTCAGGGAGGCCCGTGATGTTGGCTCACTGCCTGGACTGATGGCCCTTGTTGACTGCGAACAAGGTGTGGTTGTTGTATACTTGTCCAGGAGGTTTTCGCGCTGCATCCACTGTAAGACCAAATATTCGCTGAAATGAAAGAGAAAACATGAGTGCTCTACCTGGAACTTTCTCGCTCCGTCCGATGTGAGACCAATGCTCGCTGGACGGAAAGAGGAAACCTGAAAAGAGGAAAATGAGTGCTTATCCAGGAGATTTTCTCGTACTCTCGTCCACGGTGAGACCGAATGCTCACCGGATGAAAGAGAGAAAATTTAAGTGCTCTACTGGGAAAGCTCTCGCTCCGTCCGCTGTGAGACCAATGCTCGCTGGACGGAAAGAGGAAACCTGACAAGAGGGGAAAATGAGTGTTTGCCCAGGAGATTTCTCGTATTCCATCCGCTGTGAGACCAGCTGCTCGCTGGATGAAAGAGAAAATTTTAAGTGCTCTACTGGGAAAGCTCTCACTCCGTCCGCTGTGAGACCAATGCTCGCTGGACGGAAAGAGGAAACCTGACAAGAGGGGAAAATGAGTGTTTGCCCAGGAGATTTCTCGTATTCCATCCGCTGTGAGACCAGCTGCTCGCTGGATGAAAGAGAAAATTTTAAGTGCTCTACTGGGAAAGCTCTCACTCCATCCGCTGTGAGACCGATGCTCGCTGGATGGAAGAAGGAAAACTGAAAAGTGGAAAAATTGAGTGCTTGCCCAGGAGATTTTTTCTCACACTGCATCCGCTGTGAGACCAACTGCTCGCTGGATGAAGGAGAAAAATGTAAGGGCTCCTCTGGGAAAGCACTCACTCTGCTCATAAGTGATGGCGGTTTTTTGAGTGTCTAAGAAAAACGAAAAAGGGTAATTTAAACGTGGCATTGAGTGTGTGAGTGGAACTGAAGGGCTGGTAGCTTATGCGGAAAGCCGAATACATTTAATGAGAATTTCCAGTGTTATGGGTGTCCGGAGTCGGGGCGGGTGGGCTGGGATCTTTGGATCCCTTTAATCAGGGTTTGTGAATTGTTTAACTCCACAGAAGTAGTGCCGTACGACGGTTTATGGGAAAAACTGGATTGCCGCTCAAATAACCTTTAATAGGAGATAAAAGATTTGATTGGAAAGAGACAAATCGGGGGAAGGCAAGTTATAAGAGACGTTATATTTATCGTTTCCTTTCTTTATGTTACTTCCAAGCGGTAATATAGGATTGAAGGGTCCTGGGAGATACCGCTTGGAGGATAACTTTTGATGCGTGCGACGTTAGCTTGGAGACCAAGCTTGCTGGACAGAGGAAATAATCAATTAAGGGTTTTAGCAGGAATAATAATTCTAAATGGCGATGTACTGGAGAGAAAACATCATTGTTATAGCAGTGTAGAAAATAAGCCAGAGGAACAGAGCTCCTGCGGGAGCAGAGAAGGAGTCACTGCTTGAGCAGTGTAGAAAATTATCCAGAGAAACAGAGCATCTGTGGGAGCAGAGGAGACGTCACTGCTGTGGCGGTGTAGTAAATTAGCCAGAGAAACGGAGCTCCTGTGGGAGCAGAGTAGACATCATTGCTGTGACGGTGAAGAAAATTAGCCAGAGAAAAGAGTTTCAGATGGAGCAGAGGAGACGACACTGCTGTGGCAGTGTAGAAAGTTAGCCAGAGAAACAGGGCTCCAGTGGGAGCAGAGGGGACGTCACTGTTATAGCAGTGTAGAAAATAAGCCAGAGTAAGAGAGCTCCAGTGGGAGCAGAGTAGACATCACTGCTGGGGCCGAGTAAAAATTAGTCAGAGAAAGAGAGCTCCAGTGGGAGCAGAGTAGACATCACTGCTGTGTCAGTGTAGAAAAAATAGCCAGAGAAACAGAGCTCATATGAGAATTATTCAGAGAAACAGAGCTCCTGTAGGAGCAGATGAGACATCACTGCTGGGGCAGAGTAGAAAAATTAGCCAGAGAAACAGAGCTCCTGTGGGAGCAGATGAGACATCACTGCTGGGGCAGAGTAGAAAATTAGCCGAAAGAAACACGGCTCTTGTGGGAGCAGATGAGACATCACTGCTGGGGCAGAGTATAAAAGATTGGCCAGAGAAACGGAGCTCCTGTGGGAGCAGAGTAGACATCACATGCTGGGGCAGAGTAGAAAAATTAGCCAGAGAAACAGAGCTCCTGTGGGAGCAGAGGAGACATCACTGCTGGGGCGGTGGAGAAAATTAGCCAGAGAAACAGAGCTCCCGTGGGAGCAGAGGAGACGTCACTGCTGGGGCAGTAAGAAAATTAGCCGGAGAAACAGAGCTTCAGTGGGAGCAGATGAGACATCACTGCTGGGGCAGAGTAGAAAAATTAGCCGAAAGAAACACGGCTCCTGTGGGAGCAGAGTAGACATCACTGCTGGGGCAGAGTAGAAAAGATTAGCCAGAGAAACGGAGCTCCTGTGGGAGCAGAGTAGACATCACTGCTGGGGCAGAGTAGAAAAATTAGTCAGAGAAACGGAGCTCCTGTGGGAGCAGAGTAGACATCACTGCTGGGGCAGAGTAGAAAGATTAGTCAGAGAAACAGAGCTCCTGTGGGAGCAGATGAGACATCACTGTTGGGGCAAAGTAGAAAAATTAGTCAGAGAAACAGAGCTCCTGTGGGAGCAGATGAGACATCACTGTTGGGGCAAAGTAGAAAAAATTAGTCAGAGAAACAGAGCTCCTGTGGGAGCAGATGAGACACCACTGCTGGGGCAGGTAGAAAAATTAGTCAGAGAAACGGAGCTCCTTTGGGAGCAGAGGAGACGTCACTGCTGGGGCAGTATAGAAAATTAGCCGGAGAAACAGAGCTTCAGTGGGAGCAGAGTAGACGTCACTGCTGGGCAGTGGAGAAACGTACCTGTGCAAATGAGCTGTGGTGTGAAGATGTGGAAGTAGATTGGGGCCTGGCTGGCCGATTATCATCTTCTTGAGCGCAAACAAAGATGCGAAAAAGAGGGAGATTTAATCTTTGCAGGATTATGCACATCTTTATTAACGTTTCAAAATGGCTTAGGGAACTTTCACCCTGGCAGTTAAGTCCGTAACGGGGCATGGTTCGCATTAAAAATCGCTAATGTGAACGCCATTATGGGACCCGGGTGCGCACTGGGGTACCGGACCCGAGACTACCTGGAGGAGGTGGTGGTAGTACTGACTACCCAGCACGGACTCGGGTGCGCCCTTGTTCAGGAAATAAGGTATCCTGTGCATGCGTTTTAGCTTATTGTGATGTATTCAGTTAAATAAGTAAGGGATGATAGTGTTGAGGAATTACCCTGGATACGAGCGAGAGTGAGCCTGCAGTGTATTCGAGCATTGTACGTGGAATCAGAGCAACATATTTGTAAATCCACTGTATTCTTAAGGGTCCGTTTGCAAGCAGCAGAAAACCACCTTATGCGACACACGTACAATAAACCTGTATTGTTCACTTAACTGCGCATAATAGAAGCAATTTCACTAAAAATAAATAAGTAAATACACAATATTTACCCACGTTCTGCTTTCCATCGAGCGCCGTGCACGTTTGCAATGACATAAGATGCACGCGAACGCACCAAGGTTCGATAGAATTAAATTGGGTGTGGAACCGGACCCACGCTGCGGGGGTCGGGGACAAATGCGCTCGGACCGCTGCAAACACAGGATACAAACCATATATGGCATTTCACCGTAACAAGCCTAGTGTAAAAGCTCCGTTGTTTCTCATTTATTTATTTGTAATTTCTAAGGGTGGTTCCCTGCCGATTTGTTCGTTCTGGATTAGTAAACCAAATGGTGAAGCTGCGGGTTAGAATTGGTCTGAACTTCTGAAATCTTAAAAGAGGAGTCGATTCCTGTTAATGGAATCGATTCCTAGCTTTGGAATCGACTCTATATTCCTAACGCCTCGGATCGAGGAATCGATTCTTTTTGGGATCGAGGAATCAATTCTTTTAGAATCGATTCCCAGCCCTACTGTTTACGTGTGAGTTTTACGCCATAAAGAAGCATCGCGTTTAAGGAACGCAAATCATTGTACAGAAACTACTTATATCGATCACAATTAGTATCCGGATAGCGTAAATGCTCGACATTCAACGATTGAAGCGATGCGAAGTTCAATCAGAGACACGAAAGTTTTCAGCTAAGCACTCACGGAGTTGACCCGGCAGATGTTTGAGAGTGTGGATCAGCCGGGACTGGAACTGCAGCGTGGCTTAACTTACTTACTGCCTGTTGCGACGGCCGACGCTGGGGAATGTCCATTCCTTTGCGTTAAGATGGCAGCATTGCCTTGTCCATATCTCTATGGCAGGAATTATTGAATGGTCCGGTTTAAAGATACCGCGGAAGTAGATTGCGGATGTTTCGCCCGGGGTGGCGATGACCCGTTTGTTTGGCCTGACGCCCATGAGATGATACCGGGTTGCGGAAAAGATTCCTAATTCTGGACGAAAGATTCTCTATCGAAAACAGGAAGAGCTAGATTCGGACATGGCCAAATGCTGCAAACTGCCAATGGATCGAGGTAAGACTGCTGAGTCTATATATACCCTCTTATCATTGGTTGCTGATTGCTGATTGCCGTCCACTCGTGTTAATTATCTGAACGTGCTCCTCCCGAACTTAGTTATTAACAAAACTTCATTTAATCATGATGATTTTTCAAAATTTTAAATAAATCATGAAAACTATTAAATAACATTACAATAGACATTTACTGAAGGGTGAAAAACCACCAAAATGTCACTTGTAGCACGAATATGTTTCTGCCATGAAAATAAAAAGACTTTTCTCATAACTGCGAGTTCACATCTCACAATTCAACTCGCAACTGTGAGTTCTAAAGTCAGAATTGCATGATATAAACCTGCAATTGCAAGAACAAAACAGGATTTTAGGCTTTAGTTTTAAAGGTGCAATGTGTAACAAAGTTGAGTATCTATTAACAGAAATGCAATATGACATCCATAACTATGTTTTCAGTGGTGTATAAAGAACTTACTTAATTAACCGTAATGTTTTTATTACCTTAGAATGAGACATTAATAGCTCCATAACCGCGGGAATCCCCTCCTATGA
This sequence comes from Pimephales promelas, assembly GCF_016745375.1. The sequence goes on along the minus strand of NW_024121199.1, from coordinate 9,981,137 downwards.
AGGTCGCCATGTTGTGACGTCATATTCCTACCGTAGCCGAACGCGAACACACAGTGCTACAGAACGCGTTTCATCACTACCTTGAAAGAGAAGTAGCGGAAAGCTGGAAGCCTTACACTCCGTGAGTAGTGACTTTTCCCTTGTGAGTGGTGTAAAATATGTAGTTGGGATTGTTTCATGTAACTTAGTTCTCCCTCGCTGTGTTATGGGTTTGTTATGTTGGGGATAGATGTGCTGTTACGTTCGTGAGACAGCTGATGATTAGTATTCATGTCATTGACCGTAAAAGTCTTTTATCACTAAAGTCGATCGCGAAGAGTTTTCAAAATCAGAGAAAAAAAGCCTATTGTGTGTAGTAAATAGTATCTATGGGATGCGGAGATGACATGATTGTAACAGCGCGCGCAGTTCCGACCTTTGGACTCATGCGGACGCGTCCCAGCTCAGCCACAGTAACAGCTCGTATTAGCCAGCTAAACTATTACTACCCTGTTAGAAAAAATATATAGCTTCTCCCTCGCTGTATTATGGGTTTGCTACAGTATGTGGGGATAAATGTGCTGCTGGTTACGTTTGTGAGACAATCAGCTGATTAATATTATTTTATTAAATTATATATTAAAACCCTTGATCCTCACCTGACTATGGCTTTGTAAACAGTATTCATGATGTGGTTTATAATGGACTGTGGTACAGAAACAGTGACAATGTTACACACTCTTGGCTTACTCTGGCTATTCTCTGCTGTCTCAGCCGACGAGATGTTTGTCCCGTTTTAGCAACCGTAGCTTCTTCGAAAGGGAGGGGTGAGCAGTCGGCTGAGCCCTTAGTGCAAACCTGGTGCAAACTCGCAACCGAACCACTAGATGTCGCTAAAAATCACACATTGCTCCTTTAAAGGGGTGGTTTACTGCTTTTTTCTTTGCATGATTGTGTTTATAGGTGCAATATAAATGAAAACTTTAGCTTAAAGTTCTGTCAGGAAGACTCAATCAGCGCATCATGTATTACCTTCATTCCTATCCAATCAGGTGTTAACAATCTCAGTATAAAAGATTGGTACTTACACTTGTCTGAGTTCGCAGATGCTGACGCTGCCATTCACCTCCTTCCTCCCCAACCACCACCAAGATGGTACCTTCCCCTCCATCCTCCCCATCACCACCACCACCAGGATGGTCCCTTCCTTACCTCCAGGCCTTCATCTCAGGCGGGACATGCAGATTCGGCTAACCTCGCTATGCTCGCTAAGGACGGGGCCTACGCCAAAGAACTAATAAATTTATGCTTGCTGAGCTGTCAATAAATGTATACTGCTTTTCAATTTATCTCCCGAGTCTTTCTGGCAGAACATTTATTCTTGTTTTTCTTTTTTTTTTAAAAATCTTATTTTTCATAAATTTCACCTTCATTGTAAGCCGCTTTCTCCTCTGTCATTTGAACGACCGGTTGACTTCCTGAGTCTATGAAACCACTCCCTAAGAAACAGTCCTGTCAAATGTAAATAATGGTGTCGATACTGCAGTATCAGTTTGAGGCAAAATCAGACCCAGACAGTGGCGTTGAAGAGAGTCAAGCAGAACCTACCACCCACGGCTCTAACAAAATGTTTCTGATTGGTAATTCGCCTATATATATATATATACGTTTGTTTTACACAATAGCGTCAAACTGACTGGCCACTATATACACAAACAGCGTTGGCACTGGTTTACGTTCTTGATCAAATCGAAAAATAACGTCATAAAGTTTATATACATGAAAAATACATTTACAACATTAGTACATATACAAAATTCAGGTCCAAAATGTTTGTACGCGTTTGTCGTGGACATGAAATAGCATAACTAAGTGGTTATGAAGCCAGCACTGGCATTTGATGAAACTAAAACATCACGTCTGGAATTATACGTGCAAATACATTTAAAATGATGAAGTCTTAGCCTACTTACAGGTTGTGACCCAACAACTGCTGCATCTGCTTTTAAAGTTGGAACTGCTTCATGTTTTAATAACAGTTTCTTGTTGAATCCAGCATTGAACTCGTGGAGATTCTGGAAGCTCTCTCTTGTAAAATGCGCAGCACAGAGAGCTAAACTACGATTGTAATTTTCAGGAACATAATCAAACATAACTGGTATCCATTGTTGACGAAGTAGTCCCATTCCAGTCGTTTTTGTAGGCTCTAAACTTCCTGATTTTTAAAAGACGATATCTCTGCTTACATTGAACTTTCAGCGCTGCAACTTTGCAGATACTGTTCATGCACCAACAGCAACATTACACACTATTTAAAATGAAAAAAGTGAAATCGCAATCAACCACCCCTGTAAGAATGTCGATTTTATCGACTTTATATGTCTCAACTTGAGCATAAAAAGTCAGAATTCCAAAGTAAACTCGCAATTGCAAGAAAAAAGTCATAATTGGGACATTACCCAGAAAAACATTTACAATATTTATCACAAGCATATTTAAAGAATCTTTTATATACAACTATTGAATATAAAACTTTTTTTGAATTCTTTGTTGAACGTTGAATCTGTATCTGCTATGGAATCGCACGTGAAGCTGATATTGCAATAAATTCAAGTACAACCAGCCAACCATGAAATAACACAAATTATAGTGACATCTGAATATTCATCCTAGGTTTCTTTTGAAATAATACTGAAGGTATTGACCAGCCAAAAGCCTATTTTCTTTCTCTAAATGCTTCTCAAATACCTATCAAAACACAAATAACCTTGTTTATTTTTGGTACAAGTGCAGAGAATGTAGCATTCCTCATCAGATAGATGGTTGCCATGAAAATGTGGAACAAGAAGAGTGGACAAACTGTTCAAAAGCTCAACTCGACATTGCTCATCCGATTAGTGGTCTTTTATGCGGGTCCGGAGTGTGTCAAAGCGGGCAGTTATAGCATAGCCCAGCCTGGCTTCATTTCAGCCAAAGGGCGGCCGCTCCGCCTGTCCTTCACTAATCCGCTGGCTAAGACATCCGAAGGACAACGTGTTAATATTTGCGATAACATCAGGAAGGCTATACTCAACCGCCTTATTACCGGATGGCAAAGTGTTTGTTTTGATCTGAGGATGGGAATGTGAAGTGTCATGTATTATTGTGGATGTTTAGTGTCTGTGCCCTATGGGAGGAATTGCTGATGCATGACATGGAAGTCATTGCATTAGAGTCCAGAACATTTCATACTCAAGGGTCCCACTTTTGTTGTCATCACTGCACATGGCAGCTGTTTCAGTAATGCAGGCAATTTTATGTATTATTATTATTATTTTTTTTTATATATATAAAAAGTAGCATGATGTCATTGTGGCTTATTCGTCATCAATTGATTTTTATGTATGAAATCCATTTTATTCCTTAACATATGAAATATTACACTTTCAACTATGATTAATATGAAAACACAGACAGAAATAAATATTAATACACTAAAATTGTATATTTTGTATATTATTCTATGTAAACTAGACAAACAAGTAAATATCACTTGTGAGCAGAATAATTACAACAAAGCTGCAATTATGCAAAAACTGTGCTAAAATGCAAGTGTTCCACCCCTGCTTCGTTATTATTATTTGCCTGCTGATTTTAGCCAAAACCTACTGCCACTGGAATCCACGTTTCTGAGAAGTCTTGTGTAACTGCAGTGACATGCACTGGGTTTGTGCCACATGTAGCATGGCACATGTACCATACAGTGTGTGATATTTTACAGACCACTGGCCAATCAGCAGGCTGGAGGGATGGATATTCAGGCTCGGTTGGCCATGCCATGACTTACTCAAGTGTGAAGCCATGGCCATTGAACATTGTAGATGGAGCTGTGCAAGGTTTTTTTGTATCTGTGGAGAGGTTAAAACTTACAATGTTATGTTACTAAATATCTCATTTAAGTTTAAGAATGACTGGTGTGTGTGTGTTTGTGTCAAATACAAACCGTCTAGTTACCTGAGCAGTTTTACTTTTGTAGTAAATTGTAGTAGAAACATCTGAGTCAAAGTTAACCCTTCCTACTGTATTATATTTGATATATGCCATCGGAGGCCTCTAAATTATGAACATGGTCGCTAAAAAACATTTCGCACACAATCTAAGCCTTCCGTCGCAGTGTTGTAGTACTCGAGACTCGGACTCGTCTCGGACTCGAGACCATATTTTAATGGTCTTGGTCTTGTCATGGACTCGTGTGCATTTGGACTCGGAATTGACTCGTACTCGAACATTTTTTTTTTAGGACTCGGACTTATTCCCGAGTCCACTCGAGTTCAATTCAAAATACTTTTCATGATTATTAATTTATGTTAATAAAATATTTCTTTAAGTTGATTGACACGCCCAGTGATAAGTGATTTTCTAGTGCGCATGACAAATTGTAATAAAATTACTTTTAACACCACCTACTATGTGGCCTTTTTACCCTAAACTGATCATATTTTTTAAACTCTAAGTAAATTCAGTAAAATAAAAAAAGGATTTCTCTAAGTAAATAAAAGTAAATTAGGTAATCAACCCTCACTGGTCTCGGTCTCGGACTCGACTTGGACTCGACTCTCTATGGACTCGGTCTTGACTCGGACTCGACTCTCTCTTGTCTCGGTCTCGATTCGGACTCGAGTGAGGTGGTCTCGACTACAACCCTGTTCCGTCGTCTGATTGATGGTTTATACTTTTCCAATATTTGTAAAAACGTCCCACTTCAGGTTGTGGTTCACGTATCATTTTGCTGTGAAACTTTACAGATTTTTGTAAAATAATCACTAATTTTTATTGTTAACAATATTTTAAGATGAACATTTACTGGGGTGAAGCAACGTACATTTACTTGATTATTGATTCATAATTTCTTAGAAAAATCTCATAAGTAAAAAATAATCCTGTAAAAAAAACGGTAAACTACTGGCAGCTGTGGTTCCCAGCATCATACCGTAAAAATACAGTGCGTTACTGTTTTTGAAACGAACAGCTAAATACTGTATTGTCAGCTACAGTGTAAAACTTTAATTTAACAGCTATATGCTCTAACACAAAAACAGTAACACACTGTATTTTTACGCACACAGTAACACACACAGCTTCCAGTAGTTTACCATTTTTTTACAGGATTATTTTTTACAGTGCTCTCAATCACCATTGTATTGAATTTCACAATAAAAACTACAGAGCTTTTTGACCATAAAACGAAGCATTTAAACATCATCTCACTAAGACATTTTAATTGAAGATATGGAATGACAGCTGATATTTATATCCATTCTATGCAAGTATCTGCAAAAAGATCTCACTGTCGCAGGTCAAAACACCCCTCTTCTGTTCCGATAACAAAATTAAACAGGTTCCACTGAGAATCCTGTTGAAAGAGCCCTAGTTATTGGTGATTCTATTACACGGGACGTGAAAATAGAGACACCAGCCACCATGGTCACATGTTTGCCGGGAGCCAGGGCGCCTGACATCAAAGCAAATTTAAAAGTCCCGGCTAATGCTAATCAAAAATTGTCTACGATTATTATTCACGTCGGCACTAATGATGTTAGGCTTCGCCAGTCTGAGATCACCAAAATGAACGCTGAAGAGGTGTGTGAGCTCAAGTACGATGTCAGGCACTGTATTTTGCTCTGGTCCCCTTCCTATACACAGAAGTGATACTATGCTCACTCAATGGCTGGCTGTCCAAGTGGTGTCCGCAAAATAATATAGAATTCATAGACAATTGGAAAAGTTTTGCGGGCAGACCTGACCTGTTGAAAAGAGATGGTATTCATTCCTCTTGAGATGGTGCCACTCTTCTCTCTAGTAATATGGCTCCTTAGAGCTCAAACATGAATTCGTGCTCAGGTCAGGAAGCTGACAGATTGGCTAAACCGACCGTCTGCAAGCTGTCTCACGTCACTGAGGTCAGATAAATCTCATCACATAGACACTCTTTCACCTAGATATCATCATATAAAATCTGCTTAAACCCATTTAAGGGTAAAAAATGTATTGATGTTCAACAAATAAAAGGCAGATGATCCCTTACTTCAAATGCTCTATATGATTACAGACTATAACCTAGATGTTGTGTGTTCGACAGAAACCTGGCTAAAACCAGATGATTATGTTACTTTAAATGAGTCCAACCCGCAAGATCATTTATAAACAAGAGCATCGTCTGAAAGGCAAAGGGGGAGGTGTTGCTGTAAGTTATATTAATATTTTCAAAATTACTGTAGTCTAGTTTTAAAGGGGTCATATAATGGTACATACACTTTTACATGTTGATTGTACTGAAATGTGTGTTGGCAGTGCCTGTACACAACCATCATATAATAAAAATCCATCAAGTGTTTTTTTTTTTTTTTTATCTCCATATGTTTTCCCGTCTCAAATCGAGCCAGGACAGACAGGAGCCATCTTAGAAAATAGTCTCGATAAGTCGATCCCCGAACGCCGTTCATACAGTTCAGAAGTTCATTGAACTTCATACAGTTCAGCTCACTCAGCACGACGTTCGTGGTTTGACTTGTCGTGACTGTTTTCCAAGATGGCTCCTGTCTGTATACACAAAGTGAACTGAAGGATCTTCTTATTAAACGGTCTGTACACTTACAAAGTTCTCAATGCTTCGTTTTGCATGTATGGACCCTCATTATGTTATTGTGTTAGTGTGGGGCTATTTTGACTCTTGTTAGTGGTATTAACTAGCAATTTTTTTTTTTACTTATTCTATGCCCCATATACTAGTGTTATACGCTAAGCAGTTTTTAGAGATAAAACTCTTTACATTCGATTATCATGAAAACAAATCTCAGAGAACGATTGACTAGGTACTGATGTTTTATTAGAACAAATGTTCATTTTGTGCCGGAGTTCTCCTTTAATTTTGAAAAAATAACACAGTCTCATCCCAAGTCGTCATATACAATAACTGACGTCTTGGGACGTCTTTTGACCATACGTCAACAACCGCCTTTTTAGGGTACCCTTAAACGTCGGTTAGTTGACGATCCCGGGCCGTCATACAACTGACGCTTTACCTTTAACGTCATTTGGGTGACGGGGTAGGTTTAGGGGTAGGTTTAGGTCTGGGGTAGGGTTAGGATCCGATAACGTCATCTAACCGACGTTTAAGGGTACCCTTAAAAGGCAGATGTTGACTTATGGTGAAAAGACTGCGCTGGAAAAAACTGAGATTCTAATTATTGGAAAAAAACCGTCCTCACCTAGAATATAACACTTGATGGCTGCTCTGTCAAGTCTTCGTCGTTGGTTAGGAACCTGGTTGTGCTCTTTGATACCAATTTTTCATTTGAAAGTCATGTGTCTAGTATCTATAAAACCTAATTTTTCCATCTTAAAAACATATCCAAATTACATCATGCTCTCAATAAAACATGCGGAACAGTTCAGTTCATGACATCAAGGCTAGATATTGTAATGCTATTATGGGTGGTTGCCCTGCACTTTTAATAAACACACTACAGCTGGTCCAAAACACAGCAGTTCGTACTAGAACCAGGAAGTATGACCATGTTTGCCTGGTTCTATCAATACTGCATTGATGGCTCCCTATTAAACATTGTATACATTTGAAAATATTGCCGATTACCTACAAAGCACTAAATGGTTTAGCATCTTAGTACTTGAGCGAGCTCTTAACACATCATAGTCCTTCACGTCTATTGCGATCTCAAAACTCCGGCCAGTTGATAATACCTAGAAGATCAAAATCGACTGCTGGCGGTAGATCCTTTTCCCCTATATAGCATCAAAACTCTGAAATAATCTTCCTAACATTGTCAGGGAAGCAGACACACTCTGTCAGTTCAAGTCTAGACTAAAACACATCTCTTTGAACTAGCATCCACATAACAGCTTCTAGACTTCTATAATTCAATGTTAGGCTGCATAGATTAGGTCAGCCAGAACCGGGAACACTTCCAATAAATCCTGATGTACTTGTTACATCATAAGAAGGATTGCGTCTATGTGAATCAATCAAAACTAACTTTAGCTGGACAATAACTTTATTCTAGAGCTGCTGTAAAGCCAAAACTATCTCTGGTACTTTTAATTCCTATTATGGGAAATTAAATGAGGCCGACTTGACTTGACTGATTTACATAATCGATCGCAATTTCATCTTACTTTTGGAGCATATATAAATATCAGTAACTGCTCGAAATTGCATATTTTTGCATATTGTGTTTTTTCCCTCCTCATGTGTGAGCTCCATATTCTTACTAATATATTAGATATAGACCATTTCACAAGATGTAAACAACACTGGTCCAGAAGCACTTCCTGTTTCAGTTTTTTAACACTACATAAAAGCTGGGATAAAATACAACCAACAGAACATTTAAAACTGAATCAAAAAGTTTAACAAACATCTTTAAGATGTTTTCTTTACATGTGAAATAAAGAAAACGGCTACAAAGTGACACAGGAAGTGCTTCTGGACCAGTGTTGTTTACATCTTGTGAAATGGTCTATAGAAGCTTGAATTATCAAATGATACTCGCAATATGATACACACCAAATCACATAAGTTTGAATGATAAAAATTGTGAAATAATTCATACAAACACTAATAATTAATCCCAACTGAGAACTCTGTGAAAAAACAACTAATTTGTGAAAGAGCCAAGGAGAAATACAATATTCCTCAGGGGTTTATAAAAAAGTGTACTGTTCAATTCGATAACAGCTGGTTGAAACCTGTAGAACTGTTAAAAGCAGCAGTGCCATGGGAGATTTAAAAGGAGAGACAGAATAAGTTGGGAGTATATCAGCGTAGTCAGCAATGCTCTGAGACAGCAGAAGATGTGTATGGAGGAGGATTGGGACGCAGTAAAGGAGAGACGAGGCAGATGTCTGGACAGGTGCTGATGTTAGGAGGTGGGCTGTAAATGGGGAACTGTGCCCGTCTGTAAACACACTTAGATAACCTAATGGGGTTGTCTTTCATTTGTACTATTAATACAGTATCTTGTTTAGACCTTTTTGTCAGTTTTTTTGGCTGATTTACTTAAATGTGACACTGACAAAAGTTTTTCTTTCGCTGTTCAAGCTGTCCTTGCATGACTGGAAAGAGCTGTCCTGACAATGCTGATTGGCCAATTTGTGAAATTGCATGCTATACTTTTCAATGGCAGTCAATGGAGAAAAGTGTTCTTTGTTGACAGATGCTGTGGTTACGGCATCAACTGGACCATGTTAACCTGCCAGACCTTGAACCCTAGATATATCCCAATAAAAGCTCAGACATTCTCGCCAAATCAAATGCTACATAAATTCTAACTATAGGCTATTTGCGGAAAATATAATATTCTGAAATAAATTCTGTTCACTTTCATGACTGTTTTTTAACATACTTATACACTTTTAAAAAGTGCACTTTGTAATAATGTCAAATTAAAAACTTAAAATTTTAAATAATTATGTTTTATAGCTAAATCTTTTGTCATGGTTTAAAGTAGGCTACATTTCATTTGACGTGTTGACTGACAAACTAGATAAAGTGAAGTTCTTGATAATAAATGTAACTAATGTGTTTCAATATTACCAGTGTTCCACTTTCAACATGAACTAGTTTAAAGTTCAGTTCACGCATTTTAAAATGAACTAGTTCAGTTCATAGTTCATACTTCAAAAAATGAACTAGTTCATTCATAGTTTTTTTTTCCATATGTTGCGAGCTTCTTTTTTAAATTATTATCATTGCCACAGCCAATATACAACCACAGACAACAATTATTTTGTCGACGGACAAAGTTTGCACAGAAATGTAAGATTTTTCCCATCCTCACCGACCTCATAAAATCCTTTTAAATGATCATTCGATGCCTCCTCGCTCGCTGCTTTGTCAACGGCAGCCGCGGCGCGACACTGGTGTCTTGTGTTGCCAGATTGGGTGTTTTTTCGCTACATATTAAGGCCTGTTTACGTGTGTTTTAGTCGGGTTTCGCCAGTTTAACACCCTATTGTACGAAGTTAAACTGAGAGAGCGTGCGTTCACAGACACCAGAATGAACGAGTTCACAGTAAAGGCCAATTTATACATCTGCGTCGAGGGTACGCCGTAGTGTACGGCGTTGGCTTCGCACGAAGGCGACGCCGTTGTGAGCATTTATACTTCTGCGTTCAGGTCTTGGTTGCTCTGCAGTACTGCTCCGAAACGCTAGTAGGCGGCGGAGGGTTTTTCAATGTTCCACTGTGCTTAGATTCCTCACGGCTAGGTTACAACAAGCAATGGGCTATATGCACACATAAGTTCCGCATTTGACGTAAGGATGCTCGTCCATTTCCGGTTGTGTAGATTAAAGCGGAGGAAAACCGGAGAAAACGGGATTATGGCAGAGTCTTCAAAATTTACTGTCCTCCCGTCTTTGAAACGAAACGTACATACGTTTAGATGTAATTTTATATATAGTTATGTTTATTTGATATAATTTTAAAAAGAAGCATAAACACAACGAGGGGTGTCTGTTTTATCTGTTTTTGTGACTAACGTTTCTTTAGTATTACCATGGAGTATAAAATTCAATATAAATTCTCGGTATTGCATTGGACTCTATGATCGGCGGACGTTATCGAGCATCCTTAATCCTTCACCGGAAATAACGCCGTGCATAGAGCCCATAGCGACTGAAAGAGAGTGGATCATGTTGGAGTTGGAGCTTATTGGGGTGGATAAACAGTTCATTTTAGTGAAATTACTAAAACTGAAAGGCAGAAATGAGAGAAGACGTCGGAGGAGATGATACGTGTGTAAATGCGTGAGAAGGTACGTGCGGAAATGCATAGGAGGAAATGCGATGCTACCAAGCCGACCAATCACCGGACTTGCGGTCCGCGTCGTCGCGACGTGTAGTTACATTTTTGAAGAGGTGCGCGTCAGGCAATGGCGAAGGGTACGCGGTATGGGACGCGTCTGTGCGTATGCTACGCCGTACCTACTGCGTGCACCCTACGCAGAAGTATAAATTGGCCTTAACGTTCATCAGGCAGTAGCCTAATACAGTAGGCTACGTTCAGTTCACGTTCGCCCAAAATATGAACGCGTTCATGAACTATCGTTCATTAACGCGTTCAGGCACAACACTGAATATTACATTTAAAGTTAAAGTCCCCCTGTATCTTATCCCTTAAAACTCACCTTTGATCACCAAAATGACATTTAAACATTTTTTTTCCTTAAAGGCCTTAAAATAACTTGAATGTAACCCTACACCCATGCCTCATTTAGAATACGGTCTTTGAATATGCAAATTAGCCCTGCCTCCACTCACTCACTCACTTACTCACAACAGCTCGGAATTCCATTCGTTGAAGATCACACGTTGACCTGATTGGTTACAAGGTAGTTTTCAAATCGTGTTTTTGAGGCTGTCTTTGGTTCACTAAAAGTTTTAAAGAGAAAATACGCAGCAATTGTGTTGAGTTATGAATGTTAAAGCATATCAAAAACACCACATAGACATATAAACAACATTTAAAACTTGATTTTCACCACAAGAGGAATTTAATTAAGGGATAATGTACATCCAGCCAAGAACAAATCTGAGAATTTCAGAATAAATCCCCACGCGAACACAAAGAAGAATTGTACTATCCTGCTTATTACACGGCTACTTGCTGCATAAATACTGATCTGAGTTTAAATGTTTTATTAGCTCTTTAAACCCAAAGCTTTCGCGGAGAGAGCAGTTGCAGCACAGCAAGTTAAAACTAGACCGACATTTAAGAGATACAGTACGGTATAAAGTCATACCACATATAATAGAATTTTGCCACATACTGTATGGAGAAAGGAGATATTGATTTCAGATTAAATGATTTTAAAATCGTACCTTTTTTTTATCCTATAATCCAACATTGTACAAAACAATAGTCACAAAATGGCAGCAGCTGTATTAAACTAGAGAGGGTGAGCCCACGATACTGGATGGCATAATTAAATAGCTGTTCACGAAATATTGATTCGACTGGGTTTTAATATTTTATTAACTTCCCAAAAGCAAAACTTCCACGAAGAAAAAAGTTTCTAGCAAGTGTATAGCACAGTAAACCGGATGAGCCTGTGTTATCTGTTTTCAGTGGTTGTTAAACTGCAACTTCATCATTACAAATGTGTAATTGCATGTACACTCACCTACAGGATTATTAGGAACACCAGTTCAATTTCACATTAATGCAACTATCTAATCAACTAATCACAGGGCACAAAATTGAAGACTGTTTCTGACCATGTCCATCCCTTTATGGCCACCATGTACCCATCCTCTGCTGGCTGCTTCCAGCAGGATAATGCACCATGTCACAAAGCTCAAATCACTTCAAATTTCTTGAACACAACAATGAGTTGACTGTACTAAAATGGCCCCCACAGTCACCAGATCTCAACCCAATAGATCATCTTTGGGATGTGGTGGAACGGGAGCTTCGTGCCCTGGATGTGCATCCCACAAATCTCCATCAACTGCAAGATGCTATCCTATCAATATGGGCCAACATTTCTAAAGAATGCTTTCAGCACCTTGTTGAATCAATGCCACGTAGAATTAAGGCAGTTCTGAAGGAGAAAGGGGGTCAAACACAGTATTAGTGTGGTGTTCCTAATAATCCTTTAGGTGAGTATTTGAATACATGACATACTGTCATGGTTATGGAGTTTTATATTCTGTTTTGTTTAGTTCCTGTTTCTCTGCCTTTTTTCATTTTTCTTTTCTGATTATCTCCTCTGTTTCTATAATTATGTATAACCACCAGTAAGTCATTATGTTCATATTGTATATAAACTCTGTTTTGTTCAGTCCATCGTCGGTTTCTCCGTTTATATGATTTGCATTTTCTCCTACTTTTCGTAAGATAGTGTTTGTTTTTCTAAATTAAGAAAGTCTTTTCACAAATTTGTGAACTCTATCGTTGTCTTACTGCAATCCTATTTTTTTCACATACAAGTTTCCATAGAAATGACAATAAAGTATATTTTAGTTTACCATAAATGCTTGTCAGTAAATTAGGCAATACACTTTAATCATATTTCAAAGACTTAAATTATAAATATTTACTTAAGTTTTACTTAAGGTAGAAAAAAAACTAAAACTCATTTAATATATATATATATTTTAATAATACATTTTCATTTAATTGCAAATGGGTTTAGTTAAGACGACATGAGCTTTTGATAATGGTGCCATAATATTTTCAAAATGCATTTTTTTCAAATCTGTAAATTGAAAAAAAAAAAGATTAAATTTAATCATTTTAAAAGTATGATAATGCATGGTTCAAATTTGGCTAGCTTTCATGCAAGCTATAGATTCAATTGGTTGTTTTTAATGATGATAAATATATAAAACTGGTTATTTTGCATTTAAAACTCATTCAGTTTATTAATACTAATACATAAATCTCACTCTTATTGCATTTATATATGACTGACAAATATGCATCACATTAATTCTATGCATTTGTTTGTTAAAACAGTAACCCAAATGGATGGAATTTTTAATTAAAGTAAATTACATAAACATTAAATTTAGATGTAAATATATGCATATTTTTGTGTTTAGTTTCTTTCTTGCAGTTTTTCCTTCATGCCCTTCTCTCCTTGCACTTCTCCATTTAATATGCTCAATCAGTATGGTTATATAATTTCAAATCCAACATCTTTGTAGCTTGATTAAATTTCCTTAACCCTACCACCCCTTTCCAGTCTGAATGCTAAAAGAAACCACAATGGTACATAGTAAACTGCTATTATAAATTCCACGCTTAAACATTAAAGACACGTTTTTTATTCCCCCCTCTTTCCTTTGCACTTTTAATCTAAATTTTCCACTATAATCGGCTTTTGGGCCATTAGCATTTGAACTTAACGGTCAACAGCCTCAATGTTGCAAAACGCATATCAAATGAATGGGACGCTTTGATGTGCTCTTATCCTCTGAGGGAAGTGAAGGCAAATTATTCTTAAAAAAGAAAAGTGTCTGTGGTACTCTTGAGCTGCTTTGCAAGCATGGCGAATACGTACTGTAATGAATGCTGCTGTAAACCTCTCAAACTAACTGATATGATCCATTCACTCTGCCAAACACACAAGTCAGCATCTTAACACCACTCTAAAATGAACTGAGGTTGAGAGGTTCATCGATTTGTTTTTAAAAATGAGCTTTGTACTGTTTTGCACCTATACCAAGTACACAAATTGAGACGGAAATTACATAGTCCTATTGCTACTTCAGTAAGGCTTGAGGCTTCACTTGTTCAAACTAAGACTGTGGCTTTAAAATTCCCCCAAAATCTTTTAAAAAAGTCAAACTTTTCACTCCATTGCATAACACTGATTAAGGAAAATCTTTTATACTCTGTTATGCGCTCTTTGGTTTTCTTTGATTATGAAGTGAGCCGCAAAATATTCTTAAGCTGTATCTTTCTTTTGCATTTCAGAAGACAATGGCCCATCGCTGGCCATTGAGAACTATTGCAAACATGATATTTTTGCAAATGTAATTTCCAGAGGAGAGGCAGGGGATTTACTTAAATTATTCTACATGGAATGACAGCCAAAGTTTTGTGCTGTTTTGCACCTATACCAAGTTTAAGGCGCAAATTACACATTCTCACTGAGGCTTGAGGCTTCACTAGTTCAAACTATGATTGTGGCTTTAAAATTGACCAAAATCTTAAGAAAAGGCTTTCATAACACTGATTAAGGACTTTCTTTTATTTGATTTTTGATAAATATCAAACATGATATTCTGTAAATGTAATTATCACAAGGAAAGGAATGACTATAATATAATTATATAATAAAATAGGAATATAATTCTATATAGGGTTTTTGACTAAATTTTAATTTTTGAGCACTTTAAAAAGGTTCTATATAAGGGGAACGTCTTAAATGATTGCATAATACTTTCATGTTTAATGGATTATTTATTAAAAAAAAATCTTGTGATAAAGTATATTCTTACAAGGTTTTTAGTTCATAAAATTAAACAAAATTAAATCAAATTCATTAAATTATACCATGAGAACCCTTTATAGTTCAATTTAGAGCATTTTCAGGCATAGACAAGACTATGCTAATTAAGAACATTATCATACAATTTGTAAGATTTAAAACTTAACTTTGAATCGCATACGTGCATGTTTGTCATAAAAACATAAGAAATTATAAAAATAATTAGAATGACTTTTTTAATCTGTTCTGACATGACTTATCACACATTTATAATGTTAATGTAAGGAAAGGAGTGTCAACATTTTACAAAGTATGTTCATTGTTTATGATCCACAGAAAATGACATTACTTTGTCAGCATGACTTTTCCAACTCCACAGAACATTGCTATTTCTCTGAAACTTATTGTGCATTTGCTGTACTTCACAATTGCTCAGAGTCCCCCATGCTTATTTTAATAAGATATTCATGAATGGCAAAGTGAATGCAATCATTCACACGGAGTCCCCCTGCCGAATTTGAAACTGAATATTGTAATGTGTCTTCCAATTATTGTCAGCACAGTTGAGTTTGGACATTTGTCCCCTTTGAAGTGAACTTACACTGCATCAGCTGCTGATGCGACGCACCCTTGCGGAACCTGATGTCTGAGGCACGAATAAATACGCCATCCAATGGCCGACTCAGTGCAATGACGTCGCAAGATACTCCCCAGCGTATAAGAAGGTCATCTGAGAACACATCATTAGCTTCTTTGTCTTCAGGAAGCCGTAAAACCTAACAGTAAAATGTTCTAAATAGAATTGAGTTCACTGCACTTAAATATGATTGAAAAAGAACTCAAACTGAATGAGTTATAGAACATTTCCAGAATGATAACTGAATAATGATTGTGCACTCTAAAAAATGCTGGGTTGTTTTAACGCAATTTTGGGTCAAATATGGACAAACTCAAACATTAAATTAAAAATGTAATTTAAAAATGTAACCCAATGGCTGGGTTTGTCCATATTTGACCCAAAATTGGGTTAAAACAACCCAGCATTTTTTAGAGTGTAGGTCTCATTTTATATTGAGTGTACTTACATTGAAATAAATAATTTGATACAATGG
This sequence comes from Pimephales promelas, assembly GCF_016745375.1. The sequence continues at coordinate 9,965,048 of NW_024121199.1, read as the reverse complement.
ACGTATTGTGTTGTTTTTACATTGTACTTATATTTTGAAAATACCTGCATGTAATTACAGCTGTAATTAATCTATGTAATTACACTGTTGCCCCATTCCCTTACACTTGAACCCACCCTTGTACCTACCCATACCACCACACCTTTCCCTAGCCTTACCCGTATCACACCTCAATACAACCTGAACACAATACGTACATTGTACTTATTTTTGATGTAATGAAGTGATGATTGAGCATTAGTGATGAACACCTGCTGTTAACAAGCAGAATCACTGAAGAAAAGAGAAAAACAAGAACTATAACTGACTTTCTGTCAGGACCACTATTTTATTACAATTAGCATACAATTTGGATTGATGGTATGGTTCCGTTCTGGGAAAGAACAGCAGTAATAACCCCCTTGGGTTAAACAGAACTTGAATGTATTGCAGATATCATTAATTAATTTTAATGACAACATAATTAGAGAATTTTAGTCTGATTCAGGGGTAATCAGAATGCCAAATCCTGACTGATGAGAGGAGGAGCTGGGGATGGAGGAGGGTAATTAGCTCCTGAGAAACATGATAGCAGCTGAAAATACTGAAGGAGCTTATATATGTACATGGTGATAGGAGTCATATTCCTATAGTTAGACGTGGATCTGAGAGTCAGCTGATGCAAGCTTGACTAACGTGACCTGCCTGAACTGACGCTATACGCTTGATTTCAGCTACAGCCTTAGATGAAATCAACTGAAGATAAAAGATGTTAAATCTCTGAAGATCTCAGCAGTGGATTAAACAACTCCACAAACATCATTACCAGCTTCACTTATTATTAACCAGTTTGACTTTCTTACTGCCATTCGTCTACAGAAGTTCTTATTAGAATTAACAGAGGTTTAGAAGTTGATGGATTTGAGTTTCGTTTAAGGTCACCAGGATGGAGATCAGCGTTTGCTTTAGTTGTGCTCTTGTCCCTTGACTTTTGCATATTTTCTCTTTGGCTGCTGTAGCTGAGTGTTTATAAAACAAATGTTATAGCACAAAAGTTAAGGAAAATTATGAATGGGTGTTGATAAGATTCATGATGACAATCATCATTTAGAGACTCGATTCACTGATCACATTCAGAGAATAATCTCTGATTAACGGGCAACATTACATTTGTTTTATTCAAAACTGATTCTACTGTACAAAACGACTCATGTTGGCTGCAATGCATGCAAGGTACTAGCATTATACAAAACGTATCCATGGCTCCCAGCATGAACACTTTTTTAATTGTTACCATTGTTGAGATTCATATGATTATTCTGTGTAAATTATTATTCTGTGTGATGTCTGTGTAAATCAGCATGATACCATAGAGATTTTGAAAATCTGATTGTCACAACAATGGACCTTACAGTATTCAGAGATTAGGCTCTGAAAAAAATCAGAGAATCAAGTCACTAATTGATTATTTTCATAATCAAATCACAACCATCGAATTTTGGCTTTTGTGCAATAACAAATCTGTTTTATAAACAGTATCAGCAGCCAAAATCTGGTGTTATAACGTCAAGGGTCAAGAGTCAAACTAAAGCAAAGACTGACCACTGTCATGGTTTCTTTAAATGAAACAATACATCACCATCATCATCATCATCATCATCTAAGCCACTGTTCATTCTCAATAACAACTTCTGACAGAAATAAAGTCAGTAATAAATCTGGTCAGTAATAAGTGAAGCTGATAATGGTGTTTGTGGAGTTGTTTAATCCTCCTGTGCTGAGATCTTCAGAGATTTAATGTCATCTTTTATCTTCATTTGATTTCATCTAAGACTGTGTCTGAAGACAGTTTTAGTTCTTGTGTTTCTCTTTCCTTCTGTGATTCTGCTTGTTAACAGCAGGTGTTCATCAATAATGCTCAATAAATACAATGTGTATCTACTTTTAGTGAACTCAACTGAAATAATAAAGACAATCAGGCAATCAGCATCCTCTCAAGTTTGTCATTTCACTGTTTTATAAAGTATTTTTAATATAGTGAAGTTTCAGCTATATAAAGTATTTAAATGCAGTGTAAATTGTAATTGACGATTAAGAAATATCATTGTTTTAGAGTACTCTAAAACAAGTTCAGCCTTTCAGAGTACTCATAACTATTGTTTTTATAAACTTAATTGAACTGAGGCAATTGGTTTCCTCAAATGAAATGAGTTAGCTTAACTTGTTGGGTTTGAGTGCTGTGTGAAGATAGCAGTGTGTGAACAAAGGATAGAAGGCAAGAAGAACGTTCAGCCCTCGATGTAGAGGGGCTAAGCGAGCAGGGTCATGGGAGGATGCCTCGGTGGAAATGAATTTAGGGAAAAATTACCGGGGACATCCTCATTCTGAAAGCTCCCATTTTGCCCTCTAGCATGATTCACACAACATCAAGGTTGGTGTGCAGAGCAAATGTGGCAGCTGGACAGACTGGTGGAGCTCTGCACACTATGGCAGCACTGCAAGCAGATCTGCTCAAAGATCTTGATCACGGAAAGGGTTTATCTATGCCACAAAAGTCCTGAAAAGTGAAGCCAAACTGTCTCGATCGCCCCCAGGTGGTTGGTCCCAATATAGGTCCTAAACCGGTTTATTTCACACCCGACATGATGTAGGTTCTGCAGTAAACATCTCTGTGAGAGTGTGTGCGGGGCTTTGATAACGTGACTCTATACTTCATGCTCACTACTGAGCAGAATCAGGACCCAAATCAGCAAGATGCCAGCACCATATTGGGACATTGGTGACTTTACTTTTCTACAATGAAAGAAAGTAAAAGTGGTTTGTCCAACTTTTTTACAGTCTATGGTAGTGTTGTCACGGTACCAAAATTTCAGTATTCGGTACCGATACCAGTTAAAATTCACGGTTCTCGGTACCAATTTACCAATAAATTTACATATATTTAAGTGTTTATCACGGTTACAAGTATGGAAACTGTACATTCGTATTATAAACACTTTAGAAAAAGATTAGATAAAATGACCTAAAATAAACAATAGTATACACTAACACATTTTTAAAGTTGTTTGTAAAGTTTTAATCCATTATTTATTTAATGCACAATGAATTAAGTGAACAAACATGAACAATCAGGTGTTTGTAATAAATAACATTTTCAAACATAAATTAATGTTGTAAAAATATATTGTTCACTCAATGTGTTGATAACTAAGTAATGTTTATGAATGGTATCTTTGTAGCATTACCATAAAACATGTTTTATTTGACTTGACTATCCTTTTATTAATCTAAAACTGCATTCATATTTAATTTTAAAAAGGCTTTTTAAACCTGCTGAGTTATAAAGGCAAGAATACGCCTAGAACTGGCACTGACATTAAATGATAATACTAATACCATAGTACTCTGGTGTCGGGTAGATACTACTGTGCTCATGTACTCGTAAAACTACCCCGAAAGCACTTTAGAGGCCGTTCACATGTCGCGCGTGTTTTTTAATTATATTTTTGCGCGTGCTTATTCTTTCCAAAGCGCTTGCTCTCACGCGGCGTCTGTCGTTGCTATGCAACGCCAACGAGTTTTTATTAGGAGCGCGCTTGAATCACGCCTATATTTGAAATTGCGAATTTGCATGTAATCGGCCTCTTATGGCAACGTGACATTAGCCTAATCCAAAATATTTCCATATGTGGCTCTTTCCTCCTTTCGTTTCAACAAGTGGATTCAGAGAGAGAGAGCCATATCAGCGTTATGAAGAGGACGCAACTGTGCACGTTTCAGACATCGCGTCTAGAACAGAACTGGATTAACCTGGTACTCTGTACCTAGAAAAGCTGGTACCGTAACATTTTTTTTTTTTTAGTACCGACTTGGTACCGAAGTACCGAGTTTTTTGACAACACTAGTCTATGGTATGGCCTAGCTCTTCATGCCACAAAAACGAAGCCCTCTCAATCAGCTGGTCCATGGCTACTATGGTGGCGGCAGATAGGTAGATCTCTGGCATAATTTGTCAGGAATTAAGGAGTCAGATACAACTGTCCTCCTTGATGCCCCTGTCTCGCCTTTGGGACTGTTTGGCACAGCTATTGAGACGGTTCTGGACAGGTTTAGAGAGGCAAGAATGCAGTTGTCTGCCTTTGAGAAGTAAATCACTTGCTGGCTTCAGGCCCCCCTAAGTCGTCTATACCCTTTTCAAGAAAGAGATCCTGGGGAGAAGATCAAAAGACGAGTGTGGCCATCAGGCCTTCCCCTCCGACTCCGGGGAGTGGGGGGGCAAAGGCAGCGTAATAGGAAATAGCCGTACACAGATTGGGGTGCTGTGGTTATGGCAAAGAAAGAGGAGGATGGTTGAGCAGGGCTGAGGCCCAAGCTCTCGCCCCCCTTTTACATCCCCTTCAGTTCCTCATAAACCTTCTGTGCCCTTTCTAGGAATGAGTTCCTTGAGAGAAGAGCAAAAAAACCCACACACACATCTGGGTGCTATCTATAAAAACAAATTGTGATCGCTGCTTAGGCCCTCGCCCCCTTTTTCATTCCTTTCCGCTCCAAGATCATCTGTGCCCTTTCCAGGAACTAGTTCCTGAGGAGAAAAGCTAGCTCTCCTTCTGAGGAACCAATGGTGAAGCGAATCAAGTAACAGCAGGGCTTGACATTAACTTTTTGAATCTATGTTTCACTTGTCCAAGCACAAAAGTCACTTGTCCGGGTAAAGATTTACAATTTTATCTAGGGCTGCACGATTTGGGGAAAATGTCATATTGCAATTATTAAGGTCAATATTGCGGTTGTGATATGTGATTGCGATATAATAAACAAATGGTTTCATGAGTCAACGTGTTTGGTTCTAGACCAAATGTGGACACAGATTAGTGATAATTCCGAAATTAGCAACAACAACTAAATGATTGATAACACCTATAATGATCAATAAGCCATTGATGTCTAGATAAAAATTAACTGTCTAACAGGTAGGACATGTACAGAAATTGAATAAAGTTATCAAACAGTCATAAATTATATATAGACTACTAGGGTTGGGTATCGAGAATCGAGTATCGATTGGAACCGGGACTAACTTTTCGTTTTTCCCGGAATCGTTCAAAAGTTCAAATTTCGATTCCTAGTTTCGATATTCACAGTCCGCCGAGCTGAAGAAGAAACCGCTGAACAACACCAACGAAGAAGCGTCTACCGGAAGTGTCGGTATAACCGCGCGAGTCGAACATGAGTAGCTTACGTCAGCGGTCCAAAGTGTGGCTTCACTTTTCTAAAAATAACGAAATCTCGGCAAAATGCAAAATTTGTGACAAAAGGAATATTTGTGACAGAAGGAGTATTTCCTTCAGAAAGGATTATTTCCTTCAGAAAGACCGTTGGTTAGCATGGTTAGCTAAACTTTTTTGACCCTGCCTCTTAAAAGAATCGGAATCGAGAATCGTTAGGAACCGGAATCGAAACAAGGAATCGGAATCAGAATCGTTCAAATTCAAACGATACCCAACCCTATAGACTACTCCTTATAAAAGCTACACAAGTTCTTTAGTCAAGAGCAGTGAGTAATTTTCTCTGTTCCCTTTGTTCTTTCATTAACTTTACTGACAGAACGCTTTATTGGTAGCTGGCCCTTTAAGAGCAGCTGCTGTGGACAGGATCTCACACGTGCCTCATTCTCTCACGAGTCACAACTCTTTATGTCCATCATAAAACTGCTCTTATGTTATGAAGATACTCAACAAATGCATTTTGGCTTAATTGTGTGTGTTGTTGATATTCGTTCAAGCGCGATAGAGAACTTCTGGCGCGCGATCTGTGCATGCGCATTATACTGGCGCGCGTCTTTCTGTGAGTCACATTCAGGACATTCACAGGCAGAACGAAAAATGTTTTCGTTTCAATTCGGTAAAATAAAATCTGTAAATAGACGTAACGAGTGGCACGTAACGGTATTTTGTTTAAAATTTACGTTAACTTGTCCGGTCGGACAACTAATTTTCTCTTCTACTTGTCCTACAAAAAAATCCACTTGTCCCAGACAAGTGGACAAGCCTTAATGTCGAGCCCTGTAACACACAGATCTGGATGCTGAAAAATAGAAGAGAGTGATTGAACAGGGACCCGTCTTATCTGCCCCCTTTTCATGCTTTTCTTTCTTCTTCCTTTCATAGTCTCCCCCCTCTTTTCCACTTTCTCCCTCATTGGCGTACAAGAAGTTTTTGTTTTTTTTTTTTAGAAAAATTTTAGTATTCGATTTGGGAGCCTGGCTCTTGTGGCTATAAGGAAAACCTCAGTCTTCTGGCTAAACTGAGGTTAGGCCCATTCCTCACCTGAAAAAAACAAAAGAAAAACAAAAGAGCTATAATGCTTTCTAGACCGAGAAGCAGGCTCTCTAATGGCTCGGGGATGATCCATCTGAGCTTTAGTGCTTGGATTGTTAATTTGAGAACAACAAGCAGGCATTGGTCAGCATGGTGTTGTTGACCATTGATGTTTTCTCTTTGAAGAAAATAAAAGTGCCTGCACTGCTGGAGGTGGAAGCTTGGAAAAATAAGCATCGGCATGTTTATGATTTGTATGTAGATTTTTGCTCTTATGGGGCAGTTGTTTGAACGTCAGTAGATTTAATCTCCAACTGGCTCGTTGTGCAATATCAAAATCACATACGCAGTCAACAGCCTGTGGTGTGCACGCCACTACAGCAGCAAATGCCACAGATGAAAGCTTGATTCAATTTATTGTAGGTTGTTTTTAGTACACTGGTCCCAAAAGTATTTTGGATACTTTAAGATGTTTCCTAAAATAGGTTCAAAATAAAATCAGTTCAACGCACATAGAATGACTACATCAACAACTGGCTACAGTAATAATCAAAGGTGACATTTATTGATAAGCATGAAAAAATATACAAGCAAAAAAGTAAAAACAATGTGTGAATGAATGTGAAAAACGTAAACTCCGCTGTTATACAGTTAAACAAAGTTGCTTTAAAAGTTCACTGAACATTGTTGAATTAATACTGAAAAACTTGTTTTTTCTTACCCCTATGAAAATAGTTCCACTACGGCCAAAGCCCAAGGCTTTGAGAGCCGCCAAGAAACACATGGACTCAAAAGTCGGGAATAAACCGTGTATTATAGAGAATCAACAAGAGTTTTAATCACTCCTCTCAAGTGCCATTCTGATTTTTTTCTGTTCCCACTAATCAGTCACCGCTCGATTTTATTTTATTTTTTTAAAGAATGTTTGCTCTCTGCTTTGATTAGTTCTTTTTCGACACGTACAGCAAAAACACGGCTAGGCAACAGGTATCGGCACTTAGAGAATGATTTGAAAATAATAACCCAGCATATGCCAGAGTTTACAGTTATTTCTTTTTAATCATAAGTGACCTGATTTCCTTTATAACTTTAAATCAATTTGTAATGGCTACCTAGGAAAATACTAATACTGGTCCTTTTTTGCTTCTGATTAATTATTATATTTATATGAATTATTATTTATATTAGGCCTATATTAATTATATGAATTGTTATTAATATGTATATTATATACATGTCAGCAATTATATTTTGACAATTAATATGAACTTTTAGTTTAAATTTAAATTAAATATAGAAATAAATAAAAACTAGAAAAAGAATATCTATTTAGTTCAGTCAGCTGATTGGTCATGATCTGCACGCAATCAAATCACTACCACATGGCGCAAGCTGATTGGCCTCTGCTGATCCTGCAGCCAATGAGATTGCTTGCTCAGCATTCAAATAGTGTGGTTTAATGCTTGCTGTAGGCTAGTCCAGGGTCTATACCATGATGGTGCAGTAGTTGAACAATCTACTATTACAAGTTTCAAAATAGCAACAGGGTTTATTACCAGAAGCAACAAACTCGAGACAGAGTGCATAGCAAACACCCACAATACCGGACAAAGACCGAAAGTAAATAAGGATCTTAAAGGCATAGTTCACAGAAAAATGAAAAAGCTGCCATCATACTCATCCTCGAGTTGTTTCAAACCTGCATCACTTTGCTCTGCTGAACACAAAAGAAGATATTTATAACCAAATAATTGATGGACCAAACAGTTGAAGGGATGGAGATGGCGCAGTAGATAAGACACATGCCTTTGGTGTGAGAGACCCGGGTTCAAATCTACTGTGAGACACCAATGTGTCCCTGATGAGCAAGACACTTAACCCCTAGTTGCTCCAGAGGCGTGCGACCTCTACATATATAGCAATTGTAAGTCGCTTTGGATAAAAGCGTCAGCTAAATGAATAAATGTAAATGGACCCCATTGACTTACATAGTATTTATCCATCAAATGTTTGGTTACCAAAATTTTTCAAAATATCTTCTTTTGTGTTCAACAGAGGACCGAAATTCATACAGGTTTGGAACAACTTGAGGGTGCGTAAATGATAACAAAATTTTACATTTTTCGGTGAACTATCACTTTAAATACTCAGTAAAAAAAAACAAACCCAATATTAATCAGCTGCGATGATTAAATGAATATCCATGGTAACAGACGAAACTAAAACCAAGCAAACAGATGATAAACAAACTAAAAGCCAATGAGAGTGAAACTAACCGAACATAATCGTGACACAAGATTCAAATTGTGTAATTCCAGAGGGACCTGCGCCCAGTTTAAAGTTTAAAGACTGCAATATGACAATCTGATCTGTTTATGTCTGCCTGCACACTGTTAAATGTCTTTTGAGCTCGAGTAATTGAGGTAGTTTTCTGTTGTGATGAGTAATTAGCTTTTTTGCATGTGGATTAGAAAATGATCAATATGGTGTCACTATATTTTTCTCTGAGAGCTAATCCATAAACTCTCAGGAGTGCAATTATTATAACCATCTCTGCATCTTTGTCTCAGTTCCATTGGCTCCCATGAAGGCTGTTTAGGGGGCTTCTTGCAAACACTGACTCCCTGGGAATGATCATCATGCTTTTCAAGCTGTTATAGTGGCACTGTAATTTCCAGCAACTGCCTTCAATGCATCTTGCAAAGGGCAAATGTATAAATGCTGCTGTGCAAAGCTCTACAGTGTTTTAGAGTGTGTTTATATCAGCTCTAATGCCTACTGGGTTAGACTTAAGTACCAGCCTGACGGAGGAGGGTTTTATTGCTCAGAGGATGCTCCTTCACAACTTAAAAAAAAACTTAAAAAAGGTCTGTACTTTATTAAATAGATATTAACTTTGTTTTAGAAGAAAGGTAAAAACAAACGAGACAGTTGTCATGTGTTGAACTGCAAGGAAATGGATAGTTCGTTTGCAATATTCTTCAGTTCTTATTAAAGGAATAGTTCAAAATAAAATTCAGTTGTTTCAATATAAATTTCTATTCCCATAGTAGAAAAAAAATACTATGGAAGTCAATGGGGTACATCAAATTCAAACAGGTTTGAAACAACTTGAAGGTGAGTATGAAGACAGAATATTCCTTTAAGATCTGACATTTCATTGCAAACTGTATCTCATCAAGCACAGTTTGAGACGCATGTAGTTCTGGATAGCAGGAGTCACTTCCCACAAATTGGTGACAATTACAGTATGAATTTAAAATAACTTTTAATATATTTTAGGATGTAATTTATTCATGTGATCAAAGCTTAATTTTTAGCATCATTACTCCAGTCTTCAGTGTCACATGATCCTTCAGAAAGCATTCTAATATGTGGATTTGATGCTCAGAAAACATAAATTATTATAATGAATGTTGAAAACGGTTGTGTACAATGTATTTCCAGGATTCTTAGATAAATAGAAAGTTCAAAAGAACAACATTTATCTGAAATATTACATTCGAAATAATAATTATGACTTATCTTCAGTCTAGCTCGCTAATGAACAATAATTATACAATAATTATACAATAAGTGCCATCAAAAAAAATATCGGAATCCGTTTTAATCTCGAGTTACAGATAGCAGTTAATAAGGCACTAGTAATTAGTTAATAAGGCACTTGCAACATTAGCAAATTGTATTTGTGTAGAGAAATCAGGGCGACAAACTTAGTGGAGCTTCCCGATCAGACACAGACGACACACCCAGATGTCCCATGGCAACTGAACAATAAAATAAGAAAACACAAGCAGAGGACATTGTCTCAGTAGACAAACACTTTTATTGGATCATGAGTAATGATTGAGTGGGAGTCTATATTTTATTTTAGTCCCCCTTTATATGGCGGATTAAAAACAAAAGAAGCATTTATTCACTTCCATTCAATAACTGCGTGAAGACCATTAATTTTTTTCGATGCATTCGATGTTTTGTATTGATTATGTTTTGAATTGATTATGTAATTGTCATGATATATTTACCTGACATAATAAATTGTTACATTGATTTACAGAAATTATTCACTTTAGTAGATTACGTTGTATCGTTACAGCAAAGCCGCGTCCAGTCCAGGCCTACATACTAGATCTCAGGTTAGATGGAACACATCTGGTGAGATACTAGATTCCTGACTAACTTCTTGACTTTAACTAAGTTGTTAAGCAGGCGCATTACTATAGGGGGCTAGATTAAAATACTATTGAATAATGGCAAGCATTGGAGCGGCATTATCTTAAATGTACTAGCCATAACTCTGGTTATATTTAAGCGGTTTTCCATTACCAGTACCAGCTCGACTTGACTCGGCTCGGCTCGCCTCGTTTTCTATTGCAGACAGTACCGCCACAAAAAGTACCTGGTCGTCTAAATATTTTCAAGATTTGTTATCACAACATTTTTTCTTTTGTCAAATCAACTTAAATAATTTATTTAGTTCAGATAACATATAATTTTGAGTTTCTGATGGTTAAATTAATCTCCTTCATTGTATTAACTCACTTTTTCCAGTTCAATGAACTTAAAATTTTAAGGCAACCAGGTTACTTACTTTTTTAAGTTAAACCATCAATATTTTTTTACAGTGTAGCGACGCCTTTCATTCCTCGTTGCCCATCAAGCTCTCGCTGGATCCTCTTTTGCAAACAAACAAAAGAAAAGTAAGTAGTAAGAAGTAGTAAGTTTAGTAACTATCTCTGGCCAAACAATTTAAAAATGGCGGGGTTATTCTGGATACTCCATCTGACGCGTGCAATGATGACGCAGTGAATAGTGACGATTCTCTCTAACCAATCAGCAGTCGGCATTGTTTTCACGTCACATTTTAGTATCGCCTCAGCTCACTCAGAACCTCTCCGGAGGTGAAGGTACCCGAAAGCAGGTACAGGTACAACTTTTACAGAGGAAAACTTAACCCGTTCTCATCTAACTGATACGTCAAAATCCGACGTTTTAGGGTACCCTTTAACGTCAGTTAGATCTAATCCTAACCCTCCCCCAGACCTAAACCTACCCGCGACATCTAACACCGTGTCCTAACCCCACGCGAATCGATGCGATAAAATTCCAGCGACAGCAAGTGTGTCTGTCCACACTAGACGCGACGCGACTGTGAGATGCCACACATTCAGAACAGCGTGTGAGTGGAGTCTCTCTGTGAAAGCAAACTGTTGGCCCGCACTTACATTGGAAATGGGTAAGGACATAATCAAATCAAGAAATAACATTATTAAAAATCAAAACATTAACAAAATATACTCATTGACTAATTTTGTTATGAAGTACAGTCGTATGTTTGCATAAAATTCATTTTGAACGCTATATTACATGCTTTCAAAATCTGAGGTAAATTATCCGTTATCGCTTGTGGCACAGTGACCTATTTTTAACTAAAAATAAATAATGTGTACTCATAACCAGTGTAATTTCTTCATTCTGACTGTCAGCCACGACGTCGCAGAAATAGGAACCGTTTCTAAAATAGAAACTTCGCGTGTCGCCGTCGCGTCTGGTTAGGACAAAAACAATTAACATGGAAAAGATACCTTTTATCGCATGTCGCGGCGTCGCGTCGCGTGTAGTTAGGACACAGTGTAACTGACGCTAAAGGTAAAGCGTCAGTTGGATGACGCCCTAGGCGTCACCTAGGGTACCCTAAAACGTCGGATGTTGACGTATGGTCAAAAGCGTCAGTTAGATGACGTCTTGGGATGAGAACGTGTTGGAAAACCAAACAAAGGCGAGGCAAGCCGAGTCGAGTCGAGCTGGTACTGTGTAGTGGAAAAGCACCATTTGTTGTTATACTGTATAGGCGACTGTAGGGGGCTACACAGGTACCTTTTCACAATAGCAAGAGTGGGCGGCATTGCTTTAGCCATAACCTCTGGTTATTGATCAGACTGGCGAGTTTATGATCGCGTGCCCGCATTAAATGGTCGGTACGAGGACCCTGGGCGACTTTGGCACCGAATCGAGTGAACGAGAATAATAAGAGTAAAGCGTTTATTAGAATAATTGAATGTGCTACTTAACTATTTTATAAATGACCAATAACTAATTGGCATTGCAAGCTAAATTCAAAATGGAGTCAGATAAATGTTTAATTATATTACTTTGTCACGCTGATAAGACAGTAACACACAGTAAACCTTCACCCGCATATCTGAAACTGTTGTTGGATGGATTGGTGGGACAGCTGAAATGAACACTATGCAGTAAAACTTAAAGGGCAAATTATCAATAAATAAAGAAGCAATTTCTTCCACAATACTATGCTATGACACGTTTACTATAGTGTATGATTGATAAACTAATACATTTTGACGTTTGCATCACATAACCAGCTCCATATTCAAAATAAGCTGAAAGTTAACCAGGTCTGTTCCCTGACACTTTGTTAAATGAGATAAAACATTAATTCAGTTTAAAGTCCTATTTTGTATCTCTCCCGCATAGTCTTAATCTCATTGCTGTCTAGACTCTAGAGGAAACATAAGACAAGTTGCAACCCTTGGAAGTACATAAATCTACTTTAAAAAATTCATCTTTCTTCCCTTCTTTGCCTCCCTCTTGTTTTTCCACTACCCATTTTTTAAATATCTCTTCATCTGTATTTAATAATCTTTCATGTCATTGTCTGTCTGCATGTTATTTAATCTTTTGAAAGGTCATCATTGTCTTTATATGAAGGTCGTTTGTATTAAATTATGAGCTACTTTCAAATGTTTCAAGAGTTCCAGAGATAATATCCTTCGACCTTTCTCTCTAATCCTTCCTAACTCAGTTAATCTCTACAGAATCTCTTCATTATTCCCATATAAACTCTCAGGGAACATATTATGGTGCTTATAAACAGCAATCTTGCACTGATTTCCAGAACTCTCGCAGCCTCACGTGGTCAGGGAGGAGGGAGTCGATGTTGGAAGACATTAAAAAAGGGAAGTCATTAATTATGAAATCATGACTTTATCAATGTTTGCCTGTAATTGCTTAAGATGGCCATATCAACATTGCTAATTGCTGTTAGGATTTGACCATTATTAGGGCAAGTATGATAACATTTAATCCCAATGTTACCCGCAATCAAAATTGATCAGAATGTATTCAGATTTATGGAAATGTATGGGCGGTCTTGTAAAGTCTTGGTGCACAGATTTGTGGGGATTGCTCAGATTAAGGGGCTGTTTACACGACACCGTTTTCAACTAAAAACGTAAAACTTTTTATGCGTTTTGCCCGTTTGTTTACATGACAATGGCATTTTGGGTGCCTCAAAACACAAACTTGTGAAAAAGGGTTTCAAAGTGCATCTGAACTTAACATTCGTTAAGCATGAACAAACAGTTAATTCATCATTTATAAAGCATTAACAAACATTAATAAGCAGTCTATAAATACAGCGACAAATGCGTTCTTGCTTGATTTATAAGCATATCTATAATGTATTTAATTATTGTATTTTCATACTACGTTAATTATCAATTAATAATTTCTAAATGAAGTATAGCATTATTTACAAACCAGTTATTTAAGAGTTGTCAGTCATTCATAAGATCACTTGGAAAGTGTACCATGTAAAAAATATTTTCAAGATTTGTTATCACAACATATTTTCTTTTGTCAAATCAACTTTATAATAATTTATTTAGTTGAGATAATTTATTATTTTGAGTTCCTGATGGTTAAATTAAGTCACTTTTTCCAGTTTAATCAACTTAAAACTTTAAGGCAACCCAGGTTACTTACTTTTTTAAGTTAAACCAACAATATTTTTTTTCAGTGTAGTAATCACAACATTTTTTCTTTTGTCAAATCAACTTAAATAATTTATTTAGTTCAGATAACATATAATTTTGAGTTTCTGATGGTTAAATTAATCTCCTTCATTGTATGAACTCATTTTTTTAATGAACTTAAAATTTTAAGGCAACCAGGTTACTTACTTTTTTAAGTTAAACCATCAATATTTGTTTACAGTGTCACTGTAAAAAATATTTAAGCACTGTAAAATTATTTAAGTGTATTTGACAAAAGAAATAATGTGATTAAAAATCATGAATATATTTTTTACAGTGATAGAAGTATTTAACAGCATTTAAATCTCCTTTATAAATGCTTTACAAGGCATAACTCCTCACTTTAGATGAGCTCACAAACATAGTTAACTGACCACTACTAAATGCTTTATAACTACCCGAATTAACCGTAAATTACAGCATAAATACATGTTAATAAAGCATTTATTAACAGACTAAGTAACCATCACTATATGTCTGAATAATAATATGAATGAATGTACATTTAAATAGTTTATTAATCATTTACTTACACGCTCCAAGTAATCGTATGAACCACTGAAAACTCTTAAATAACTGGTTTATAAAAAATGCAATTCTTCATTTAGAAACGATAAATTGATCAATAAAGGATGAAAATACAATTATTAAACAGATTATAGATATGCTTTTAAATCAAGAAGAAAGCATTTAGCTGTATTTATAAACTGCTTATTAATGTCTATTAATGCTTTATGAATGATGAATTAACTCTTTACTCATGCTTAACTTATTAGCGTGAAGTTATTATAAAGTGTTACCAATGATTTTTCGAAAATATGAATGAGAAAGTATGCATAATCAAGTAAATAAAAGCTGCTTCAGTCCAGTCAATGTTCAACTCATTACTAATAAGTTATTCTTACATTTACTTTATAAAAATTAGTTTTTACAGCAGCTTGAACCACAACCTAAAGGGGGAAATTTTCACAATTATTTAACCCCCTGGGGGACCAGGGTGTATTTGGGGTCCTTGAGATGTTCTGATATGCCCTGACATTTGTACTTTTTTCAGTTGCTTATAAACATATTCATGGCACAGGTGAAATTACACTCTATTTAGCAGAAACAGGGCTACCATAATATGTAAACAAGATGTGTGTACTTGTCTGTATTTTTGAGAGAATATTATGTGTGGTTATTGAAAAAGACTTTTAGCTAGCTAAAACGTATAAACTATCAATCAGATGACAGAAGGAATGTAGTAGATTGTGTACAACATAGTTTTCAGCACAGTTTTGATTGTTAAAAAATGTATTTAATAATAATAATAATTGTTTACTTCACAATTTATATCTGTACCGATTTTGCTACATTTTGTTGACCATTAACTCACAGAAGAAAAAAAATCTTCATCTTGCACGCATGAAGCTCTCTCTTGGAAATACACTTGACATTTAGCTGAAGCGGCAGATGCTGTCAACTAACACTAACACAACTGTCATAACACCAAAGCAAAACATGCTAATTCAAAACAATAGAATAAGCAAATTAGCCAAACTACTCTGTCAAATCTAAACTCTCCAATTCTGACAAATTAGCAATCAAGTTAATTTACTAAATCAGGTAATTATCATATGTTGTGCATCAAAGTGCATATGGGATTATAACCAGTTACAGAAGACTTGAGTCACATTGATGTTATTGTGGTAGGTGCATCACACAGACAGATATTGAAAAGAAAGAATGCATTTGAAAAGGAATATCAAAAATGACAAAAACAAGAATTTCAACATTCCCAGACAGACATCCTCTTCAGATAATAGGCCCTTCTGTTTGATTTCTAAGCCTTTGAGAGCAAAAGAGAACGTCCATATACCAGATATTCAAAGCACAATGCTTAAGGCTTCTCAATGAGACACTCTTGAGTTACATAACCCTGCAATTATTAGCAGCAACGCTGCATGAAACATGAGAATCATGTCAGCCTCCTCTTCACTTCTGAAAGTTTACTAAAGCCGATCAAGCAGAGCACTTGATGACTCATGAAAAAAAAAAAACGGTGACTGTCATGGTCAAGATTAAGAGGGACTAACAGATTTAATTTGTTTTCGAAATGGTCTCTGGTTAATCCCAGGCAGACCCGGAGAGAAATTGACAAATTTTTCTTTCTTTTTTTTCTCTTTTCTTGGTGTCATATTTGTGCCCGACAGTGTTAACATTGAGAAGAAGGTCAAATTTGAGGTTGGCATTCAAGCAAAGTTATGACTAATATGTGTGTGTGTGTGTGTGTGTGTGTGTGTGTGTGTGTGTGTGTGTGTGTGTGTGTGTGCGTGTGTGTGTGTGTGTGTGTGTGTGTGTGTGTGTGTTCAAAATCCCTGTTCACAATCCCAAAAGGCCAATGGCTGACCAAACAGACAAAATCTAAATAATAATAATTTTTAAAAACCCCACAACTCCTGATGTTGACTGTGCAAGAGAAATTATGGTTATATACACAATTATTATTATAAATTTACATTTTAAAACATTTTTATTTGATTTACATATAGGCATGCAGCATTCATTAAATATTTTATATGACTGTAGTTTTGTATAACTAAGCGCACACACACACACACACACACACACACACGCACACACACTTCCTGTGTGCCAAACTACCTAAATGCCTTCAGAGAGAGTGTCTTCACTGACCGTTTATAGTCTAATCATTGTCAACAGGTTTTTTGAAACAATAAAAGTAACTCTATAAATGTGTTCTAAATGACAATTATTTTGAGATGGTCCTCACTGCAGAACATGAAATCCACAGGGAGGAGTCAGATCCAGATCCAACTCCTGCCACCTTACATATACCTAAACCTACCCAGCACCACCCCCTGTCTGATCCCTAAACCGACCCCTAAACTTACCCAACTCCACCCCCTGATCCCTAAACCGACCCCTAAACCTACACAACTCCACCCCCTGATCCCTAAACCTACCCAACTCTACCCCCATATCCCTAAATCTACCCATCTCCACCCCCTTATCCCTAAACCTACCGAACTCCACCCCCTAATCCCTAAACCCATCCCTAAACCTACCCAGCTCCACCCCTGATCCCTAAACCTACCCAACTCTACCCCCAGATCCCTAAATCTACCCATCTCCACCCCCTGATCCCTAAACCTACCCAACTCCACCCCCTAATCCCTAAACCCACCACTAAACCTACCCATCTCCACCCCCTGATCCCTACCCCCCCCCAAACCTACCAAGCTCCACCCCCTGCTCCCTAAACCCACCCCTAAACCTACCTAACTCTACCCCTGATCTCTACCCCCCCCCAAACCTACCCATCTCCACCCCCTGATCCCTAAACCCACCCCTAAACCTACCCAACTCCACCCCCTGATCCATAAACCCATGCCTAAACCTACCCAGCTCCACCCCCTGATCCCTAAACCTACCCAGCTCCACCCCCTGATCCCTAAACCAACCCCTAAACCTACCCATCTCCACCCCCTGATCCCTAAACCAACCCCTAAACCTACACAACTCCACCCCCTGATCCATAAACCCATGCCTAAACCTACCCAGCTCCACCCCCTGATCCCTAAACCTACCCAGCTCCACCCCCTGATCCCTAAACCAACCCCTAAACCTACCCATCTCCACGCCCTGATCCCTAAACCTACCCAGGTCCACCCCCTGATCCCTAAACCAACCCCTAAACCTACCCATCTCCACCCCTGATCCCTAAACCCATCCCTAAACCTACCCAGCTCCACCCCCTGATCCCTAAACCTACCCAGCTCCACCCCATGATCCCTAAACCCATCCCTAAACCTACCCAGCTCCACCCCCTGATCCCTAAACCAACCCCTAAACCTACCCATCTCCACCCCCTGATCCCTAAACCTACCCAACTCCACCCCTCAGATCCGGATCCGACTCCGCCCCCTGGATTTTGTGTACTGCAATGAGGTGCTACTGATTATTTCTGAGCCCGGCAGTTTTCAGGGCTCCAAAGTTCTTCCGAAAAATGAAGAAACTCCATCAAAAATGCTGCTTTCGATCTAAATGTATGAACAAATAAACACCCGTAGCCTATTTAGCTAAAATATGCATGTGTGTGTCATCACCTATCACCACCTATGAATGTGATTGCATTCATTTTCAATAACTGAATGCAACTTTAGAAAAGACCCCTTTTTGATGGGTCGATTGCTGTTATTTATAGTTTATTAGAAAATTTTAATGTTTCATTTGCATGATACATTTTCAATACTATTGACTACTATATCTAATGGGTAGTAGTTTATTATTACTCCCCCCCCCCCCCCTCCTCTCTCAAATCGAGCTCTGTGGATCTCTACAGGTCTCTGAGCCCTACTATCTCCTGATCTTACAAAATCAAGCCCGAAGGCGTCATAAAGATGAGCACACTCAAGCAGAACTGTTCTGCCAGGGGCCATTCCCAGTGAATGCGATCTTTGTTCATTGTCTTTATCTTGGAGTTTCTGAAGGGAACATGCATTAGGTTGCAGTGAATCATAATCATATGATATTAACAGTTAAAATCAGGAAACGGTTTAATTTAAGGTGTTAGCTGGCCTCATGGAGTTCATACGCAGAAACTCCATAACTGTTAGACTCAAAGGCTATATTCCGAATAGCACACTGCCATCATATTATTTTTGCTGTATGCAGAGTGTTTTTTGTAAATTTGTAAAAAATATATTTAGACCATGTTTCATCACAAAGCATCTCAAGTTTCTCTGGTCACTGTGACATGCCGGAGCTAAAGCCTGTCCCAGAACTGTCTGACTCACTGTCACTACAGACATAAAGCACCCACTGACATTTGCAAGCAAACAAGACGTTAGTCAGAGTGTTGTTTTTTCAATATACACCTGTAATTTATCACATTTAATAAAAGCATTCTTCGGGTTCTAGATTTTAATTTACCTCCTATTCCCCGTTATCTTGAACTCCTGCTTTATATAATTTGTTTTTGCAATTTTCTGATATTTTAAATGGTTTAAATTAGCACCTTTGATGGAAACATAGCTAAATTATAAACTATGATTTGAAATGTTAATTGTAGCATATTTGGCTCTGCTTCACATGAAAAAAAAACTACTCTGGGGAGTATACTGTTTATACTATGCAGCAGGCATTAGTATCCCATTCAAAACATAGCCAAACCCTTAGTAAGTTAAGTTCTACCCAGAAGCACACAATTGGTTTAAATCAGTAACATCAATGTAGCCTAATGCATATAATCAGCAGCACTTACTGCAACTGAAAGCCCATTACAACAAATATTTATCCCACACGCTGCCTGTAAGAACAGATAATATTTCATCCATAAATACCCAGAGGTACCCCAGCACGTGTTTGTGTGTTTGTCAGTGGACAGCGAGTTCTCCTTGTCTCCACACACCACTGAACCGAAAGTGTCATTTGGCTGGTTGGAGATCTATTCAGCTTTTTTTTTCCTATCATGCCCTCTGTCTTTTTTTTTTTTTTTAATATGATCTCTTACTAAAAGTGTTGTTTCTTATTACTTAAAATCCTAAACTCAAATTTAGCTGTATATTTTGGTTTCAGTGCAAAAAATCAGTCAGTGATTTTCCATAAACAACGTACATTTCAGTTCACAGAAAGTGTTCATTGGTTCAAATTGAAGTGGAAGCTACATCACCTATAGAAATTGCCTAAAAAGGTTGTCCTTCAGATTTTGACACAACAAAGAGGAAGTCTTCTGAGAGAAACCACAGAGAGACAGACAATCACTTTAAAGAAGCTACATAAAAAAAAAAAGGTTCTAGCAATGTGAAGACCCTTTAACATCCATATGGATCCTTTCCTAGCATAAGGTTCTTTCGATAATTAAAATGTCCTAGAAAACAGTTATTTTAAGAACTCTTTAATGAATGTTTTTTTTTTGTGTGGAAACTTCAAATGGATCTTCTGTTGAATCAGTTTTGCATTGCATAACTCACTTTTTGGAGCCTTTCATTTTTTAAAGTGCACAGCGTTCAGTAGCAGAGAACAAAATAAAGACGAACCAGTAGAGAGGATTGCACAATGGACATCATTCAAAATAAATAATCATGCAAAAAACACATCTGGTGTTTGCCAAATCACTGTGTGGTTAGATGAGACAAAGTGGTTTTCAACACAAATTTAAAGCAATGTGAAAATCTACATCCGGTTTTTATCAAGTGTGGACAGTGGTCCAGGCTAAATTAACCCTGATCCCACTACAATTGGGGTATCTAATGGGGTGGTGTG
Organism: Pimephales promelas; assembly: GCF_016745375.1. The sequence goes on along the minus strand of NW_024121199.1, from coordinate 9,944,650 downwards.
TTGCAGTGGTTAGTGGCTCAGGGCTAGAAACTGGAAGATTTCTGCATCGATGCCCCCAAGAGGTGAGCCATAAGTCAACACCATTGTGCCCTTGAGCAGGGCACTCAAACCCTGGTTATTCCAGGGGGCCTGTCCTTGTAATAAGCTCATGGCATCATTCTGTGGTGACATTACATGAAACAGCCAAAACAACAGCATGCAGCCCTGGTCATGTGGAAATGCATTATATTACAAAAGAGTACATTTAATTTATATATTTAAAAGTTTGGGGTCAGTAAGAAAGAAAGGAAAAATAAAAATAAATGAATACTTAACAAGGATGCGTTCAACTGATCTAAAGTGACAGTTAGGACACTATAATATTATGAAGGACTTATGTTTTAAATAAATGTTCTTTTGAAATTACTGTTTTGAAAAATATTCCTGAAAAAATATGTATCATTGGAGCATGTAATTTTATGCTCACAGATCATGTATTTATACATCCAAAAACAGGTAGAATATACAAAATAAAAAGTAGAATCACATGCTTATCCACTTTTACTGTTTATCTTGTGGGTAAAACTAAACGACAACTAAAAACCCGAATTTGATCACAAATGCGCTATCAGAAAAAATGATGACACATCATCAGTCGCAAGGCGTTTCAATTCTGCGAGTCATGATATCAATATGCTCAAATTCATGGGTCTAGAGGTTACGGTCCCTCCAGAAAAACGCGATTATGCGATCGCTGAATTCAATGCAAAATCAGCCAAAGTCCGCATATTTTGCGGGGGCCGCATTTTTTCAAATACGCCGCACTTTCGCCGCATAAATTGCCGATTTACGTGCAAAATATGCGGGGTTTGCATAATTTCATAATCCTCGCATTTTTGTTGCAAAAAAGTCACATGTATTTTATCAGAAAGTTGAAAAATGTTGCGTTTGCTTCACATAAGAGCAGCCATTTCCCCCTGTTTCCATGGGAACGTTATGAAGTGACGCAATTACGCGACGCCAGACAGACTCACGGAGGCGATTGTCATCTCACAAATCGAACTCGTATAACTGTCTGTCGCACGTTCTACCGTCACATCGTTACTTAATAAACAACATAAGATAAAAGAAGTAGCATCAAACAGAAATTACCCGCACACATGGGGTGTTCGAGGCGCACATATAACACTGCAGACAGTTCAACAGGGAGCGCGCAGCTCTTAAAGGGGCCACACCTTATTTACACTCTTACAGTCTGAAATAAAACAAGATGAGAAATTAAATATTCCCAGCACTTTCTATGATGTATATGCTTGTTTATCAAAGGAAGTAATAAGAAATGACTCTTACATTAACAGGATGTTGGGGGAATCACTTTTTTTCTCTTTTTCATCAAACCGCAATTTTTGCAAGTTCCCTCAATTTTTGCAAATTCCTGCAATTTCATCGCATAAAATTGCATAAATATCCCGCATATTCCATCGCATTTTTAAAGAAAAAGGGCTGCATAATCAATCAATTTTTGCCCGCAACAATCACAAAAAAAAACTCAGTGTTTTTCTGGAAGAACTGAATACTATTATGGTAAATGTTAAATATAAATCGCACATTTTTTCACAAATTGGAAATTTGGAAATTACCACCACAAAATCAGTCATTTTGATCGCAAAAATCACAAAAAAAATCGTGAAATCCTGGAGGGACTGGTTAAAGGTGGGGTAGGTAGAAATGTTCTAAAAAAAAAAAACTTTTCCCAAATTTGTTTAAACTGTCTATATACTGTATTCCAACACATAATTAAAATGTAAGTACTCTGAAAAAGAAAGCATACAAATCGAGTGTCTGTAGTCCTCTCAGTGCTGCAATAAACAACGCTCATTATTTCATTCACTCCCACCCCCTCCCGTCTGGGAGCCTTACAAAGCCACACCCCCAAAACACATGAACGCGTGCTACCGACCACACTCAGCTGGAGGACGCGTTTACCAGCGCCGCGGAGAGGAGCAGTGCATGTAGTGACATCATGTCAGAATCACATGTACAGTAATAAAATGCCTAACTTTATCATTATTAATATAAACAACTAACATGGCTGGTAGTACTCACTATCAAGCTAGTTAGCATATCGATACTGGTAAAGTTTAAAATATATTGAGTTTGCTTCGGTAACGAGCTAGTAACATAAAAACTGAAAACAGATTGCATTGATACAAGTTTTCCCGTCAGTTACACTGTGATGAAGGTGAATTTCGTGGAAGATTCATAACATATACAGTGTTTTACATTTAAGAGCTTCCATGAAAGCACTGTTGGCGTCACTTTTCAGCCCCTGGTTGTCAGTTGTCGCCACGACTGTAAAGTTCTGCCGATATTGACTCTCGTCGGACTTCTTGCTTTATCCAGTCTTTTTGGTCATCATAGCCTTTTCAAATACTGTCTTCCTTTTTTGCCTTTCCTTCGCTGACTGTATATGCAGGTAACTGGGAATTTTGACTGCTCTTTCTCTGCCATTATTGTGATTCTTCCTAGCTTCCGTGCCTCTTCCACTCCTCGAGCAAACGTGTGCGCGCATGTGGGATGCTCTTACGCAGCAGTGCTGGTAGCTATGGTAGCGAGGAAGAGTTACAGTCTCCCAGCCAATCATTTCTTTCGTTCCGGTTGGAAATAGTGAGCTGTGTTTATTGCAGCACTGAGAGGACTACTGACACTTTCTTTTTCAGAGTACTTACATTTTAATTATGTACATAGACAGTTTAATCAAATTTGGGAAAAAGTTTTTTCGAAAATTTCTACCAACCCCACCTTTAATCGGTCTCCAACTCATGTATCCCCAATGGGATGAATGAAGTTCTCTCACTAAGTTACTTCTTGTAAATGACACTAGCATGTTTATTCTGTATATGTTTAATAATTGTTGTCTTTCATTAATGTACTGATTGAATCATTGGTAACATCATTGGACTGTGTATCATTTTAAAATTATTGGTTGATGTTAATATGGGTGTGGGCATATAAGATTGGTTACATTGTGATCTTGTTGCACACTGAAGAAGGCATGCGCGAAACACGTCTGTGTTTCGTAAAGTATAAATATGCGTAAAGCAGGAAAACGTTTTGGTTACTATTGTAACTCCCTTATGGAGGGAATGAGACGTGGTGTCGAATTCTAAAACTAAGGGTTGCACTTGGTAGCCTCAAACACCTCTGACAACGAGAATTGGCGAGTGGAATTTGCATGTGCCACTCCTCCAGACATACAGGTATAAAAGAAGCTAGCGTGCATCGACTTATTAAGGTTTGTGCTGGAGAGTGTGTCCTGGCAATCCAGCGGGTAGTTCAGGGTTGAGGCGGGAAGAACACCACGTCTCATTCCCTCCATCCCTCCATCTGTCAGCCAACTTTGGTGTTCAATGCTAACATCAGGGGTTCCTATGGAGAACGGCACAACTGTTGAACTGAGTTACGAAGTTCTGACGATGCATATGTTGGCAAACCGTCTAGCCGTCTAGTCCTTTGTACCATTCGGGACTGAAGGACAGTACTTACAATGACAATGGGTTTTAGCTGAACTTCCTTGACCCTTTCTTCTGTTCTTTTTTGGGGGGATCTACAGCTGATGCAGACCATAGCGTTGAGGAATCAATCTCCCTCCCAGATGGATATGTGGAGAATACATCACATGGACTTACACCCAGGAAGTACCACACACAAAAGTCACAGCAGTACGCCCTACATGAAAGGGGGGGAACTACTACGAATGACTGGTGGCAGAGACAGAGCTCTGTCTAGGGGAAGTCACAGGTTTACCATCAGGGAAAGCATAACATAGACAATCCATCATATGGCTTTAACATCTGGGTAACTCGATTGCCATCCACAAAAGCTTTCTCAGCGTGTGAACGACCCAGATACACGAGGCAGCGCTTGTGGCTTACAGGTATCGACCGCAACCAGAAACACACAGGTGGAAAGACATCTTTAATAAGATGCTCTTAGTATGCGTTTTGCTCTTTCAGAGGAAACTGCTCGGTTTTTTGATAAAGCACTCAGGGGAACTCTGCCATTATCTGTGTAAGTGTGGGAGAGACCGCTGTGATGCAACATATATTCAGACGAATCAGCTTCCTCACAGAGGTGAAATGGCAGAGCAATTGCTTCGACAACACTCGGCTTCGAAGAACAAATCTGAATAATTGCGCGCAAGCTCCTTTTAGCGCCGCCTTGTCAGGTAGGCTGTGGCATTAAAACGATGCCCAATTGGCACTAAGGGGCCTAAAGTGTGCCAAGAAAACATCCCCCACACCATTACACCACCACCACCAGCCTGCACAGTGGTAACAAGGCATGATGGATCCATGTTCTCATTCTGTTTACGCTAAATTCTGACTCTACCATCTGAATGTCTCAACAGAAATCGAGACTCATCAGACCAGGCAACATTTTTCCAGTCTTCAACTGTCCAATTTTGGTGAGCTCTTGCAAATTGTAGCCTCTTTTTCCAATTTGTAGTGGAGATGAGTGGTAGCCGGTGGGGTCTTCTGCTGTTGTAGCCCATCCGCCTCAAGGTTGTGCGTGTTGTGGCTTCACAAATGCTTTGCTGCATACCTCGGTTGTAACGAGTGGTTATTTCAGTCAAAGTTGCTCTTCTATCAGCTTGAATCAGTCGGCCCATTCTCCTCTGACCTCTCGCATCAACAAGGCATTTTCGCCCACAGGACTGCCGCATACTGAATGTTTTTCCCTTTTCACACCATTCTTTGTAAACCCTAGAAATGGTTGTGCGTGAAAATCCTAGTAACTGAGCAGATTGTGAAATACTCAGACCGGCCCGTCTGGCACCAACAACCATGCCACGCTCAAAATTGCTTAAATCACCTTTCTTTCCCATTCTGACATTCATTTTGGAGTTCAGAAGATTTTCTTGACCAGGACCACACCCCTAAATGCATTGAAGCAACTGCCATGTGATTGGTTGATTCGATAATTGCATTAATGAGAAATTGAACAGGTGTTCCTAATAATCCTTGAGGTAAGTGTATATTCAACACTAGCTACGTTTACATGGACACAATCGGATTGAAATCAATAAGATTGATGAATCCGATCAAGGTGTTTACATAAAGTGATCGGGTTGATGTGCGCATTTATATGTCACAAGATTCAAATCGGAATTGATTCTTTGACATGCGCACACTGCACGAATATGCCACTGTTCACGCATAAGCATAACTATTCTCCCCTATGGTTCTGTATTTGTTTTAAACAACAGACTTAATTTGTAACTCTGGTCATGATTTGGAGACGATGAGCATGAACCGTTTTGCCGTGCTGATTGTATTCATCACGCAGTAAAACCCAGCGCCCAAAAGTCGTGTGTGGATGAGAATGTAAAACAAGCACTGGTGGGACGTTGTCCTACTTCACTTCACAGACATGGAGTGAAATGAGAATTTTTTAATAACGGAACATTCATTTATATGACACTTTATTCAACAGGAAGAACAGCTCGTTCCGTGCGTCATACGTACGCTATTTCAACGTCATTGCACATGCGCAGTCCTTTTAGTTTCGGTTTTCAATCCGATCAAGTGTTTACACGTTCTCTCGCTCGGATTACAAAAGAAGTAAATCACCCCTTTCAATCTGATCGAAATTCTAGTCGGATCGAGCTCCATCGGATCGATTAAGGTGTTTACATGAAGGTTTTTTAGTCCGTTTAAGCCGGGTACAAGGGTCTTGAGCAACAAATCATCATATGATTTCTGCAAAAACATTTACAATAATTGCCAAAAATTAAAAATAAACAAAAATTGGTATTTCAGTTATTTAAATCACATTACTGTTTTACTGTATTTTTACTGTATTGCAGACTTTGTGACCATAAGAGACTTTCAAAAACATTTTCCTGACCATAAACTTAGAACGTTAGTGTATAATATTTTCATTTATTTTTTAATTAAAAAAAAATGTTTCACACAACAGAACTACTCGAGTGACTTTTGAAACAAAATATCATATTACAGTAATTAATTCGGAGATTAAGTGCTTTTAAAAAAAATCAACAGGTCACATTTTAAATGTAATATATGTATTTAAGTAAAATTTGATTATATGAAAGCCGAGATTACTTGTATACTCGTATGAACATTCACATGTTGCTTGTATTTCAAAACAAGTCTATTACTGAATGGAAGATATTAGATTCCACAAGAGCTAATTACTCCCTTCTGTCTTATGACAAGAGATATTTGCTTTGCCTATAACCACACATTTAGATCAGGATATAAGTAGGGTTTTGTGCTCTGAACAACTGTTGGCTAAATATAAATCCCTCAAAGTATACTGGGATATGAGATGGTGACGCACACACGTCAGCAGTCAGGGAGCAGTTTGCCATCATTATTTGTCACAACGTCCAGGCTAGATGCCAAAATGTCCATTCATCTGAAGGAGCATGTCATGTGGAAGTCATTGCACAAAAAAAAAAATGCGAGACAAGCAACAAAAGGAATTGGCATGGGAATTAAGCACAACCTAAATGTTTTGTGATGGTTTTTTATCGACAACCGTCCACACTGAAATAATTTTTTTGTGGATTTTTGAAGGTCCGAACAAGGCCAAAATGATTAGGCATCACACAGTAGCAATTCATTTAGAATTATTCATGCATGTTATAAATCACTTGCACACACTCTACAACAACAGTGAAGACACTGAAAATTCACCCTTGCCACAATAATAAATGCCATTTTAACATTTTTAAAAACATTTTTCTAATTTTAAATTGTAAAAATATTACTCTTTATGTATTTCCAATGCAATAATTCAAGCTCTTAAATTTTTGGGTTATTTTTGCTTTGCACATAAAACAAATAAAGCAGACAAATTGCATCAGGGAAACCCTGGAAGGTCGTAGAAGTGTCCGGCCCTCCAATGCATACCCAAATTGGTTCCCAGAGGAACTTTGAGTGGAAAAGCCTCTGATTTCAATAAAACAAGCATATGATAAAACATTCCCACATGCAAGCTCTTCTGACACTCCAGGTTTGGCTTACCTTCCAGGGAGAGGCTGGATTTCCTCAGTTGCACTCATGGAGGCCAAAGGTGATCCAGGGCAAAGCAGCGAGAGGGGAGAAGATGTGTCGGTCCTCGTACTGAGGCAGAAAGAGCGCAAGACGAGCTCGGAGAGACTGCGCAGAGCAAGCCAGCATCTGACACGCACAGACACACCGATGGAGAAACGTGGATCCACACAGAGGAGTAAGGACAGTTAGGACAGACGATTGCAGAGGTGTGATGTGCATTGGGCTTGACTCACTCATTCAGGCTGCACACACAGACACTCTCTCTCTCTCCAATGTTTTTCCCATATGAAGAGTGGCTCAGTCCAGAACGCTGACAGTCCAAGCATGGAAAGAAAGACACTGAGGTTTGATGTTTACCTAAACAACATGGTCTCTCTCACTTTCAATTCTACTCTCTCACTCACTGTTTTCCCTCCCCCTCTGTCTCTTTTCATCCTAGATGTATCATACATGTCTCTCCACCAGGTCCACCCCCTTTTTTTTTTCACCGTTCTTCTTTTATATGTCTTTCCTTTGCCTCCTGTCTCTCTGATTCGCTCGCTTTCTACTGGGTTTAGAGACACTTTCCCTGAACTTAGCAATTCTTTTTGACAATCTTTGCTGCCACATTATGTTTAACATGAGTATGGGATATGGACACGTGAACATGTTCCATATATAAACATGTTGTTGATGTGTTAATCAAATCATTATACGAATTCTTCGGTGCCAACAGCAGTTAAATTATTAAATAGGCAGTTCCAAAAGTGTTTGGATTGTTGCAGTATTTTCTTCAGTTATTGTGTGTTATTCTATGTATTATGTGTTATATAAGTCCAATGTTGTGCACTGGCCTTGTCATGGTTGTCCAAGACAAATTTTCACAAATAGGACAATAAAGTCTATTCTATAATAATAATAATAATAATAATAACAAAATAAAGTTACTTAAAAGTTGGGGGTTGTTAAGATTTTTAAATGTTCTTTAAAGAAGTCTCACCAAGGCTGCATTTACCTGGTCAAAAACACAGTAAAATTTTGAGAAAACGTATTCAATTATTATTATTTTAATATATTTTAAAATGTCATTTTTTTCCTGTGATACAAAGCTGTATTTTCAGTATCATTATCCAGTCTTCAGTGTCAAAAGAAATTGGTACTGATCCTCACAATTTAACAAATAAAATTAGCACAGGTAAAGCAAATACCATCATTACTAAAACAAATTGATTTATAATTTCAATAATCTATACTTTTTTCTTTCTTTTTTTTTTTTTTGCATTACTCAATAGCAATATTAATTCTTTTGACTTTTAGGATTTTCCAATATAGTGCGGACATGTTTTTGACCGTCACCTCTGATGTACTAAAATGAACATGATGCCCTGGCTTCAACTTCAGTGATGCATCCAGAATGCTCTTATTATGATGATTTATTGATATAACTTGTTAGTCTTAAGATATCAATATACGCGATAAAATGAGCAAAGGAGGAGATCATGTTTCACATGACCAATGGCGTAATGACGTGCTCTAATTTATAAACCTCGATGATACTGCATTCAATATGCATTTCTGCAGGAATGATGCAATAAGACAGCTGACTCTTCATTTTTCATTTTCCTACATCAAAAGATTACATTTTTTTTCTGCCATCAATCTTGCACTCATATTGTTATTATTTTGTAAAATGATTTGACCAGATCCCACGTACATGTGCTTAATCAATTCTCACATGTAGCTAAGTTTGGCCGGCAGCAAATTTGGTGGCTGTTGTTTGTCCTAAATATTTTGTCTCCATCTAGTGTTTCAAGCTTTAAACTGCATAGGCAGTTTTCACAGTACTTTGCTAGGGTTTCACCTTGCATAAAGAGCTGGCTGTTTGAACACTGTGAAGATGTTGTTATTGCTGAAAACAGAGATGAATTTAAAGGGTTAGTTTAACCAAAAATAATAATGTACTCACCCTGAAGCCATCCTAAGATTTATATCCTGGCTCTTCCCAGCATTCTAATGGTACCATTTTTTTAAATCCAAAAAAGTGCATCCATCCATCATAAAAGTAATCCATTTGATCCCTATAGGCCTTCCGAGATGAAGCCATGTGTTTCTAAAATATCATTATTTATTATGACTTTATAAATTATGATCAGTCACTGGCTTCCAGTAACGGCCGTACGCGACTTCTGACCCGACGTTTAACATATTGATGAATACGTGCAGAGAGGAAAACAAAACAGCAGTTACGAATTAGAAGCCTAGAAAGAGAAATGATGGAGGAGCTTGAGTTTGTTGCCCAGCTCTATCTGTTTGAGCCGTGAGAGGGGTCTCCTCTCAACCAACCTTACGCTACTCCTTCATCATGCATCGGGTCAGAGGTCACTCTTCCACTGGAACTAGACTTGCGTACGGACGTTACTGGAAGCCAGTGGTTATAGTTCATAAAGTTATAATTTTGGATATTTTTCTTACAAAAATGCATCGCTTCGCATCAGAAGGTCTTTATTGATCCCTGGAGCAGTATTGATTACTTTTATGATGGATGTGCTTTATTGGGCTTCAAAATCTCTGAATAGAACAGCTACTATTCACTCCCATTATACATTTTTTTTATAAATTATTTTTTAAATATACTCCGATTGTGTTTGGCTGAAAGAATAAAAATCTTATACACCTAGGATGGCTTCCAGGTGAGTAAATTATGGGATCATTTTCCTAGATTTTTTGGGTGAACTAACTCTTTACGAATCTCTCTGAGCACTTCTTCAAGTAAGCAGCTGCATATTATATTTCTGTTATCTTTAAATCCTTATTCTGAGACAAAAGCATCAATTAAAAAGACTACAATGATTATAATAAACTTTTTTTTTAAACTCTAAGCTATTTGTGTATGTCGAAAATATTGGTAACTAGGGTTAGGCCTAAAGTTAATCTAAAGTTAACTGCTAATGTTAATCTCAGCTAGTATTTAATTCACTCAAAAAGGGGGGGACAATCTTAATTCTTCAAGTTTTCGTGTTTTTTTGTTTTGTTTTGTTTTTTTGTTCCAACCCTTTTCGTGTAAAGTGTAAAAGTAAAGGGGCAGGTAGGCCTAAAATTTACATTCCGTTGTTGTTGAATACATCGGCCAATTGTAAGTGTGTCGTCCAAAATGCTAAATAAGAGTGTCTTGTACTGTAAACAATATTATATTATTTGGTGTTAAGTAACCCTGTTTTGTAAATTCCTCGTGACGAGCCGCAGCAAACTAAACGCCTCAAAGTTGAGAGAGTTTGTTTATTCAGCGCAGTTTGTGTAAGGGGCGTTTACTCCACTCACCGAACTCATGAAATTGTCAATCTACAAGCAAGATACCACAAGGTCTACTCACGTTGAAAAGTCACTCATTATGTTTGCTAAATAACATCTCTCTGGAGCAGCCATGGGGTCTGACGCGCAAAAGGAGAGACTCCTCGAGCTCTTCCACGCCTGTGATGTGGACCACTCCGGGCGCATTGAGAAATGGGAGTTTATGAGAATATGTTCCGAGCTGAAGGTCCGACCCACCGAGATAGATGACATTTTCTCCAAACTTGACACCGACAAAGACGGCACGATCAATCTGGAGGAATTTATGGACGGGTTTCAAGAGTCACACTTGTTGAAAGACGAGGAGATGAGCAGCGAACCCGCCGGGGAGAGTTCCTCTGCCGCCGTGGAGGATTTTAAATCCCGTCTGGGGGATCAGCTCAAATTCATCCCCAGGTAAAACACACCTGGCTGGCTGTGCCATAAAGCTGTCAAATTAAATCAGTCAACCAAATCCTGTAGAATGTGTTGAGAAAATTCTACAGTAGCTATCCCTATAAAAAGGTCTATAATTTAAAAGTTCCTATATGGAAAATATTTAGTTTAATAGGACTACAACATAACACAAAACCAAGTTAACAAAGCTAAATGTTTTTCTTGTGGTTATATGACGTTCCATAATATTTCTGATTATAAATCTCACAGGAGTTTAGCTAAAGAAGTTCAAAGAACATATTTAAGGTTTTAAAACTCATCTATAACCGATTGCCTTCTGCTGTTTCTTTTTTCTTTTTCTCGAGTTAATGATATTTAAGGCATAAGACATTCCTCCCAGAAAGAAATTTTGCGTTTAAAAGACTTCTAAATAGCCGTCATCAGACGTCTAGGCTCAAACAAGGCGCAATTTTGTCTGTCAGTGAAAATTTAATAGACGTCATAGCCCAAGAATAGACTAGTCATCAATTAGATAAAAAAATAAATTAAATGAGTGAAGAAATTAAACCAAACACCTTGTAATCACTGTTGACTTTGCTTACATGATGGAATATCTCGTAAGTTATTTTGGCAAAAACGACATGTAGGCTAACCAAACTCAAGGTTATTTTGGCTAGAAGTGGGTTACTCATAGCCGGACCATAGTTTAACTAGACGGTTAAATTATGGCTATTGCTTGTTTGGTAAAAGGATTTTGCAAGTTTTTTTTCTAACATCACACAAAACCTGGTAAAACCCACAAAACATATCTAGGCACACAAGGCAGGGAAAGTTTATTTATATATCACATTTCATACAAAGTGCAATTCAAAGTCCTTTACAGAAAAAAATAAATAAATAATAATAATATATATATATATATAAATGGCAATCATAAAAACTTTCATAAGAAATATAAAATATTAGGCTACAATAAAAGTAAAAAGAATAGAAATCATTTAAAACAAGATTACATTAAAAAAGGTATATATATATATATATATATATATATATATATACTTAGTGTAATGAACATTTAAATAACCCAAAGAAAAATGTTCCACTATAAAGAACTTTTTGTGGAATGGAAAGGTTTCATGGATGTTAAAAGTTTCTTCAAGGAACCATCAATGCCAATAAAAAATATATATTTAAGAGTTTTGATGTTAAAGTTTCTTCATAGAACCATATATGCCAATAAAGAACCTTTATTTTTAAAAGTGTGTATTCGGAGATGCAGCTACACTGCTTTTGCCAAACACTGTTTGGTAGACTGCAACTAAACAAAATAAACATATCTTTATTGTGGGCTGAAATGTTAAAATAAAAAAAAGTATCACATATCAAAATGAAAGGGACAATTACACTATACACTACAATAACTAAATATATCTGACCTAGTTTTAGTTTTGGTTATCAGCCTGTGCAAATATCCAAACAGGTACACTGCCACCCATTTACCACAATGTACAGGTCTCCATATATATCCGTGTGTAGAAATATGTGAAATTATTCCCCTAAATGTGGCTGATAAAATATATACTTATTTTTAATTATATATTTATAAATATATATTTCATATTTGTGGTGAAAGCTGATGTTCTAAATCATGAAATCATTCCAAGTCTATTAATTGTACAACTTTAATTGTTCAAGTAATGAGAATTTGAGCTGTTGTTTGGTTGATGTCGGTCCATGTCAGGACGGTGGAGTTGAAGCCAGAGGCTTGACATAAGACACGTCACCGTCATGCCCGCTAATGTCGACAGAACATCGGTTAGTTGTGGACCATCAATACCTCTCTTATTTCACTCATCAGCCATAGCATCTGGCACCACAAGTGTTACTTCATAAAAGAGAACCGCAAAGTCATGAGGCTCAAAAAACATGCAGTTATGAACAACCTGGCACCAATTTATTAGACTCCATTGGGTTGAATATTGCATGAAAAACACATGATTGTCCTTAAGTTTAAACTTTAGCTTTAACCTCAATAACCCGACAAGATGCATAGATGTTTTCCATAAATGTGTGTGCAGAGATCTTTCATTATGTCACAATGCTTGTCATTTTTCGTTGGGCGGTCCCCAACAAAGGAGTTTTACATAAATTCTGCGACTCTAGATGAATCTTTCTTTTCCATTCTACATTTATGTAAGTTTTAATGGCTTGGTGTTGTTTTCATGTGTGTAGGATTGAGCCGGTATCAACTCTGTACCAGAACATCAGTTTGACGGAGCCCAGAATGGTCCCTCAGTATGAACGAGTTCTCCTCAGTTTTATCAAAGAGATCCGAATACTGAACACTGAAATGGAGCATCTGGCACTTGCTGTAAAGAGGTACACACTCTCATGCGCATAGGCAGTTTTCTTATCCATAAGAAGCAATGTTGCATTTGGTATAATCATGAATGGAGTTGTTTGTCTCTCTATGGACTCTTTCAGCCAAGCTTACAGTCTCCTTTCTTTTCTATATGGACTTCTTATTCTATTTGTTGGATTCAGCATTTACCCTAGGCTTGCTATATAGCCTCCTAAACTATGGCACGAGCACAATAAAGCTGACTTTGAGTGAACTGCACTTCTCTGTTTGTCATTCTTGGTCCCCAGATCTCTGTTCTGCATTGATCGTTGACTTCGTTCTGATATCCAATTTTATCTAACACTCACTGAAATACTTCTGCTAATCAGCTGTCAACTATTACCTAAAATTGTGTCCATTAATGCAGATCTTCTGTTGTTCTTACTACTTTAAGTAAAGATAAAGGATGGAGCAAGATTTGTTTTACAAACGTTTGTTACATCAGTCATTCACGTTAGCGCTCGGCCAACGTGCTTTTATTGTTACAGTTCCCACATGCGTACCACAATAAATTAGAAATAAATCAGTTTGATGATGGACATACTCTTGTTAAAGGAGTAGTTCACTTTAAAAAAAAAAAAAAAAACTTTTGTTGATAATTTACTCACCCCCATCATGTCATCCAAGATGTCCACGTCTTTCTTTCTTCAGTCGGAAAAGGTTTTTGATGAAAACATTCCAGGATTTTCTCCATATAATGGACTTCATTGGGAACCACAAGGTCCTTTACAAGGGCTTTAATTGACACCAGACAATGAATAAGGGTCTTATCTAGGACCCTTCGAGTCATGACTCGAAAAAAGATTTGTTCATTTTGATGAACGAGTTTGAACAGGAGAGTCACAGAACAGAGCAGGGCGAGCATTTGTGCTTATAAAACTTTAACTTTTTTATTTATTTTTTAAATGTCCGATCATTTCGCTAGATAAGATCCTTATCCATCGTCTGGTGTCTTTTAAAGCCCTTTGAAGCTGCACTGAAACTGTCTTTTGGACCTTGAACCGTTTGGTGCCCTATGAAGTCCATTATAAGGAGAAAAATCCTGGAATGTTTTCATCATAAACCTTAATTTCTTTTCGACTGAAGAAAGAAAGACATGGACTTCTTTGATGACATGGGGTTGAGTAAATTATCAGCAAACGTTTTTTTTTTTAAAGTGAACTACTCCTTTAATGCTGATGTAGAGGAAATACAGTTGCAACATCTCATGATGAACGTCAAACTAAATAATGTCCTGCTCAAGTCGTCCTTGTGAGGTTTGGGTTCAAGAACTACTAGTTCTTCCAATGTTTCATCATAGGACTTGATAGTCATGATAATGTAAACAGTAGACCAAATCACAACAGACTGGGCCATCTGGCCAATCAGAGCAGAGTAGGCTGGCACAAAGAGGGATTTAGAGAGATTCATCCGTTGAGTTATTTGAGAATCATTGAAAATTGTGGTGATGGGCAATGTATATTATGATTTGACCCTTGATGCATGTAAACCTCTAAAACAATATGGCATGATAATAAGGAAACTTTAAAAAAAGAAAATTCGGTGTCCTTGTTACACGTTACATGTAGTTATTATTCTGTCATCATTTGCTGACCCTCATGTCATTCCAAAACTGTGTAACGGTCTTTCTTTTGCGGAACAATTTTTTGTCCATACAATGGAGGTCGGTGAGAACCAAACCTTTTTGGTCACCAACATTCTTAAAAAAAAAATGTTCCACAGAAGAAAGAAAGTTTGGGTGAACTATTTTGTTAAGAGTATTGTATATTATTACATATGTGATGACTAATGTTTGATATTTGGGTGTTTGTTCAGAGCTCAGGATCAGTCGGCTATACAGTTGAGTGAGATGGAGGAAGAGATGGATCACCGCATCCACATGGCAGAGAGAAACACACGTCTACAGGTGAGGAGACAAACACAAGACCTGGCTGATCCAGCCTCAGGACTAATATATACTGATATAAGGAAAAGGTTCTATATAGAACATTAAAGGGTTTTGTCAGGCGCTTCATTTTTAGACAGTTTAAGGTGTTCCCATCATTTTATGGATTTAGTTTCATTTAATTTATTTTTATCTAATTTTTAATTTAATACGACATTACATTTTTGGCATAATTATTTTTATTTTCAAGAGCAACTGTGAATGTAGTGAAGTTAGGTGGGAACCGGCAAACGTTTCAAACACACTTTAATAAATAAACAAACAAACACAGAACGAAAATTTAGAGGGAGCCCCACACGGACGACTACCACACACACATAAACAAAACACAATGTAAAATTCGGGCCTGGTCCTCTCTCATCCTTCACTGTAATGATATGTATGTGATATGTGAAAATAAGGATATGCTGATGTTATACACACACACACACACACACACATACATTATATAAAGACAAAAACTTTTATGTTAGATGCAATTAATCACAATTAATCGAATTGACGGCACTAATTATAATATAATATATAACTTGAATGATTCCTTTTAATTTTTAAATCATGATTTGTAATGATTGCTTATCTTGAAGGAGCTGAATAAGCTGATATGTTACCAAACATTTGAATGTTTGAATCATTTGAATCACTGTAATCAAGCAAAGAAAGTAATATATAATGGTATTTGTATTTGTATAGTGTTGGTATTTGTATTGTTTCTATGGATACAGTGCTCTGTTTATTGTGAGTTAGGAGTTGACATACACAACTCAAAAAGAATTGGCACAGGCGTTTGCTGTGATCTGGGTTCCAGCCAAATCATGTGAGTGTCTTGGATCACTTTCAAGGCTTAATTTATCCATGACGTCACGTTTTAGTGCAGACAATCTTCGACAGTCCTGTGTTTGTTCTTATTCCTTATCTTAGAGCCGTGTTCCGCGACTTCTCACGTTATGTAATGTAAAATGAACTGACTGTTTGTTTAACTGCACCTGTTCAAGTTCCTGTAAAAAGAGACAAGCATTTGTACCTATGAATGCATTTTGCAGCCTTTTGTTCCCTTAATTATCTTGATCTAATGTTTCACTTTATGAAGCTTCTTAGGTCTTTAAGTTTGTTTGTTTTTTTCAATCCAACACATTTTACAGAGTGTATCTTTTTTTTGTACTTATAATCTTATAACATTGTATTATTTTTAACCCCAGCATATGGTTTTTGTCATTTTCCCCCAGGAGTCTAAAAAAGCAGAGACGACTCTGAGCAGCATGAAACACCAGTACGAGTCTCAGATATGTGAACTTCAGCAGAAGATCCAGACTCTGCAGATGGTGACTGACTCCTACTAACAACACACTTATATACGTAGTTTTAGCTGTATAAAAGTTGGGGTTTTATTGACAATTAATACTGAGTCATATTCAGACACTATCAGATGAGAACTGAAGACCGAATTAAGCTGGGAAACGACTCCATTGTCTTTTGCAGAGCAAATGAATTTGATGAAATGACGAGTTTTGCAGCATTAACACTGTTATTTTCCTGTTAATTACTGTGATGCTGCTTTGAAACAATCTCTTTTTTAGATGGAAAACCAGAACAGGAGTACCAGCCTCAAAGAGGAAACCTCAGCACTGAAACGACAGAACAATGAGCTAATGCTGGTATGGCTCCTATTGATTTTCAAAGGTTGTTTTTATTGATTTTTACAATACATTCACAATCCCTCACCATCCAATATGGAGAATGACGCCCATACTGTCCATTGATTCAAAGTGCAATTGCAAGAACAGAATATACATACAATACTTCCAAACATAAAGCTCTAACCAAAAAAAAAATAAAAACAATAATAGTGGCGTTATTCAAAACAGACTTGTCAACATAGTCAAGAAAAGAACGCCACATCTTTAAAAATGATTTTTCCAATCCTCTTAGTGAATACCTAATTTTTTCGAGGCAGAGGTATGCCTGCTATTTATCGAAGCTTGTTTCCACCACAGAATAAAACATAAAAAAGGTAATCGCGACTTTTTGTCTCACAATTCTGACTTCTTTTCTTGAAATTGCACGTTTACATCTCACAATTCAGAATTGCATGATATAAACTTGCAATCGCGAGTTAAAAAGTCAGAATTGCGTGATATAAAGTCGCAATTGCAAGTTAAAAAAGTCTATTTTTTCCCTCAGAATGGGACTTTATAACACGCAATTGCGAGTTTATATCTCATAATTCTGAGAAAAGAAGTCAGAATTGTGAGATATGGTAATTGCTAGAAAAAAACAAATGTTTCAGTTTATTACATTTATTCCTTTAGCTGACGCTTTTATCCAAAGCAACTTCCAATTGCTATATATGTCAGAGGTCGCACGCCTCTGGAGCAACTAGGGGTTAAGTGTCTTGCTCAGGGACACATTGGTGTCTCACAGTGGATTCGAACACGAGTCTCTCACACCAAAGGCATGTGTCTTATCCACTGCGCCATCACAATTCTGTATTGCAAGATATAAACGATCAATTGTGAGTTATAAAGTTAGAACTGCGAGATATAAACTCGAAATTGCGAGTTATAAAGTCAGAATTGCGTGATATAAAAAGTAAAAAAAGTCACTATTTTTTTCCCTCAGAATTGGACTTTCTCACAATTGCGAGTTTATAACTCACATTTCAGCCTTTTTCATCTCACAATTTGGACTTTATATTTCACAATTCTGAATTGTGAGATGTAAACTTGCAAGTGTGAGATAAAAAGTCGCAATTATCTTTTAAATAGTTTTATTCCATGCCGGAAAACAAGCGTTCCTACTTATTCGAATCTTAACAAAATTGATGAATGATATTATATAATATGTATTTGTCTTGTTTCTCTTTTTCAGCAAAACCAGAAGTTGAAACAGGAGCTTTTGGAGTCCCACACTAATGTTGCGTTCTTGCAGAGTGAGCTGGACTCTCTGAAGAGTGATCTCACAGACCAAAGCATCAACTTTGAACGGTACTGAGCATCTCTCTCTCTCTCTCTCTCGCTTTGTATGTGTGTGTTGCCGTTGCTATTGATGAATATGTAATAAACCCTTTGGATTCTGATCTTCAGACCAGGAATTTTTAAGAACCCCATCAAACATGTATTCTGAAGTAACCCAGACTATCTCTTCTGATTCGAACTCTCTCTATTGGATACGTCAATGTCAATAAGGAAAGAACATAATCATTCCCCCACATGAGCAGCTGTAAACTGGTTTTGTGACTGTTTGCAGTGCTGAAATCGTCAGAGCAGGATATCCTGGTGTCACACATTACACTGCACAGGAATGTCTGAACCTTGTCACCTAGTAACGACAAAACAGAGCGCAGTTTACTTGTGTGTGAATATCCCAGCGTTAGTATAAGGAGTATTAAGCCTGGAACACACCAAGCCGACTCCGACGAACTAGCGGTGATGAAAGCCAACTGTGCTGTCGCCTCTCGCCCGCTCTCGTCGGGGTAAAAAGCAACACTTGAACATACCGAGTGTTCAGTGTAAAAAATGTTGTCAGGTAACCCAAATATTGAATGTATGAATCAACCTGACTACATTAGGTAGCCAGACCTGAAAGGTACAAAAAGCTCCTTAAGATAACAGTTGCAATTTGTTTTACAGTATAAAATTAAGAAGTGGTGTTTGCTAAGGCAGCCATTACCATTTCTTTTGTTTGTGCTTACTGTGTACATAAGAATTTGAACAAACCTCAAACAATGAGTATTGAAGTTTGTTGATTTGTGTGCAGAGATGAGGCTCTTATGAAGTGCTTTTCTGAGGAGAGAGATAACCTGGAGAGACAGATCGAGGTGCTTCAGTGAGTTGAACACACACAGAACTACATGAAACTGCTACCAATGACACTCCAGCACAGCTAGAAACATGTCAGGCTAACAGCAGAAGCCACTTTTGGGATTCACTTGCAGATTCTTTGTGAAAATGGAAAACAAGTCCAAACACTACAAATTCAAAGTGGAGATGCAGTTTAGCTAGTAAAAAAAGTAATAAAAAAAAAATGTAATATGAATGTAATATTTACGTGCCTTTAATCTTAATTTTTAATCCAAAATACTAATCTTTAATCTTAAACATCTTTAAAGTACAACTTTGGTGCAAAATGTACCTTTGGTCTAATAACACATTGGTACCTTGTCAACCGTTCTCAGAGATTAGTTTTCATGATTATCGAATGTAAATTGTTTTATCTCTAAAAACAGTTTAGCCTATAACGCTAGTATAATGCTAGTATATAGGGCACAGAGTAATGACAAATAAAAATCGCTTGTTATTACCACTAACAAGGCTCAAAATAGCCCCACAGTAACACGGTAGCATAATAAGAGTCCCTACATTCAAACCGAAGCATTGAGAACTTTGTCAGTGTCCAAACAGTTTAATAAGAAGATGTTTTATACACACAGTCAACTTTGCAAATACAGGAAGAAGCCATCTTTGAAAAATAGTCTCTACCAGTCGATCTACGAACGCCGATCCAAGTGCGCTGAACAGTGCAGAATTTCATATGGTCCGTTGTTTCCGGAAGAAACACAAACACGAACCGTTTTCTTCTCTTCAATATGTACACATAGCCTACTGTTCGCGCTCACCTTATCACCTTATTCACATCTCACCAGCGCACTTGGATCGGCGTTCGTAGATCGAATGGTAGAGACTATTTTTCAAAGATGGCTTCTTCCTGTATTCGCAAAGTTGACTGTGTGAATAAAATATCTTCTTATTAAATTGTATAGACACTGACAAAGTTCCCAATGCTTCGGTTTGAATGTAGGGACCCTTATTATGCTACCGTGTTAGTGTGGGGCTATTTTGAGCCTTGTTAGTGGTAATAACAAGCGATTTTTATTTGTCATTACTCTATGCCCTATCTACTAGCGTTATACTAGCATTATAGGCTAAATCTGTTTTTAGAGATAAAACTATTTACATTCGGCAATCATGAAAACAAATCTCAGATAACGGTTGACTAGGTAACAATGTGTAATTAGACCAAAGGTTCATTTTGCAAAATGTACCTTTGGTCTAATAACACATTGGAACCTAGTCAACCGTTCTCTGAGATTTGTTTTCATGATTATCGAATGTAAAGAGTTGTATCTCTAAAAACGGTTTAGCTTATAACGCTAGTATATAGGGCATAGAGTAATGAACATAAAAATCACTAGTTTATACCACTAACAAGGCTCAAAATAGCCCAACACTAACACTGTAGCATAATCAGGGTCCATACATGCAAAACGAAGCATTGAGAACGTTGTAAGTGTGCAGACCGTTTAATAAGATATTTTTGAAAGACAATTCACTTGACACGCGAAAGCAGGCAGGAGCCATCTTTGGAAAACAGTCTTGAGCAGTCGAACCACGACTGCTCGAGATTATTTTAGTGATTGCGTATTTTAGTGATTTTAGTAAAGTTGTAAAGTTAGTTCTTGGTCGAGTATATTTTGTTTAGTTTTGGTTAGTTGCTTTATTGTTTTTGTTGTTATTGTTTTCCATATCCAGGGCTGCAAACAGAAAGCTCCATGACAGTAATGACAGTTTGCGTACGGCCTTGGAGAACAGTCAGAGTAAGAGTAAAACTCAGGTAAGAAATTCCTTGTGGCCAGGGCCTTTCTTTAATGTAAATGATGTTGTAAAATGGATTAAGCTATATTTGAGAGCAATGCTTGCTGAACAGGGTAATGCTTTGATGGCTGTGTGTGTTTTTAAGAGGCATGGATTAGGGCTCAAGTTAACTGTATTTACATTTATGCTTATCCACTAAGGACAGAATGATTTTTTTTATAGATATATTTTTTTCTCTTACAGCGTGTTAGTGGACTCTCACCTGGAGTTTATGTGACCAAGAGAAAGAATTCCTCTCATTTTGATCGGTAAGATATTTGCATTGGTATTTGAGTTTTTTGCTACATCCTGTGATATGTAGAACCCTATTGCAATGTATTGATATTAATCACACATTCTAAACCCTAAATACACAAATACATGTTTCTTGCACAAACTTTGTTTTGTGCATTTAGGAAATGCAAATATAGATTCTTTTAACTGTGATGTTGACACAATGAAAACTTGCTTAGATGCTGTAACACATGTGCGGACGAGGACTATGATCCTCATTTTCGGCTGATGGCTGATGATGAGTCTGATGAGTCTCTGGCCCTGGCTCTGTGCGACCCCATGCGCAGACGAAGCTTTGAGGAAGACAGCCTCCCCGACAGCTGTGTGGACAGCGGCATGTCTACCCTGCGCTCAAATATGGGCTACGATTATGAGCATGGGAGATCTTCCTTGAACCTTCTCATGAACTTCCAAGCAGAGGACAACAACACCACTGTGTCTGGAGACACATCAGATACAGAGGTATGATGCCAGTGAATGTGCCCAACCACCATTCCAACACTATGTTCTCCATCATGCGCTATTAGAAATACATACTTCTAAAGAGAGAATATGCACTGTAAAAATGAATATGCTTTATCTAATCAATAAAATTGTGGCAACAGATTACAAACAATATTATTTATTAAATTGAACAAATTAGAATTGAGTAATAGAGTCCCTGAAACAATCAGGCCTTCACTTTAACGGGTTAGTTCACCCAAAAAATGAAAATTCTGTCATCACTTATTCACCCTCTGTAAGACTTCTTTAATGAAATCTGAGAGATTTCTGACCCTCCATTGACAGCTACACAACTACCACTTTGACGCTTCAAAAAGTTCATGAAGAGATGGTAAAACTAATCTATATGAATTGAGTGGACTTAGTTAAAATTTTCTGCTTTTAAAATGCAGTTAAATGTAAAACTTTCAATTTAAGTGTACTTGTGCGTTAAGAAACAGTCTCTAGAAAATACTCTCTTTAAGTACTCTTAAGTGGCTTTTTATTTCATATGTAAGAATTTTGTATGAAAACATAAAAAAAACCCACTTGCACAGTGTTATATATTTCTTTCAATTGTGTACTTACATTATCCTAAATGTTTCCAAGAATTTGGAAATTCAGAGAAATTCACAATTTTAAATAGACGTAATATCTGCTTTATCCTTGGTTTCCACTAGGACTGCCATAGTAACCATGGCAACAGACATGGACAACTGCGTAATGTCTAGTGACACGCTATTGTTTCGTTCAAACACTATGGACCATGGCAAGCAGACTTGGGACAAAAGAAGAAATAAAACGAGGATCAATATCGATGTGCCGCGTTCGAGATGCAGAGAGCTTCAATGAGCTGTCCTCATTCCTTTATATCCACGGGACTCACGTGTGGCACTGATATCTGTCTCTCATTAGCAATTGCCATAGACATATACACTAGACCTCACCTTGGCTACGGCAGTTCATTGGAACGAATGCGTCAATAGAGCCGCCATCTTGAAACAGGGGAGCCCCTCCACTTTAATGCATCAGCTTCAATGTAGTAGACACAGGTCTAACGGAAATAAAATCACCATAAATCATCATGAATGCGATTTTTCTTGTTTTTTTGGTTTGTTCCAACAGTCAGACATGTATTTATCATTGATTCCAAAAAGAAAAAATTATTATTATTTTTTTTTTTAAAAACATTCTTCTTAGTTCAGATTTCATCCGTGAACATCATACGCTGCACAAAAGTCCGCCACCATCAATGAATTCGAAGTAAAGGCAGAGATAGCAGCCTTACCTAGCTACTTCCTATGACAAGACCCCTGTTCCAAGATGGCGGCGGTTTTGACGCATGCTTAGAACCCCAAGGTGAGGTCTAGTGTATATGTCTATGAGCAATTGCGACCTGCTTGATATAACATAGTCATGTTAAAAAACATCAATGTATTAAACTCATCCATAACCATTATTTCCCATAAACATTATTTGATCCATTGGCATGATGACAAGTTCTATGATTCCACTTATTCACTGCGTCATCAATCTACGCCTTTGTTATTGAAAGAGGTTAGCGACTTCTAGCGACGAATATGCTTTTAACCCTCTACTGCATGCATTTTGATGGCACATGGAAAAAAAAAATGATTCCACATCATTTCTTGGCTCATTTAGGAACATTTTATTGATTTATTGAAAATTTCCCTCCCCAAAGGCAACATTGTGCAACAATGGTAATGAATCATAGAGAAAATTATCATTATACAATTCTCAGAGAGCAATACAAAAATCCTATTTCTTTCCAAAAATGTTAAGAAATCATATAAGTAAAAAGGGAAAAACCCTTGAAACTCATCGATCTATTTGATTTGATACAGACATAGGTTTGTATCATGTAGTGCGTCGTCATATCATGTACTTAGATAGTGATCCATGCCTTTATTACATCTAAACTCGTTGTACCTTGGGGTGGCTAGGTCTTCCTTATCCCGCCTACAAATGGTACAAGACGCTGCCGCCAGGCTTCTTACTGGTACTCGAAAGAGGGAACATATTTCGCCCGTTCTTGCTTCCCTTCACTGGTTGCCGGTCGAATATCGTGTCAAGTTCAAGGTATTATTATACGTGTTTAAGGGGTTAAACGGTCAGGCGCCTCAATACATTACGTACCTTCTCCACAGGAAATGTTCTAGACCTTTAAGGTCCTCGAACAAGTTGATGCTTACTTCGCCACGATCTAGACTGAAATTAAAAGGGGATCGTGCCTTTTCGGTCGCTGCTCCACGTCTGTGGAATGATCTGCCGGATCATCTAAGGCTATCTCCCACTGTTGAGAGTTTTAAATCTTCACTAAAGACTTATTTTTTTCTCTTTGGTATTTGGTCAAATGTAATTTTATGATGCGCTCTATGATGGGCTTATGTTGTGTTTATGTTGGTTGGTGTATTTATGTATTTTATATTTTCTTGAACTGACTGTACAGCACTTTGGTCAGCAGTGGCTGTTTTAAACGGGCTTTATAAATAAAAGTGCCTTGCCTTGCCTTACTTTATGGATCCTAATTGTCCCCGTATAAACTGTATTGCCAAACGTTTTGGGACACCCCTTCAAATCATTGAATTCAGATGTTCCAATTCCCTTCCATGGCCACAGTTGTATCAAATAAAGCAGCTACTGTAGGCATACAGACGATTCAACAAACATCTGTGAAAGAATGGGTTGCTCTCAGGAGCTCAGTGAATTCAAGAATAACGAAAAAACACTGAGGCACACGCTGAGGCACACATTGCGCAGAAGTTGCTTATTTTCTGCTGTCAATACTTACGCCTTCCGCTCAAGAACAGTGCATAGAGAGCTTCATGGAATGGGTTTCCATGGCCGAGCAGCTGCAATGTAAAGCATGGGATGCAGTGGTACAAAGTACGTCACCACTGGACTAGAGCAGTGGAAATGTGTTCTCTGGAGTAACGAATCACGCTTCTTTCGACTTTCGACATGTTCCAGGTCTTATATTCATTCAAAACCACAGTCCAATCAACTCAAAAATGATCCCTGACAGGCAATATTTGCTTGTTTATTTGCAAAATCTCCTCAGGCAGCTTAAACTGATGAAATAAATAGAAACAGTCCCACACGCTGTTGTGGCTATACATCTTCATTTTCCAACAGTCAGATTCATTTTTCAGGTAATTGTTCTGTATGATTGTGATTATATGATCGCATTTTTATTTTTTTAACATTGACTCAATAAAAACTTTTTGAGAATAAAAAAAAACCAACCAAGCATACTAAGTATGAATAGTTAATGAATAAATCAAAGGCATCTCTCTGTGTGTTCTTAACTTGCTGTCATTTCTGGATCAGTCAGATTCCTGTTTTAAAATATACTGTTCGCTCAGGTTGTGGAAGTGCAAGAAGAGGCCGCGTTTGGGTCGGACAGCGAATCCGATCTGAGCTGGACTCTGTCAAAGCCTGCTGAGAAAGATGAAGTTACTGCTTCAGGGAAGAAATGCCTCTCTGCCATCTTCACCGAGGTACTGGATTCACCTGCCAGAAGTATCATAAAGGCTTAAATTTCTGAATCCTAAACTCAAACGAATCCCAGTCCTGAGACTCAAAGTCTAAAGCCCAAATGTGTGTGCATCTGTGCAGAGAGAGCAGGATGATTTGGCAGTGACTCAGCCTCCATCTGAGAAGGCTTACAGGATTGTGCTGGCAGGAGACGCCGCTGTGGGAAAGTCTAGTTTCCTCCTTCGCCTCTGTAAGAACGAGTTCAAAGGCAACACTAGTGCCACACTGGGTAAGACTTACTAACACTTAACCCCACTTGAATTTAATTTTTAACTGTCAGGAACATTGTAAAACGATGTTCATTTGTGTCTTTTTCCTGCAGGGGTTGATTTCCAGATGAAAACTTTGGTGGTGGACGGTGTTCCAACAGTGCTGCAGTTATGGGACACAGCTGGACAGGAAAGGTAAGATCCCAGTGCCCAAAGTCAAGTTGAAGCCCAAAGCATATCTATAGTCCTTGGTCCAAACTCTAAAGTTTGTGACACACCAAACCGAGTAGGACTGGTTACACATACATGTAAAAACTGAAGTATAATTTGGGCTAAAGGCTAATTATTCTGGTGTCCTTTTTACAGGTTTCGGAGCATTGCTAAGTCTTACTTCAGGAGAGCTGATGGGGTCCTTCTACTGTATGATGTCACTTGCGAGAAGAGCTTTCTTAATGTGCGCGAGTGGGTCGACGTCATTGAGGTATTTCATCGATGCTGACCTGTTTAACATTTTTTTACTACAGTAATTGTAAACTTATAATGTTTGTTAAGGTTTCATACAAAACAGCCATAATTTAGTTGACTTGACCACCAAATTCTCTAGGAATTAAATGCACTGTTTGTACCTGGTGCGACTGTAGAATTTGAATTCTCTCTGTTCCAAACCCATAAGAATTTAATTTCTCTTTAAAACATAAAGATAATTTAAATGAAATCGTATCTTATGAATCAAGCATTTTAATCCAAGTCTTCTGAAGAGACTCGATCACTTTATATGATGAACATTTAATTTGGGCTTTTATTTACATATAAACATTGATCAGCAAACATAAACAAGCTCAACTGTACTTGCTTCATGCAGGGAAAAAAAACCTCATTGGTTCTTGACGAAGCACAAAATCAAGCTAGCATGCTGTTCCTAAAATGAACAAAAGTCTTATGTTTTTAGATTTACATGATAGTGAGAGTATTATGTTTTTTTTTTTTTTTTGTTTTGTTTTTTTTCATTTTTGGGCGAACTGTCCCTTTAAGACAAGTAGGACAAGCCTTGTTGCTGAAAAGTCCTATGCAAATGTGTTCATGTGATTTCTGAATGAAGTGTTTTCTATAGCTTTTTTTACATTAAAGTTCTGGGTGAACTTTAGAGGAATCTTCTGAACATGTCTAAACAGATTTTTCTTGATCTTCTTGAATTTTTCTAAAGTTGAATATACCCCTAAAGTTACAGATGGGTTAGATATAATAAGATAATTAGATGAATAAGATACTGATTAATATTCTTTTCTGATGCAGGATGTGTCCCAGGATGACATTCCCATCATGCTTGTGGGGAATAAGACAGACCTGAGAAAGGAAGCTCTTCTGGATGGAGTCACCTGTATTCCAACCAGCTACGGAGAGAAACTGGCCATGGTTAGTACTAACTGGATATTATTCACTATGATTTACCATTGCTTTTCTGTTTGTTTTTTTGTTTGTTTGTTTGTTTTTTAAAAGGGATTGTTCACCCAAAAATGAGAATTTTCATTATTTACTCACCCTCATACAAACCGTTTGACTTTGGTTCTCCCCTAAAACACAAAAGGAAAAAAAAACACACTACTGGCTGCTCTTTTCCATGCGGTTTACCATGAAACTTACCATGAGACTGAACCGTTCAAGATGCAAAATGGACACAAAACACCATAAAAATAGTCTATCATAGACAATAAACTATCATATGCTTTAGAAGACTGGACTTTTTGAACTTATAAGGGATAGTTCACCCTAAAATGAAAATTAAATCATAATTTACTCATCTTGGTGTTATTCTAATGACGTATGTCCTTCTTTCTTTTATGGACTTCAAAAGGAGAATTTTTAAAAGAAAAAATGTCCTACTCAAGCTTTTTAATGGTAGTGAATTGCAACCAGCATCATGTGTTCTGGAGGTATACGATAGAGTTTGGTTAAAAAAAATAAATAAAAAAAAAAGAAATTTTATGTTTAGTTTACAGTAATGTAAATCCTGAACTTGGCCGTTGGTCTTCTGTGCAGTTTTTATCGCTGTAAGTGTAACTGTGTCTGCTCTCTCTGTTCAGACATACAGTGCCTTATTCTGCGAGACGAGTGCAAAGGATGGATCTAACATCATTGAGGCTGTTCTTCATTTAGCCCGGTAAGCCCAGTCCATGATTCAAAACTAAATCACATTCTGTAAATACAATACTTCTGTCTGGTACTGTATATATTTTAAAGTCAACATCTGACTCGAATGATACCCGAATAGACTTAAAGGTGCATTTTTACAAAAACATGTCCAAATCACATTCCTCCCTGTATTCAAACGACCAAGTTGAAAAAAAAAATATATACATATTTTCCCCCAAAGACAGTTTATTTTTTTTTAACATATTATTTGTTTTTGTATTTTCATGACTTTAATTTAATTTTATTCAATTGAAAATAAATAAATAAATATGTAAACAGTGATACAATTCATGTACTGAAATGCAGGAAAAACATTAAAATATTATTTGGGAGGCATATTCTTGAAAGGTTTTGTGAGATTCACCCATAAAGCGCTTTCAGAGGAACTGACTGCATACTGTAAGATTTGTAATATTAACCCAAAACACAAGAGGGCAGCAGATTGAGGTTTATTGAGATTAATAATCTGATCATAATGCGTTGATGAACCTTTGTGAAGTGAAAACACATTATTCTGAAAGTCAAACCTTCTTGTGCAATGTTTTGCAGCAAATTTCAGTATTCAGTTCACATCTGAAAATGAGAACCTAGGGCTCCCCAATATATATATATATATATATATACAGTATATATACTCACCTCAAGGATTATTAGGAACACCTTTTCAATTTCTCATTAATGCAATTATCTAATCAACCAATCACATGGCAGTTGCTTCAATGCATTTAGGGGTGTGATCCTGGTCAAGACAATCTCCTGAACTCCAAACTGAATGACAGAATGGGAAAGAAATGGGATTCTGAGAGTGGCATGGTTGTTGGTGTCAGACGGGCCGGTCTGAGTATTTCACAATCTGCTCAGTTACTGGGATTTTCACACACAACCATTTCTAGGGTTTACAAAGAATGGTGTGAAAAGGGAAAAACATCCAGTATGCGGCAGTCCTGTGGGAGAAAATGCCTTGTTGATGCTAGAGGTCAGAGGAGAATGGGCCGACTGATTCAAGCTGATAGAAGAGCAACTTTGACTGAAATAACCACTCGTTACAACCGAGGTATGCAGCAAAGCATTTGTGAAGCCACAACACGCACAACCTTGAGGCGGATGGGCTACAACAGCAGAAGACCCCACCCGGTACCACTCATCTCCACTACAAATAGGAAAAAGAGGCTACAATTTGCAAGAGCTCACCAAAATTGGACAGTTGAAGACTGGAAAAATGTTGCCTGGTCTGATGAGTCTCGATTTCTGTTGAGACATTCAGATGGTAGAGTCAGAATTTGGCGTAAACAGAATGAGAATATGGATCCATCATGCCTTGTTCCCACTGTGCAGGCTGGTGGTGGTGGTGTAATGGTCAGTCCCTCCAGGATTTCGCAGGCCTTTTTGTGATTGTTGCGGCCTAAAATGCCTGATGTTGCGGCCGCTTTTTTAAAAAGTTGCGATAAAAGTTGCGATGTTCTTCTGCATGTTTTTATAGGTTAAAACGGCAAAGATAGATCGATTTTTAACTTAAAATGCCCATATTACGCTTACGGAATGGCCGATGTGGCGCCGACGTTTCGACCGCTTTCGGGTGGCGTCAAAGTTGGATAAGGATAGCGGTGAAGTGCAAGTAAACACGCTTCTCTACGCAATGGGGAGAGAGGCGGAAGCGATTTATGATTCCTTTGTGTACGATGACGGCGGAGAAGATGAAGAGGAAAGTAAACCGGAATTGGACTACGACACGGTGATAGCCAAATTCTCCGATCATTTTGTGCCCAAGAGAAATGTGATACATGAAAGAGCATGTTTTCACAAGAGAGCACAAAAGCCTGGTGAGTCAGTCGAGGCTTTTGTAAGAAGTTTATATGAACTGGCACAGTACTGTGAGTTTGAGCACACTAAAGATGAGCAAATCAGGGACAGAATAGTTATTGGTATATCTGACAACGATGTTTCACAGAAATTACAGCTCGAGCCTGAACTCTCTCTTGAACGAGCTATTCAAATAGCGCGCCAAAGCGAACAAATAAAGCAACAGAATGTGAGCCTGCGGTCGGAGTGTGCAGTAGACGCCATGAGACAGGGGAGGCGGCCGTTCCACAGCAGAAGGAGCAGTAACAAGGGACAATGGCAGAAAAAACAAGAACACAGTGAGTCAAAACAGCATTCTACCTGTTCCCGCTGTAACAGACAACATGGTAAAATACATCCTTGCCCAGCAAAGAATAAAAAGTGCAGAAGGTGTAATAAAATTGGACATTTTGAGGCAGCTTGTCAGACGAGGATGCTTAAAGAGGTTGTTACAATGCCTAGCAGCACCACTAACACAGACGAGATGTTTTTCCTTGGAGAAGTTACTGAAAATGTGTCAGACATAATGGATCAACCTGATTCAGAAAATAAGTGGCTCGTTGACTTACCTGTTAATGGCAGCACTGTGAAATTCAAAATAGACACTGGGGCGGATATCAGTGTTATATCACAGGCTGCATTCATGAGACTGCCACAGCGCTCCCGCCTGGTCACTGCAACGAAAGGACCCATCACCAGCCCCGGTGGCGAAGTTAAGAGTATTGGCAAGTTCCTGGCAACAAGTGAGTACAAAGGAGAAAAGTACAGATTCTGGATAACTGTAATTAAAGGGCCATACTCTCACAACCTCCTGGGACGGAGTGTTGCCACAAAAATGGGACTGGTCATGAGAGTAGACGGGATGGACACTGTAATGCTAAGTCAGGTGTTTGGGTATATTGGTTTGCTCAAGTGCGACCCCGTAAAAATCTAACTTAAAGCTGACTGTGAGCCCTACTCACTGACGACGCCACGTCGCATCCCGTTCCCCCTCCTGGCCAAAGTAGAGGCGGAACTTAAACGCATGCTGGCCCTGGGCATAATTGAGGAGGTTACAGAGCCTTCTGACTGGTGTGCCCCGATGGTTCCAGTCGTGAAGAGGAACAAGGAGCAAGTGCGAGTGTGTGTCGATCTAAAACGCTTAAATAAGGCGGTTAAGCGAGAGAGGTACATCATGCCAACATTAGAGGATATTGCTCCCAAGCTAGCCGGAGCTAAAGTGTTCTCTACCCTTGATGCCTCCTGCGGATTTTGGCAGATCCCCTTGGATGCTGCAAGCCAAAAGCTGACTACCTTCATCACCCCAATGGGAAGATTCTGTTTCCGACGGCTGCCATTCGGTATCACATCGGCTCCAGAAATCTTCCAACGACAGATGTCGACACTATTAAGGGGTCATGATGGAGTTGTCGTAGTAATGGACGACATACTTGTTTATGGAGCAACAAGGAAAGAGCACGACACCCGTCTTGATGCGGTTCTGATGACCATAAAGGACAGTGGTTTAAAGTTGAATAAGGCCAAGTGTCATTTTGGCAAAGCAGAAATAAAGTACTTTGGCCACCTCATAAGTGCAGAAGGCATGAGACCTGACACTGAAAAAGTTAAAGCCATCACACAGATGCCAAGCCCAACCAATGTTACGGAGCTTAAACAGGTCCTGGGTCTTGTCAACTATGTTGGAAAGTTCCTGCCTGGCCTCTCCTCACAGCTGCATCCCATCACTGCCCTGCTCAGGAAAGAAAGTGAGTGGGTGTGGAGTGATGTTCAAGAAGCGGCGTTTGAGAAAGTGAAAGCTATGCTCGTGTCAGCACCAGCACTTGCATATTATGATGTCAACCGAAAAACTGTCATCAGCGCCGATGCGAGCAGCTATGGATTAGGTGCGGCTTTATTGCAGGAACACAAGGGTGTGTTAAGGCCAGTTGCATTCGGCTCCCGCACATTTTCAGATGCAGAGAAGAGATACTTCCAAATTGAAAAGGAGTGTCTTGCGGGGGTGTGGGCATGTGAGCGCTTCGCTCGCTATGTGCAAGGCATGGAAAACTTCCTTCTACAAACGGACCACAAACCACTGGTACCCCTCATAAATACATACGACCTGGACAAAGTCCCTCCAAGGTGCCAAAGACTCCTAATGCGCCTACTGAAATTCAATGTTGTGGCTGAGCACGTCCCGG
Source organism: Pimephales promelas (assembly GCF_016745375.1). The sequence goes on along the minus strand of NW_024121199.1, from coordinate 9,913,155 downwards.
GAAAGCAGCTTATCATAGCCGATGCTCTCTCTAGGAGCCCACTGACTGACAGTAGTGATGAACACACTGACCAGGACGTTCAAGCATATGTGGAGTCAGTGGTAGAGAATGCGCCTGTTTCATCGAAAAAACTTGACAAAATCCGCTCCGCCACACTAGAGGATGAAGAGCTGCAAAAGATTGTGCAGTTCATTAGAAATGGATGGCCACCAAGGACATCGCTGTTTCCATCCCTGCATGGATATTATTCTGCCAGAGCTCACCTCTCTGAGACCGATGGACTAGTGTTGTATCAAGATCGACTGGTTATCCCAACTGCACTTAGGTCAGAAGTGCTCAAACAGCTACACGAGGGACACCAAGGTCTAACAAGGTGTCGTGTTCGAGCTAGGATGTCAGTATGGTGGCCTCGTATCAGTGCAGAGATTACAACGACAGTGTCAACATGTAAGTTCTACATCGAAAATAGACGCACTCAAAGACGGGAACCGCTCCTCACCACACCTTTACCTGGGGGACCCTGGCAGCGGATTGCTGCTGATTTGTGTGAGCTGGAAAGACAGAATTATCTCATTGTGACTGATTATTATTCCAGGGACATTGAAATTTCCCACCTGTCTTCAACATCCAGCCACCAGGTCATTACCAGGCTCAAAGGCATGTTTGCAAGATGGGGGATACCGCTGGAGCTGGTGAGCGACAATGCCACACAATTCACCTCGGGTGAGTTTCAAGACTTCTGCCAAAGCTACGGGTTTGTGCATGCGACTACCAGCCCTCATTACCCCCAAGCAAATGGTGCTGTCGAGAGAGCTGTGCAGACTGCTAAGCGCATTCTGAAGCAGCCTGATCCATATCTCGCTCTAATGTGTTACAGAGCCACCCCTAGCGCTGTTACGGGGGTGAGCCCAGCTTTACTTATGGCTGGAAGAGACATTAGGACCACACTTCCTATGTTGGAAGAAAAACTACAAGCTTCTCCTGTGGACAGACATCAAATTCAGCAGAAGGATGCTCAGGCTAAATCAGCCTACCGGTTCTTCTACGATCGCCGTCACTCTGCTCTGCCACTTCCTGAACTCCAATCTGGGCAGGCCGTTAGAGTGAAATTGGATGGAGAAAAGGGGTGGAAAATGTCTGCGAAAGTCATTAGCAAGTGCAGCGAGCCCCGGTCTTACATCGTAAAGACAGACAACGGTGCAGTGCTGCGATGCAATAGAAGACATCTGCAGGCAGTCCCGGAGCTTGCTGACTCTCCAGACCAGCCGCAACAGTCTGAGGGATCTCCGCTGCAGCTGCCCAGCAGCCCTCCTTCTGTGGCCAGACCCAGTCATGGTGACCCTGCTTCAGTTCAGAGACCGAAAGATTCACCTGTGGTGTGTTCACCACACCAGCCGTCCCCTCAGAGAACTGTTCAAGTGACATCCAGAGGTCGTGAGGTCAGAATACCTCATAGATATAGAGACACTTGAACACTTATTGATACTTATCTTCACACTGTTCCTCAGTATTTCTGTTTGAGTGATAAGTACAGTTAAAAGCTACATTATGTTCTTGAGTTAAGTTTCATGGGAATAGATTGTTATGCAAAGATCCGATAATTGACAGAATAAATAGAAATTAAGTTGAGATCAAGAGATCACAATAAGTATGCTGACGTGATTCATCGACCACCCAGAGACTGTTATGTTCAGGTTTATCTCTATTTGATGTGTAGTACATCTTGTTTAACTGGTGAAGCTTTATCTTTTGAAAAGGGGGGAGATGTTGTGATATGTAACTACAGATTATGGGAGTCGCGCATGTGTGACGTCAGTGAGGCGCCTCGGGAAGCGCGTAATGCATGTGACTGTGTTATGCTCGAGTAATTTAGCTGTAGCTATACGAGTCAGTTAATAAACAGTTCTTTGCCAGCAAGACGACTTGGTTCCTCTTTCATCTAAAAAGCATCGACACATGACAGTTTATATTTTAACAAAAAGAATAGGGTAAAACCCTGGTTTAATTAGATCACAGAAATTCACAAAAGAAATATAAAAGCTTTTCCCTTATCTCAATATTAACCCATAAACAAAATAAATGACCAAAATCTTCTCTGAACACTTGAATAATAGCCCCTTTAAGCTATTAAGCTAGCTACAATAGTTTCACTCACATGTTTGAGACAATATAAGTGGTATAGCAGTTTGGACTAAATCTCTATCCACACAGGAAAATACACAGAAAGCTTTAAAATAAACAAAACAATACCGTCAAGTGTCCTAAAACAGGTACTAGCAAATGTAGTGGTGGGCCCACTCACACACACGCGTTTCAGTTTACTCACGGTCCCGTTTTACTGAACAGGGAAAACATGTTGCAGGCCTGTTTGGGTCTCGCAAAACATTGAGTGCGGTGAACAAACACTTGAAAAAAAAAACATTGAGAGCGTCGAAAACTTCGGTCCAGCTGTTCATGTACGGTGCGATTAACCGTCAGTTCCGCCCAGCAAAACACCACGGTGGCTAGCGATCTCGACTAAACCTCAGATTACAGCTCGTGCTCTGTCTCTCGCGCTCCGTCAAACGGGTCTTCAGCGTCGTTTCTCACTCTGTCTCTCGGTTCACCAACATCTCGAGTCCGCGGTCCTCCCGATTCATGAGTTACCCGCACTTCTTTGCGTCTTATTTCTCTTCTCCCGTGCCTGCGTCTCGTGCTCCACACCACACGGGTACAGCGGGAAGCGCGGAAAAAAACTAAACTTCCAGCACTTTCTCTCACCAGGTCACGTGCATCTCTTCCGCCAAACACTATTGGCTATACAGCGTAAATACTCAAATTACCAATACAATTAGTAACATAAAAACAGTAAAAATAAAGTAATAAAAAGTTAAACGGCCTAAAACATCTTCCAAATATTATTTAACTAAATAATAGGCTATAAACTTTTGTTTAAATTACTGTCACAAAATAAAATGACCAAATATCACTCTCCTTTTAATTACGTAAAATTAACTGATATTTGCTTATTTAGAAGTCAGGTGTCTCCTCATTATTATTTTCCAAGTAAATAATCGTTTACCCTTTTTTTTTACTCCACTTTTGAGAGTAAGAGAGATTCATTACAACCCACCGACTCCCAGTGCACTATAATACCCAAGTTTATCACTGGGCTACATATAATTATTGTTTAATTAAAAAAATGCTATTACTTTTCTTTCATAATCATTGGAAGCCAAAATTAAATTTAATTGCCCAGTTCTACTGTTACCAAATTCACTTCCCAGCATGATACTTTCATAATAGCCTATATTACATTTAAAACTCAAGACTTAAAAGGTTAAATGTTTTCTCTTTCCTGCACTTTAGAGAGGTGACCAAGCATGCTGATGAGTTCAAGAAGCCCGTATCAGTGGCCAAACTGTCTGGAAACCCTAACAAAAAGATGCCAAGCCCAAACTGCTGCATGGGCTGATGCGTGGGCACGTCACATGACCCAGCGACAGCCCGTAAGCAGATACGAAGTGAGGCTTGGACATAGTGCTAATCAAATATTTAATCTTTCAACTATTTATTCAAGACACATGACATGGGAGATGCCGGTTTGCGATTGTCCAAGTTGTTTTTTTACTGTGCTAAATGTGTTCAAGTATTGTCCTCAGGACTGTCTCATAGCTGTGTGTCATGGGTTGCCTTTAACTGCCCTGCATTTCACAGCTTTTATATTACAGCCAATTATTAGTAGCTTATGAAGTGAACACACACTGTGTCAGGATTTTAGTACGCTGCACTTTGCCTTTATTTATTTCATGAAATCTTCCTTTAGCTAAGAGAGAAGGAATATATAATAATAGTTCTGTAAGTGTGTGTGGTAGAATGTGAAAGTTGAAGTAATGTGAAAAGTTCTGTTTAAGTTCTAAGAAGTGTATGAAGTTGATGGAAGTTGATGCCTGATGCAAAGCCTTCATTTTTGGCTTGTAGCTTTAAATTGTAAAGTTTAAAAATCTTCCTATATTTGCTAAAGCATTTTAAAACAGATTTTATCTTTATACTATCATTGCTTTATGAATTTCTCAAGAGCACAGCTCATATATGTAACACTATATTGTGTAATAAACAGTGCACACTTAAAAAAATGTAATTAATGTTAAATGTATTCACAATTATATGAATGACATGCAAATGTCTTATATGTAATTCTTATTTCCTGCTTATTCCACTGTATTTAGTATTTAGTGCATTTATAATTGAGTGAATGTTGGTTTTAAATTTGAAATAATACGGAAAAATAAAGACCGCAATGTTTTCACTCCAGTTTTATTGTGGCAGTACTAACATATAAAACAGTTCCATTTTTTTGAACATATAAACAATCAAAAATCACTTTACAAATTTAATAAGGCGATTCCCAGTGAATCTGGGAACTGATTTCTTCTTTTTTTTCTCCCAGAGTTGTATTTTTGGATTTAAGTGACAGACTGTTTTAAACTGAAACATTTCTAATAATGCCGCTAAACATGCAAACAAAACACATGTCACATACGCTATGCAATCACCAAACACTGAAAAGATTTCAAACCTCTAAAGAAAAAAAAGTAAAGTTGAACACGCATTTTCCAGATGTTCAGTTCATTTGCATATTTTCTTGCTTTGATGTATAATTATTATGTCTTTTTTAAAGGGCAATGGGTTGGGTTTATGTTTAGCCATGTTATGTAACAATCATCTGGGTTGTTTTTTTTTTTTTTTTTTTTTTTTTTTTTTTTTTTTTTTTTGCCACAAAGCTCTGATCAAGATCTAGATCTTGAACAGGAATTGGTGAATGTTTTCTTTTTTTTAATCAGTGTAAAGAAATAACCAGTACAGTCAACTCTAAACTGTCATCCAAAAGGGGGAATTTCACTTTTTTCAAATCATATTTCATATATATATATATATATATATTGTATATATATAGTCTATTCAAAGGATCATTAAGATTTTTTGCATTGTGACATTATGCTCATAATTAAGGACATTTCCCTTCCAAATCCTCATTACGGTAATGCATCCGGATGATTTAATTTGAATTTGTTTGTAATTCTCATGATTCTCAATGATGATTCTCATTATTGTAATGAGAGCAAAGACAGGCAATATTTTTTTGTTTGTTTGATCATGATGTGGGAACAAACAAAATTCTGCAATTAATTTATTAATAAATAAATAAAGCTGATTATTTGAAAACATTGAAATTGCGATATTTTGCCTTTTGAATTTCAATTCCTATCAATGTTCAGTGTTGTGGACAGTATTGTCCACTGGCAAATAAAATCACTTCCATCAAACATGACGAAACGAAGGGTTCCCTTGAAATCTTGGTGTCCCATCATGCAACAGAATAGCAAGGCCACAAAAAAAATACACAGCAAATTCCAGTGCATGACATTTCTGAATGCTGTATGAAATAAGTTTACCCTCTGGCCAATTAAAATGAGTTTGGACATCTATATTTTGCCACACTACAATATACGATAGGAGATGTTCAGGATAATAGGCAAATTCAGTCAACCTGCTATTGCCTGCCTTAAAACAAGTTGGTGATCTCTGGCTTTATCTAGCAGTTTGACTGAACGTGGCCACTGGTTCTCTGGTTTCATTGGTCAGGATAACATACATTAAAGCACAAAGCATGACTTATCTATTATGTACATATTCCACATAGTCTATGTGATGTTTTTTTAATGCAATGAGAACTACAACTTTCACGGCAGCATCAGAACAAAGCATTAATGTTGTATTTATATTATGGTCTGTTTCATGAACCCATCAATATGACTCAACCCTGAGCTGAAAGTCCAGAGAAACCTGAACACAGGTAGAAAAAAAGCCTTCATGTCTTTTCATAGTTCTATGATCATATACAAGTAAGACTAGTTGAATACACAAGGTCAGACGCTTGAAATGAGAATGATATTTTCTCTTCACAGTATTTACAGAGGTATACATGCAGAGCGACAAACAGTCAGCGTTTTAATGTACAGTGTATGTAGACACTACCGAAAAGTTTGGACACACCTTTTCTTTTCAATTATTCTAAAATGTGGATAATAATAATCATTGCCACTATGAAATAACAAATGGAATTATGCACAGACCAAATCAAATTTAAATGATTTCTTAACTCAAATTTAAATTTGTGCTTCCTTGTCTAGATTGTGAATTTCCACACTCCAACTCCAACTTACAAAAAGCGCGTCTGACTCCAGATCAGAAGTTTGCGTGTTCAAATTACGTCGGGGTCAATCAATCTCAAATTTGAGTGCAAGTCTTTAATAAAATTCAAGAATCCTTGTTGCTAGACCCTATAAAGAGCTCAGCAATTTTTCAGGCGCGAAGGGCCTTGTGGCGCAACGGTAGCGCATCTGACTCCAGATCAGAAGGTTGCGTGTTCAAATCATGTCAGGGTCAATCAATCTCAATTTTGAGCGCAAGTCTTTAATAAAATTTAAGAATCTTTGTTGCTAGACCCTATAACGAGCTCAGCAATTTTTCAGGCGCGAAGGGCCTCGTGGCGCAACGGTAGCGCGTCTGACTCCAGATCAGAAGGTTGCGTGTTCAAATCATGTCGGGGTCAATCTTTCTCTAATTTGAGCGCAAGTCTTTAATAAAATTCAAGAATCCTTGTTGCTAGACCCTATAACGAGCTCAGCAATTTGACTACTGTGAAGGGCCTCGTGGCGCAAAGGTAGCGCGTCTGACTCCAGATCAGAAGTTTGCATGTTCAAATCACGTCGGGGTCGATCAATCTCAATTTTGAGTGCAAGTCTTTAATAAAATTCAAGAATTCTTGTTGCTAGACCCTATAACCAGCTCAGCAATTTTTCAGACGCGAAGGGCCTCGTGGCGCAACGGTAGCGCGTCTGACTCCAGATCAGAAGGTTGCGTGTTCAAATCACGTCGGGGTCAATCAAACTCAATTTTGAGTGCAAGTCTTTAATAAAATTCAAGAATTTGAGTTGCAAGTCTTTGAGTGCAAGTCTTTAATAGAGTGCACGTCGGGGTCAATCAATCTCAATTTTGAGTGCAAGTTTTTAATAAACTTCAAGAATCCTTGTTGCTAGACCCTATAAAGAGCTCAGCAATTTTTCAGGCGCGAAGGGCCTTGTGGCGCAACGGTAGCGCATCTGACTCCAGATCAGAAGGTTGCGTGTTCAAATCATGTCAGGGTCAATCAATCTCAATTTTGAGCGCAAGTCTTTAATAAAATTTAAGAATCTTTGTTGCTAGACCCTATAACGAGCTCAGCAATTTTTCAGGCGCGAAGGGCCTCGTGGCGCAACGGTAGCGCGTCTGACTCCAGATCAGAAGGTTGCGTGTTCAAATCATGTCGGGGTCAATCTTTCTCTAATTTGAGCGCAAGTCTTTAATAAAATTCAAGAATCCTTGTTGCTAGACCCTATAACGAGCTCAGCAATTTGACTACTGTGAAGGGCCTCGTGGCGCAAAGGTAGCGCGTCTGACTCCAGATCAGAAGTTTGCATGTTCAAATCACGTCGGGGTCAATCAATCTCAATTTTGAGTGCAAGTCTTTAATAAAATTCAAGAATTCTTGTTGCTAGACCCTATAACCAGCTCAGCAATTTTTCAGACGCGAAGGGCCTCGTGGCGCAACGGTAGCGCGTCTGACTCCAGATCAGAAGGTTGCGTGTTCAAATCACGTCGGGGTCAATCAAACTCAATTTTGAGTGCAAGTCTTTAATAAAATTCAAGAATTTGAGTTGCAAGTCTTTGAGTGCAAGTCTTTAATAGAGTGCACGTCGGGGTCAATCAATCTCAATTTTGAGTGCAAGTTTTTAATAAACTTCAAGAATCCTTGTTGCTAGACCCTATAACGAGCTCAGCAATTTTTCAGATGCGAACGGCCTCGTGTCGCAACGGTAGCGCGTCTGACTCCAGATCAGAAGGTTGTGTGTTCAAATCACGTCGGGGTCAATCTTTCTCTAATTTGAGTGCAGTTCTTATAAAAATTCAGGAATTTCCTTGTTGCTAGACCCTTGAATCACGTTCAGTCTCTTGCACGTTATGTGTGAATGAGTACGAGCAATAAGCTGCTGGCTGCAGTTCACTGAATGGCCACCGGTGTCACTAATAACAAGGGTTTATGAATTTTACATATAGCCCCTTTAAAATTAATTAAATATTAGGTCTCACTTTATATTAGTTGTCTTTAACTACTGTGCACTTATTTCTTATTATATATATATATATATATATATATATATATATATATTTAATATTTATTAAAAGATCAGAATAAATGAAAGTTAATAAATTATATTAATTCGGATTAACTAATGGTATTATTTAATATCATGAAAAAATTCTGTCAAGTGTGTCCAATATTTGACTTGTAGTGTATACATGTCATTTAATAAAAAAAAAAGATTAATTTACATTGATGAATAATGACTACAGTAAATCACAACCTTATACATTATGTAGGTGTTGTGTTATTCTGATATTGATTTGATGATGCACATATTGTAATGTTAATATATTGATTAAATATGAGCCTGTAGGAATATCAACCACACAATGAGCCACAAATAACATACAATAGCAATCAAATATTTTCTCTGCGATAGCATATCCATATAAATGCCTGTCTGCTAATATGCATATTTGTTTTCTTTACTTTTCGTTTTTATCAGAAAATAAACCGCTTTTTAAAGATCCTTCAGTATTTGACATGCGTTCCTGAGAGAGCCACCTGCTGTTAGACAGTAAATATCAGCGATCAGCGTTTTTTATTTAACTCAATATAGTTGACAGAAATGTGTCATTAGCCCTTTTGCTATCACCTCAGCAACAGATGTGACATCACATCAGATTTGCATCACAAGTAGCCGTGTTGATTTGATTAGTTGATGTGGTCAAAGCCCTGTGTCAGGCAGATCAACGTCAGTCTGATCCTGGACCGCTGAAGGAAACACTAACGCAATCGTGCTATGTATTATCATCTTAAAGGGATAGTTCACCCAAAAGGAAAATTCTCTCTCATCAATTACTCACCCTTATGCCATCCGATGTGTATGACTTTATGTCCTCGGATAAACACTAATTTTTTTAGGAAAATAATCCATCTCTGTGAGTCCATATGATGCAAGTGAATGGGATTTAGCCAAGCGATAGGTTTAAGAAAAAGACTTATATTTTAAACTCTTTTAACTTTCAATCATTGCTTCTGGTGTACTTTCATACGAGCGATCATGAGAGGGACGTTGACACACTTACAGTCATGGTTGGATTATTGGCACCCTTGGTAATATGAACAAAGAAGCCTGTGAAAATAACATCTTCTTTGTTAATCCTTTTGATCGTTAATTGAAAAAAAGTTCACAAAAATATAACTTCATTGAAGTAAAAGAATTAAAAATGTTCTCCAATACATTTAATGGAACCCTTTTATTCAATACTTTTGGCAACCTCCTTATGCCAAGAAAACAGCACTGAGTCTTCTCCTGTAATGCCTGGTGAGTTTGGAGATAATTCTCTGTACAGAATCTCTCCAGGTCCTCCATGTTGGTGCATCTCCTCTTTAGTTCAGCCCACTCATTTTCTATAGGGTTCAGGTCATGGCTAAATTTTGTGCTCAGTGACCCATTTTTGTGTTGATTTTGACATTTGTTTTGAATCATTGTCCTGATGGAAGATCTAAAGACAGCCCATTATACGATTTCTAGAAGAGGATGTCAGCTTTAGCTGTTGGTATTTGATAGAATCCTTGATGTCATGTAGAAGTCCAGGACCTCCAGAAAAAAAAAAAATAAAGATCCAGAGGTATATTTAACCGTACACATTGGGGAACTTTTATCCTTGCTTGCATCAAACCCATCTCATGTGTTTGCTGCCAAAAAGCTATTTTTCTTTCCATCTGACCATAGAACCAGGTCCCGTTCAAAGTTTTAGTAGCGTCTAGCAGCTGAATATGCTGGAATTTGTTTTAGGTGAGAACTGAGGATTTTTCTTGAAACCCTCCCAAACAACATGTGGGGATACAGGGGCTATTGGATCATATTTTAGGCTTTCTGACCCCAAGACTCAACAAATCTCTGCAATTCTCCGTCTGTGAGAGTCTTTGGTCAGTCAAACGTTCCTCCTCACTGCATTAAGACGATATAGACACAGGCAGATTCGTGACATCTTTATTAATTGCCCTGATGGTTTAGCTTTAGCTATTTTCTTACAGCCACTTTCTATTCTGTGAAGCTCAAAAATCTTCTAATGCGCATCAGAACAATATTCTTTGGATTTACTCATAGCGATGGATGTTTAATGGAATTTGGCCTTTGTGTTTCCTCATATTTAAACTCCTGTGAAGCAAGAAGTCATGGCTGGATACTTTCATGCTAGTCACCCTGGTGTGCTAATTTAAAATAAAATATGAATGGGATGAACTTCAGAGATATTTTACTTATAATAATTTCAGGGGGTGCCAATGTGTTTTTGGGGAAAAAAATATATGTGATTTTCCCCCCACTTTCAATTGTTTTACTTCAATGAAATATTTTTTTGCAAATATTTTGATAAAAAGATCAAAAGGATAAACAATACAGATTTATTTTTACAACCATCTTTTATCATATCTACCAAGAATGCCAATCATTCCGAGCATGAGTGTATGTCACGTGTCTCAACGTCCCTCATTTGAAACCTTGAATGACAGTTGACTGGAAGCAATAATTCATATTTTAAAAAGTTAAAAATATCAGTATTTTCCTTACACACACCTGTCGTTTCACTTCAGAAAACATTTATTGATCCGTAAAAACTTTATTTCGATGTTCCACTTCAGACATTCTACTTTGCAACTACATCTGTCAAATGATTAATCGCGATTAATCGCATCCAAAATAAAAGTTTGTGTTTACATAATATATGCGGGTGCACTGTGTACAATTATATATATATATATATATAAATACACACATGCTTGTATATATTTAAGAAATATTTTCATGTATATACTGTATATACATTTATATATAATTTATATTATATATAAATATAAATAATTTATATATAAATAATATTTGTTTCTTAAATATACATGCATGTGTGTGTATTTATATATATACAAAATAAAATAATTATACACAGTACACCCACATATATTATGTAAACACAAACTTTTAACTTTTTAAACGTTTAAAAACTTTTTTTTAAAATGAAAATTTTGAAAAATGAAAAGTTATGTTGGCATGTAGTTGCAAAGTTACTTATAGTCAGTAGAATGTCTGAAGTGGACCATCGATATGAAGTCGACATAAGATATAAGGTTTTTCAAGCGTTGACCGAGTGGCACCCATTCACTTTTATTTATTGGACTCACAGAGATGATTTTTTTTTTTTTTTAAATCTTCAGATTAAATCTGAAGAAAGAAAGTCGTGTACATTGGAGATGGCATGAGGGAAATAAATTGGTGAGAGAATTTTCATTTTTGGGTGAACTCAAATGATTCTCTTTAATTACATATAAAAAGTGTCAATGGAAAAAGCCATCACAGTTTTTTTCTGGTTTGGCATGTATGGGGATATAACAATAAATAAATAGAAAAGCAAACTTCAAATATATTTGCCAAACAAGTTATCCAAAGGGAAGTTAATCTGGGACAAAAATACATTTCATGATTCGATCAATTCCCAAGGAATAAAATCAAGTTGTGTGCTGCATTCCAGTGACTGAAACCCTTCACTTACAGTATACAACTGACACAATCAATACGGCCTGAAATTTAAAAAGATATATAAAGATAACTATAAAGAAGAGCCAACTGTGCAAATGAAATGTAAATTTCACAACGTTTTGGGGCCGAATGGACCATTTGTAAAGTAAATTTTATTAGCTGCACTTTCATTGTTTCAATACGTTCAATCTTTGGAGTTCCCCATAATGATATTGACACAACACATGTTCTTTAATAGGTGGATTTATGGAATTTCATGCAATCGGTTAGGTATTTTGTGTGATTACAGTGATCCGTTTCATAAGAGCCTCTCAAATGTACTAGCAACCTGCTGTTACATCTGCTCATGACATCTGAAAATGTGAAAAAACTAAATCAAAATCTGTTTTAAAGTTTGTGCTATTCTATATAAAAAACACAGCACAGCATTTTAAGGTAAACTATTGGTGATAATAAAAATATTTCACTTCTATACCACCTAATTTTAGTGTAAATCAGTTAAATAAGATAACCTAAGATAAGGTTTTTTGTTTTTTTGCTGAAAAATATAACTAACTGTAAGCGTCACATAAAAATGTATAAAATTTTAAAAACAGATATTAAGTTTTAGCATGTATAGCTTGCCCTCGCTCTCATATCTGTGTGTGTGTGTGTGTTGCTCTGTGAGAGGCTGAGAACGTTTAATCCAATACAGTGTTGTGAGGTCAAAATATGCTTGTCTTTAATAGTTGATTTGATTTTTAAGAAAAATAAGTTGATTTAGGGAAGCGGGTCCGAGCTCATTTCCTGCCTGTGCCTCTTCTACATTTTGACTTGCATTATTTGTGTTGTTATGGAGGTTGATTGAATCAAATACATCAAATCATTTGATATGGACTCTTCATATGATATGAGTGTACTTGATTTCACTTGGAAACTGCTATAAGGGTCCAAAATGAACTTAATTTGATGAAGGAGGGTTTAACTGGCCATTTTCAATTCTGGCCATTTTGGCTAGTTACGAAACCTTACGCATCGTGACCTTCTTATGAAAGCTTGTTTCTGCCACGGAAAAGGCGACTGTGACTTTTTATCTCACAATTCTGACTTTTTTCTCTTAGTTGCGAGTTTATATCTCACAATTTAAACTTTATAACTTGCAATTCTGAGTTTATATGAAAAAAGCCAGAATTGTGAGTTTATTTGAGACTCTGCAATTCAGAGATTTTTATTGATATAAACTCAGAATTACCTTTTTTTTTATTGCATGGCGGAAACAACTTCTGTACCTTCCAACCCTCACTGAAATAAGCGAATCAAAGACACAAACTGACTTTAAAAAAGAAAAGATTTAGCCTCTTCTAACAAATTTACCATCAGAAAATAAACTAGGATGCTGCCGTTAAGCCAGCAAAACAGAAATATGAGCAACAAAGTCGTAATGGGTCTAGAATTTTTTGTTTGTTTTTGTGAGAGCTGGTGTTTTACAAAGAGATTCACTTGTATGTGATGCTTGAGCTGATGAGGAGTCAACGCAAAAGAGCCAACTCAAAAGAGTCAACTCAAAAGAGTCTAGGATAAGAACTGATTCTTTTAGTAAAATCATTGATTCCTCCAGTCTTCAGTGTCAAGAAACATTTCTTATTATTACCAATGTTGAAAACAGTTGTGCTGCTTAATATTTTTGTGGAAACACGGATACTTTTTTTATTCAGTATTCTTTTCGATTGAAGATTTCACAATCCCACTATTGACAGCTAAGGCAAAAAGTTCATTTTGGACCCTTGATTGATATGTTTTTTTAATGACGACAGGCATGTGAAATGAATGGAAAATATCGAAAAGCCATACATATCCACTATCAATGTTGAAATGTAAGATGCATTTCTATCCGAGCTGTGCTTTTCGTTCGCCCTTCATGAAGTTGACTGAACTATCTGAGAATAGGCACATGCTGTTCTCTAATGCTACTTACGGGACACTACAGCCTCAGTTACCGCTATGAAAACGTATTGGCATGATTTGCAAAGGATGAATAAATCATGTGATGTAGGAGAGCAAACCTGCCCATTCCATTTCATTCCCGCCCCCGTTCCCTGTAGTTCCAGTAGGGCGGTGCGCCTCAGTCGCCCCATAGCTGCTCCGTTATGAGTTCGAGTTTGCAGAGGAACCAGCGTCGCATGGGGCAGTAGTACTCGTAGTGGAACTGCTCGAACTCGGGCGTCTGGCGGATGTCATGCAAGAAGGAGATGTCCAGGTCCGACTCCAGCAGGACGAGGAGGAGGGGAAGAAGAATCACGAGGAGACCGATGGCCATCACCACCAAACGTGCGGCACTGCTCAGGCAGGCCTGGATCTGGTGCCGCCCGCTCGACGGGTTACACAGCGACTGCCGAAACGCCTCTCTGGCGAGTTCCCTCTCCCTCTCCGCGTGGAGCTCCGCCTGCATCTCTGGATCCGCGTGCAGCTCCTTCAGCAAGCGCGCGGGACTCTGGAACAGCAGGTCTAGGCCGCCCTGACCCTCCTCCACCGGCGTCGGGACCATGCTGGCGCACGGGCTGTACGCCGTGTCAGATATGGTGAGGGTGCTGCACCCGTCGTCTTCGTTGTCTACGCGGATCTCTCTCCTTTCCTCGTCTGCTCTCGTCCTATTGGCTGCCTCGTCTTCTCGTCTGCCCTGACCGTGGTTTTCCCTCTCCTCTACCTCTGCTTCCTCAGGGGTGACCGACGGTTTCAGTGGGGACAGATGGACAGATTCTTTCAAAGCCGAGAGTCCTGCGGAGTGAACAATTGGTTGTGTTAGACACTAAAAACTCACAGGATTCCGACGACATTTCCTGAACGACATACGGGTCATTGTCAGGATAGCCATTATTATAGCTACATCTAAAATCGGGAGGATCACTTGTTAATAATGATAATTCATTACATTTACATGGAAGGGGGGAATCTCCTTATAGGGATTAGTGGGATAGTTCACTTTGAAATACATTTTTGGTATGTTTTAGCTTACCTCAAGGACATCCAAGATGTAGGTGTCTTTGTTTCCGCAGTAGTTTCAAATTTGATATTTTTAGGTCAAACTGTTCTTGTCTGTCAGTCATATAATGCAGGTCTATGGTCACCACCTCAAAGAGCATGCACAGAGAAGTCCAAATTAAACATGATTTAATGACTCGTAAATGTAAGAACACATTGATGGCCTAAGACACGAAACGAGCGGTTTGTGTGAGAAAACAAACAGTATTTATATCGTTTTTACCTCTTTAAACCACAGCCACGTCCAAGTGATCTGAGGGCGCAGGCGCTATAGGAAGAAGTTATCTTTCGCACAGTTGCGAAAAAAATTCAACGTTATCAGTTGATATTTCGAAATCGTCTTCCATTGCAATTTCCTGTATATCTAAATATGTTTAGATCTTCACAGTGAAAGGTAACACTTCCACTTCAAGACCGAAGCGCCCGCACATTCAGATCACTTGGACGTGGCTGTGTTTACAAGAGGTAAAAACGATATAAATACTGTTCGTTTTCTCACACAAACCGCTCGTTTCGTGTCTTAGGCCATCAATGTGTACTTACATTTACGAGTCATTAAATCATGTTTAATTTGGACTTCTCTGTGCATGCTCTTTGAGGTGGTGACCATAGACGTGCATTATATGACTGACAGACAAGAATGGTTTGACCTAAAATATCAAAATTGAAACTACTGCGGAAACAAAGACACCTACATCTTGGATACCCTTGAGGTAAGCTAAAACATACCAAAAAATGTTAACCACCATCAATGTGCAGCATCACCTGGATGATGCGACGGCAGCCATATTGCGCCGGACGCCCACCACACACCAGCTTATTGGTGGAGAGAAGACAGCATGATGAAGACAATCAGTATATATGGGGATGATTAGGAGGCCATGATGGACAGAGGCCAATGGGACAATTTCCCAGGATGCCGGGGTTACACCCCTACTCTTTTTTCGAAGGACATCCTGGGATTTTTAATGACCACAGAGAATCAGGATCTTGGCTTTATGAAAGTTTTTAAAAGATTACCTAGAATTTGTTTCTGATTAGATTAATTCTTTTCTATTTTCTAAAATGTTTAATTAATTTTCAGACAGTTTGTTTAACCTCAATATGACGTGACATTTCCCCCTTCATATTTCGGATTATTATTATTATTTTAAGTTATGCGTATATTTAACCTTGCACCTCAGTTTATAAGTAACTATATACACACACACACACACACACGTACAGTATATAACATTCACTGCACACAACATCCTTTGAGCTAACTAAAATATTATTATGTCATTGTGGCTTACAAACTATTCCACAGTTTAAAGCTTTTGCTCTTGTAGTGTGCATGTCGTATATGTTTATAAAGGCATGGCTGAAGCCTGTGTTCTTTAGACAAGTCCCATCTAAATATAGACCCAGCTGCCTGGGTAGTGTGGATTAAGACAAGTCTCCCGGCTAAGTTACCACTGACGTCGATGCTTCTCCATGCAACTATTCTCTAACACACACACAGACCTCTGTGATGACATCTAACATAACCATCTTCTCATTTCCCAATGATATTTTAACATAGCTCCTATTGAAAAATAATTCATGTTTCTTCACATTGAAACTAGATTGTTGGATTGAAAGCAAAGCATCAATTCCACAATTAGTAATTAAATGATCTATAATTGACAGGAGGTACTAGATTTCAGGGCATCAGCATTGACAGCCACTTAACAGTGCCTGAAATGTAATATTTGTCAAACTAATTGGATAATCATGGGTTATCTATTGAACACCTTATACAGAAGCACACTTAAGCAAGTAGATGCAGGCATGGGCAAAAAGAAGATGTCACCATGGCGACATAGAGAGCCGTTTAGCCCAGGAGGATGTAACAGTCATCACTAGCAACAGGCCGTCGTGGTTACCATGGCAACAGATAGATGCAACAATAACTTAATATGAGGGTGATTTTTGTAAAGAACGTGAAAGATGTTAAAAAAGAAAATGATGTCATTTTGCACAAAATTAGACATCCCCTGCCCTCCACTCAAATGACAGAACTTGATTTTTCCATTTTTTTTTTTTAAGAAAATTGTTAATTTCCTGAGCAAAATGATTGCAACCTAGCAACCTTTTTTTGGAAAAAAAAAACAAAACAACAACTGTTAATTCTTTAATCACTTATGTTTAGTAAGCCACAAAGTTTAATAATTTAATTTGGATCCAATCACTCAGGTTTACATTAAAATTTTCCCCAGCAGTGTAATAGATTTTGTCTTTAGATAAAATATCCTTTAAATTAAGTCAGATTATATTTTAGTCAATTATTCTCTAATGTAAATCTAAAATATTATCAGAGAAATGGAAATGAATATCTGAAAAATATTTGTATAAACATTTAACAAAAAATCCCAACATTTACCAAAAGCTCCTGAAATAACATTATAGTGACCACACTATTGTACTACAATGTTGTGAATTCCTTTGGTTTAGTTATTCATTTTCTATGTTTTAGTGTTGGCTTAATACATGCATTTTTGTCAACCCTTTGGTCATTAATTTTATTATATTATTAATGACAAGTTAGGATCCAAAGTAGGATCGAGACTTTTAAGATGCCATTAAAAAATAATCTTCTATGTTATGTTCAAAAAGACAACATTGTATTTTGGGGTGACAGATCCCATTAATTTTTCTGAATGATCCCAGGTTGCTTGTCAATGAAGAAATCAAGTAGGAATCATCATTTTAACCATATTTTGGAAGCTTCCATACCGGTTCCTGAGATGCGATTTCCATGGCCAAGCAAACGCACATATACGTCTCGTGCTGTGTAGTTGGCCATGCGGAGTTGCAGGTTGTGACGCGTGGTGATCTTCACCTGACAGCGAATGGCATCCGCCCGCTCTTCCAAACTTTCATCCAAAACCGCATTCAGAAATTCATCGGCATCCTCTTGTAGATATTCCTCAGCAACAACTTCACAACCCACCACACTGTGAACACCATGCTCCCCCTGCTCTCCGAGAATCTCCATATCTGACCCCCTCCACACCTCCCTCTCAATCCCAACCTCACTGCACAACGACCTTCTCACAGCTTCTGTCTGGTTGAATGATGTCAAACACTCTCCCTAACTCATCTGGCTGGGTTAATGCTGTAATAAATCACACACACCCACAGGATGGGGGTCCTGCCGGCCCCTTTCCTTCACCGGATAGCGGGCATGTCGACAGTGTTAACAAAGTCGGGGCATTAGGGGTCGGATCAGCCCAAATGCAGGATGAGCTATTTATACAGCATCAGTCATAGCACAAGGCTTTGCTAATCACAGAGGCTGATTATGGTGAAAAGATCCACTCCGGAGTACAGTACAGCTTGCATACATCACACTCATCCTGATCTGAGGTGTCATGCCGTAGTCCCTGAACAATCTCTTTTTTAATACTTTATTAAAGAGGCATGAACCCCCCTGTTTCAGTTCTCACCACCGTTTTGAAAATGCTACAAAAGTGGCCGTGGCAAACAACAGAGTCAAGAGGGACACAACAATAACTTCTGATTCAGACAAAGGGCTGGATTATTACAATATTTTTGGCATAAAATACAATAGCGAGATTTATTGCGATAACCATTTACCATTAATGGGAAAGGAAATGCTTTCCCCATATTTGTTAGAGCTTGAAGCTTATAAACACAAGAGGTAATCAGAGTAGAAACAGAACAGCTGTGCCAAACTAATTAACAACCAATGAGACTAATTAGTGAGCTAAGGAAAACAGAATCACAGAAACTGAGCCGAGACAGCACATACATGTTACAGTAGGAGGTAGGTGTGGAGCTGGTGATGGACAGGAGTCGGTGGAGACAGATAAGTCAGTGGAGAGAGACACCATGGTGGAGTCAACAGTGGGAGGAGCATGGACTGAAGGCCTGGCTGGAACCCATGGACCGATTGACGAAGGTGGAACCAGGGTGCATGGAGTTTAGAGATGATGAAGGATCACAGCGACATCCACGGCCCATAATCCCAAGGTGGAGCTGCTGGTTTATGGGACCGAGGCGGAGACAGGGGCTCAGCAGAATGTTGCTACGACAGCGGAAGTGAGGATGACAGGGAAGCCGGAGAAGCTTGGTGGAGCCAAAAGGGTAAATGTAGTAAAGGGTCGCCTTGAGATTACAGTTGGCGACTGACTGAGCCAGAACTTTGAGGAAGCCTGGAGGAGTCCTTGGGCTGACAGACCGCAGTAGAGTCGAGGGAGTGCAGAGCCAATGGGCTGACAGACCGAGGTGAAGACATGGGCCTAGAGCCTTGAGGTGAAGTCGGGGAATCCTCATATTAAAGCCGAGCTGTTGATGGGGAAGCCCGAGGCGAATCCGATGGGCCGCACAGTTAGGGCGCAGGCAGAGTCGAGGGGAATGGAGACACCGGTAGAGCCGACAGAACCAGCGAAGAAGATGGGACCAGGAATCGGGTGGGAACATTTGACGAGGAAGAATTCAAGACAGGACCAGAGCATGCCGGCCAGGACCGGCGTGGAAGTTGAAGACTCGAGGCTGGGGACTCAGGAGGAAACTGGATCTGGTCCTCTCCTGGCTCTGAGATGGACTTAACACAGCACACTTCGCCTACAAGGAGACCCAGGTAGGAGGCTCTAGCACTTGTTCTGTGGTAGGCCTGGGCTTTTCTGCCTCACATTTGTTGAACGGGGAGTCATCCAGCTGGAGCACCGTCATACCAATATACCTCCAGCGCAATCTGCTCACAGGTCATGAGGTGATGTAATACTGGTAAGTCGATATTTTCCTTATATTACTCACTTGGAGGGTCCTGTATTCTGTCAAGGGTGGCTGTAGTCACAACTCCCATGATGGATAAGATATATTATAGTATATAGATAGATACAATGAGGAATGAGGACCCATCTATCCATAGCACGAAGTTGGTGTAGTTCTCCAGCGTCCAGGATAGGTCTCCTCGCGGCATCACAAAGCAAGTATCTCCGTCCAGCCCACACCAAAATCCTCCATCAGGGTGAGGTCACTGCAATGTGGCTCAGTGGCTAATGTCAACAAACTCCAATTTACATATTCCTCCAGGCATCTGCCACCCTGGAAAACAAAAACTGTCACTCCCTCTATGAGTTCCTTGCCATTCAAGGGGGCAACATTGATGGACGCAATTACCATGCTCCTTCTCATCTCTATGGTCTGGTCTTCTGTCACAATACAGAAGGAGTAGAAGTAACTCAAGTTCACAGAAGTTTTTTAGAAGATAGCAAAGAGCAAGCAGGATAATACGGTGAGTGTTCATTAAATAGATGAATAAGCAAACTTAGATTAACTTGTAATAGTCTCTCTGTCCATTGCAGGGGCTGTGATGGTGGTAGATTAACAGGTGGATCAGAAGACAAGAAGATAGAGGACGATGATGGGCAGGAATCTCATCAGGTGAGTAGTTCAGGTAAGGAGTCAGGTCAGTTGTATGGGTGGTAACAACACTCTTTCCATAAGGATTGACGAGACCAGACACCGGTACTGTGAGAAGTGCAGGCTTTTGTAGAGAGATTCTAATGAAGGTAATAGACAAGTAATTGTGGAGTGTAAGCAGTTGGTGAGCAGGAAGGATTTTAGGAATTGTAGTGCTGATAATAACTGAGCTGGTGTTTGTGATTCTCGTGTAGCCAGATCTTCAGACTGACGGCAGAAGGTCTGGACTCTATCGCAACTTTTCTTGGCCAAGGACCGTCCAAGAGGACGTTTGACTGACATGTAACGGAACCAATCACAGTTCATTTTGTTCTGCGTCATGTTTAGGACCAATATAATCTCGATTTCCCTACAATAACAGACCGGCGTGGATCTAATAAATGACTCATTCAAGAACATTGTGCAAGTTTACTGCAACAATGGAGCCGCGAACTTCACACACTTTTGAAAGTCCAGCGTTTAGTTGATCCTGGTAAGCCCTTATAGACACAGTTGTAAACACAATGGCTTTCTTCTTCCACAAGGGGTTTTGGAGTCACAGCATTTGTTTCCAGGTGGACTGATAAAGAATGCGACAGACACGTCTCCCGGACATCCTGTAAAATTCACCCAATTAGATTGCGACTTCGAAACTCCTCAAAATAACTCTCAAAATAATCAAAGCTGCAGAACACGCAACAAAACGAACATATATTATACATGGTTTTGTAAGCTCACTGTAATTTACACAAGTACTGTCGCCTACATTACCTGTGACAGCTATAATTTAAAGGGTTAGTTCACCCAAAAATGAAAATTAAGTCATTAATTACTCACCCCCATGCTGTACCAACCCCGTAAGACCTTCGTTCGTCTTCGGAACACAAATGAAGATATTTTTGATTAAATTTGAGAGCTGTATAACTACCACATTGGCTCCTAAAGGACTGCCTCTTGACGGCCCAGAAAGTCAATGAAGAAAATGTTTAAATATCCCAAGTGACTACCGTGGCTCAACTATATGTTTATCAAGCGACGCGAATACTTTTTGTGCGAAAAAACAAACAAAAATAACGAGTTTATTCGACTATTTCTTTTCTTCCTTGTAGGCCAGAACGAGACTTCCTTATAGATTTCCACGACGCATGCGCGAGAATTGCGATCTGAAGTGGTGTAAGCTGGTGTGAGCAGATCGCAAATCTCGCGCATGCGTCGTGGAAATCTAAGGAAGTCTCGTTCTGGCCTACAAGGAAGAAAAGAAATAGTCGAATAAACTCGTTATTTTTGTTTGTTTTTTCGCACAAAAAGTATTCGCGTCGCTTGATAAACATATAGTTGAGCCACGGTAGTCACTTGGGATATTTAAACATTTTCTTCATTGACTTTCTGGGCCGTCAAGAGGCAGTCCCTTAGGAGCCAATGTGGTAGTTATACAGCTCTCACATTTAATCAAAAATATCTTCATTTGTGTTCCGAAGACGAAAGAAGGTCTTACGGGGTTGGTACAGCATGGGGGTGAGTAATTAATGACTTAATTTTCATTTTTGGGTGAACTAACCCTTTAATGCACAAATAAATGCACAGCTGTTCACAATTGTACTCTGCCTCGAAAATATATATAAAAAGACTGTCGCAGCATTAACTTTTGGTTGACTCGTTTTAACTACTTTTGTTAATAACTAGTTTTCTCCTACAATTAAAGTGAATGGATGATGTTGCTCAACATATCTGTAATAAAGTTGTAATTAAGTTGTATTGCATTTTTAGTATACATTTAAAGGAGAACTCCGACGCAAAATGAACCTTTGGTCTAATTACACATTGTTACCTAGTCAACCGTTATCTGAGATTTGTTTTCATGATTGCCGAATGTAAATAGTTTTATCTCTAAAAACAGTTTAGCCTATAACGCTAGTATAACGCTAGTATATAGGGCACAGAGTAATGACAAATAAAAATCGCTTGTTATTACCACTAACAAGGCTCAAAATAGCCCCACACTAACACGGTAGCATAATAAGGGTCCCTACATACAAACCGAAGCATTGAGAACTTTGTCAGTGTCCATACAGTTTAATAAGAAGATATTTTATACACACAGTCAACTTCGCGAATACAGGAAGAAGCCCATAGGCGGAGTTTGACATTCGAGTCAGGGGGGGCAAGAAAAAAAAAACATGCTAAATAAACACATATTTATTTTTATCCCAAGAAAAAACAGTAAAACAATACACTGATATTTTATTGCCTTTATGTCATTGTAAACAGCTAGAACTTCGCATTAACAGCCACTTCGCGTCGCATCTTCGTTATAGGATCATAAAATGTGGACCACTTTTGCACTGTTAAAATATTATCTTCAACCTTAAAGTTTTCTTTCCTTTTTTCAAAACACATTCTGGCAATGATAATGATTAAAAAACTAGTTAAATTTCGCATTTATACTTCGTGAATCATTGAAAAATTTTTAAGACACGGGATTAGGCTACCTATTGGTTTTGATGAGGGGGAAAAAAAAACTTTACGAGTGCGGATTAGAACCTCGAACCTCCCGAGTCCTGGATCTGGACCATCACTGTATACACGAAAAAGGGAGTATATACTTTATATACTCACTATACACATGAAAAAAGTGCTATACTCTGACATTGTGCTCATTTTTATTTATGCAATAAAGGGCGTATACTTTATACTCACTATACTCGGACATTGTGCTCATTTTTATTTATGTACATCAGGAGCTACAGAACATCGTCTTTCAAAACATGACCTACTCGAAAGAGAGAAAAAGAATGAATGCGTACCCAGCACTTGTGAAAATGCCCTTTCGAGTACGTCTCTGTCCCCAGCACATTTCAAATTGACGCCCATTTATCGCAGAAAAGCTTCTCTTAGAGTTAGATGACACAATCGACCGAGTGAGCGATAACTGTTTATAGAGATTGGGGTTGGTAGTTTTTTTACAGCTTTTTTAAGAAAATGCGATTACCCGTTTCAGCCACCGGGGGGGCAACGCTCCCCCTGCCCCCCCGCAAACTCCGCGCCTGAAGAAGCCATCTTTGAAAAATAGTCTCTACCAGTCGATCTACGAACGCTGATCCAAGTGCGCTGGTGAGATGTGAATAAGGTGATAAGGTGAGCGTGAACAGTAGGCTACGTGTACATATTGAAGAGAAGAAAATGGTTAGTGTTTGCGTTTCTTCCGGACCATATGAGATTCTGCACAGTTCAGCGCACTTGGATCGGCGCTCGTAGATCGACTGGTAGAGACTATTTTTCAAAGATGGCTTCTTGCCGTTTTCGCAAAGTTGACTATGTGTATAAAATATCTTCTTATTAAACTGTTTGGACACCGACAAAGTTCTCAATGCTTCGGTTTGTATGTAGGGATCCTTATTATGCTACCGTGTTAGTGTGGGGCTATTTTGAGCCTTGTTAGTGGTAATAACAAGCGATTTTTATTTGTCATTACTCTGTGCCCTATATACTAGCGTTATACTAGCGTTATAGGCTAAACTGTTTTTAGAGATAAAACTATTTACATTCGGCAATCATGAAAACAAATCTCAGATAACGGTTGAATAGGTAACAATGTGTAATTAGACCAAAGGTTCATTTTGAGTTCTCCTTTAAAATATAAAGTAAAACTTTTAATTTAACATTATTATAAAAACTGCACTGAAGTGCATTCATTTCATGAAAGTGAACTCTAAGTAAATGTTTGGGTCAGATATTCCTTTAAGGCTTCTAGAAGTACTGTTGTGTGGTGCAAAGCAACAAAAAACAAAAGTGTGTGAGTCTCAAAGACAATTTAAATATTTCTCACCAAAATCAGTTAACACTGTCTAATCAAACAAATCAACTCCTTGCAGTAATCACAGCGTGCCTTGATTCCTGCATAATAGATTAAAAAGCCTTTGAACGTGATGAAGCTGCAATATCTAATAGATAGTGGGATTTGGAAACCCACTGTAATATCTAAGATCCGAGTCAACAAATGGTCTACTTTAATCAAAAGCTATGCTGTTGTCTTGATTGAGTTGTGAATGTCCCCCTTAAATAGCTAAAATGAATATGACAGATTTATTGTCCCAAAGTACCATTTTCATGTATGGGTCACTGTTCTCTACGATGGAAAACTGAAACAGTTTGACATTAGAACACAATCCCCAATGACACTGCACAAAAACCTTTTTTGAAGGTCTTATTATAGCCTAGAAATCTAGACGCAGCCTAGCATGATTTTGCAGACAGTGTGGTCTAGCAACTCTCCGTTGGCTTTCGAAGTGGAAAAAACTAACTCTGGTCAGGCCAATCACATCGTGTATAGAGTTAGTGGGCGGGCTTAACACAATGACGGCAGAGTTGTGACGGTTCTGCGGCGTGATTTCCATAGGCGATTTCCCTGCTACTTGAAAACAAACAAGATACTATTGGCTAACAGCAGTCTTTCGAATTGAAGTATGCCAATTGTGAGTTCCCAGACCTAACATCTTGATGGGCTAGTCTTATTATGCTTTTTTAGCATTTTCAACTTTCTAGAGTTTTCTTCTGGCAACGAACACCTCGTAATATTCCTCATTTAAGTGATTTCCACCCAAGGCAAATGCAAAAAAAGCGGCAAGGCCTCTTTATTTTAAGTTAGTAGTGTGTTGAAACTCACGTTTGTAAGTGGTGTGACATTTCCCAAACACGCTCAAAGCAGTTGACCAATCACAACACACTGGTCCAGCCGACCAATCAGAGTACATTGAGTTTTTCGGAAGGAGGGGCTTCATAGAGACAGGAACTAAACAGAACGTTTCTGACAGACTTACAAGAGAAGAGCTGCAACAATATCAAATATGTGAAAAATAAGTTGATCAAGCATGAAAAGAAAATCAGTAAAAAAAAAAATTATAATGCATTTCGTAGCACATTACTTTAATACAGGATGAACAGGGAAATTCTGAGAAGGGCCAGTGTGACATTCAGTTGTTAAAACCTTGTCCTGTCCTCCGGTAACTTGATCTTTAAGGGGCTTAGTATTGATGAACCAGTTTCAGGACTCCTCACGTGGACTACACGGCTTTATCTCCCCAGAATTGCGTGACTAAACCCTTACATGAAACACTCTGATCATACTCCTTCCTCACTCTGTTCCGATTGATCTGAGTTTAAACAGCTAAGTGATTCAATTCAAGGACATCATTAAACCAACAGCTTCTAACTCCTTTGGCATGTGTACTTGAGTGTCATTGCTTTAATGCAAACCTCTAACAGCACAAGCCCGAGCAGGCCTCTTATCTAATCACTGCTAACATGCTGTCTGCTGGGAAATTCACAAGTATTTTTAAAGCTATGATTGGAGTCTCCAGAGACCAGCACCTCATCGGCTCACTTTTAACATTTCCCTTGAGAATGGGGGGTGTTATCCTGTTAACTGTCACCCCCCCTTTTTTGAATAGACATGAAAATGCACATTTCGAACTTAAATGGTTGTAATTCAAGAACGCTTTGGAATATAGACATATGATTGGTCTTGATTTAAAGAAGACATTTGGCAGATTTTTGTAGAAGTGAAATAAATTAAGAAAGTGAAACAGAAAAAAAGTTATAGAAGTTTGAGTTTATGGAAATGTACAATGTAAAAATATTAATTATTCATATTTTACATAAAATATATATTTTCAAAACCTGGGCTACTCTAAAATGGCAGAAAGATCAAAGCCAAAAATCTGAACAAGTTGTGTTTCAAATTTTAGGTTGATATCTCAAAAAATGAGCTTTCAGTAAGATTTTGTTTGAGCGCAGTACCAAACTTTTTCACTAGGGCACAATCAGACTCCATTACTGCCCATATAAGGGCGCCTGCATTTCCATTCGTGTTTTGAGTGATCTGAACCATTATTTTCACAATTTTCATACAATTTCTGAAGTAGAGATCCTATTCAGAAGTAGCATGGGAAGTTTGGCAGATTTTGATATGAAAAGAAACACATACAAAGAACACGCATGTAAGTCATAGCTAGCTGCCACGTCACAAATGGTGAATTTATTATTTTTTTCTTGATATTTCAAACTTTTCAGACCTTTTTTTTTTCAAAATAATTGAATGGATTCTATCTTTTGAACTTTTGGCATGAAAACAAACTGGGGTATCTACCATTTTTTCATGATTTTTCATGTTTACTGCTATTTTAAAATAAAGGTCTGAACACGCCTTATGAGTATGAAAATATTCTTGTTTTATATTGATAAATTATGGCTCCTCTGTAATATATTTTGAAAATCAGTCACCAAATATGGAAACTAGAGATTGTAAGCTTTCAAATGATATATAGTTTGTCAATATTATTTAAGGTATTTACTAAGATATTATTGTTTTAAAAATATAGTGGCAAACGTCCCACCTGTGGGACGGTGACAGTTACCTGCCAACAACGTCTAGGTGCACTAGGTCAGTTTTTCATGCAAAATATACAATGGGCGATACAATAGTGTTTGACTTTTTAACTTGTGTTATTGGCGTGAAAAAAGCATCATGTGAGATTACATGTGTTTATTTAGGGCGTGAGTCTACCAAAGCATTTTTTTCTTAAGGCCAGTATATTTTTTCCCCAATTGTTTTCAATGGGAGTGCTGCGTATTTAAAACACCAGTCACGTGACAAGGCGCTGAAAGTCTATTTCACGCTGTGCATGGCACATTTTTTTTTTTTTCTGGTTGCCGAGAGAAAATCAATGTTCAACTTTGGGTCAAACTCATCACTGTAACGTTTTACCCAGTCGTCCAATAACAGTGTAGGAGGGGTGGGATACTGCTTGTAAAACAACAACAGACGGCAAAAAGACAGAACAAAATCATTTAAAACAGAGGCCAGAGCAAGTACTTTACATTGTGTCCACATTTTTATATTCAGAAACAAACCATGAAATCAGATACTACAAACAATTCCATGAATATTTCATATCATACCAACCAAATGCTATGGAATAGAATACTATACTAGTCATGTTAACTGAAAAAAACCCTGCTTGGCTGCCTGGCGTTTTCAGCTGGAAGAAAATGCTTAGGTGGCCACACAACATTTCTAAAATAAGACTAAATTAAGTCATTTTTTTCAAAGGTCAGTGAAAAGCAGTGCTTAAACCTTCAGATGTTGTTCATCCACACCTGACTAAGCTCTCTTAAAAGTGCTGATCTACCCATTCAGTCGTATCTGACTCTCGGCGACCTTATGAACGAGCATTCTCCGTGCCATTGAGCACTGATTTTTTCAACAGTTTTAATGTTCATATTGGTGTCTGCTTTGATGGTGTCGAGCCAGTATGTTTGTTGCCGTCCCATTCTTCTGATACTACTGACTTCTCTAGCGAGTTTACATATCATATAAGTCATATCTTTGCTCTTCATTATACCAGATCAGTCGATCACCTTCTTGTACAATAAAAACTAGATCAGCTCATGTGAATGAACAACATTTTAATCATAATCATAAATGATCGTAATCATTTATAACGTTTTTTTAGTCATTTTTTTTTATTTCAGCGGTCTAAGTTTTTTTGTTTTGTTTTTTTACAGTTGGAGGAGTTTATCCTTAAGGTGTGTGTATGCATGCAGGAGTGTGTTACCAATGTCTGCTGAGGAGTCTCTGTTTTCTCTGCTGGAGCTCAATGCTGGTAGGAGGGGCTCCATGTTCATAATGAGATGTTTATGACTGAGTGAAGTAAAGCTTCTGCTTTGGCCAAACTGAGATCTGAAACACCCACAAAAGCAGACCCAGAAAGACAACATTTCACAAAACAACGTTTTTTTAAATAAAAGGGTTTGATACTATACATGTCACGTTCAAAATTCAAGGCATCATGAGCAACGTACGCCCAAGTAGATCGTAGAACCAGTCGCCACCATTAGTCTGTTAGCCAATTAACAAATAAAAATATTTTTGTATTGCTTTATTGCCATCACTTATTTCAAATATAACACTTGAGAAGTGTACTTTATTGTATTATTATTTACACTCGTATGTTTTTAAAATCTTAAAAGTATATTTTTAAAAGTGTACTTACAGATATTATAATAGTATAATACTACTGAAATAAAAAACTACTTAAGTATACTTTCTTAGAACACTTAAGGGCACTTTTAAAAGGTGCCCTTTGTAATAATGTCAAATTAACAGTTTTAGTTAAAAATCATAAAAATTGTAAGATTTTAATTTACGATTAAATTTAATATTTTAAATATACAAAATTGCAAGTTTATCATTACAAATCTAAGATTACAAATTAATTTAAAATTACTAATAAATTATTAAATACATGTTAACACATTTTCATTTAATTGCAAATAACATGCAATCAATGTCAAAAAACATAACATTTAGTATGAACTTCAGTAATATTATTTCCATATTAAGTGCTAAATGTACAAAAAGAACAAAAAGAAAGGGGAAAAGAGGTCATTACATACAGTACATTGTCTCAAAAACACATTATCCACAATATAATTTGTTTATTTGTGATGGTCAGCGTGAGGATGGAAAATGGTCAAAGAAAGCATGGATTATACAGTAAGTGGACTTTATACAAAAAAAAGGCTAAGTGTATATTATGACCCTTCAAAACCATAAAGAGCCTGATCCCCATGCCCTTCTAACCCACAAACAGTATGTCTGGGTGAAGTGTCATCTAAATACAGTAAGAAAAGTATTGAAAATGGATGCTGACCTGTGTACAACAGGGGGTTCTCTCTGAATCTTTGAACTGGCTTCAATCACTTCTTTAGCCACCCGACCACTGGAATCAAACCAGAAACAATCATTTGATCCACTTAAATAATGTGAAATAAAATCAAACTGAAGTCAAATGAAATTTGTCATATTAGCATGTCTGACATATCATTTACTCTTATCAGGTAAACAGCACATAGAGGCGAATCATCTCACCTGTAGCGAAATCGGCTTCCCTTGAAAAATATACTGCTGCTGGACACAGTCTTTATCTGACTTGACTTTGCACATCTAAATCAGAGAAATGCATTAACATTTAGTTATGACTGAATTTGCTTTGCTTAAATAAACTCAAAATTGTGAGCAAAAAAAGTGAGATGAAAAGTCACAAAGTATGTGTTTATTATCTTCCACTTCACTTCATCAGGTTTTCTCCTTAAGTTGAGACCTTTATACTTGTATATATGTTTTAAAGCATTAGAGCAATGAAAATGGTGTTAATGCATCTTATTGAATGTGTGTATGCAGTGTGGAAGTATGTATTATGTTTGGTAACACTTTTTGATCACCATTTGATAGTCCACTTTAAACATTCTACTAGCTATAAGTAATTATACAACATGTCAACTAACTCTCATTAGAGTATTAGTAAATGATCTGCTTAATATCTGCTAACACTTTATTTTAATGCTCCTTAACTGACATTCTACTGACTATACGTAACATGTCAACATATTGGTCTAACCAAAACCTACCAGTCTACTAATACTCTAATGAAAGTTAGTTGAAATGTACTTGCAAATGAAGCGGACATGTTGTTGCAAAATTACCTATAGTTAGCAGAATGTCTAAAGTGGACTATTGATGTATTTGGTAAAGTACTTTCTGTTTTTAAGTGTCTATTGCATTTTTTTGTAACGTGTGTATCTTTGTTACCAGCTTATCTTACAATGCATGTCCAGTAAGCAGGACCATAGAGAGTCTGTGTCTGCTGTTTCTTCCAGCTAACAGGCTGTAGTATTCTCATTTCCATTTAACAGTTGTTGCTATAACTATATAAATCCATTCAGCATAATTCAGCAGATTTTCTAGCAGATAATCAGTGTAAAAAGTGTACTGATACTGTGTGGCCTGCTCATGAGGGCAGTTTGTCATTGATTGATTGATGTGTGTGCTGTTAGTATGAAGACAGGGATAACTGCCAGTGTCCTGGTTTGATATGTGCAGGCCTGCTGTCATTAAAGCTCTTAATTAAAGGGCTTTCTACAGTAATGTGACACCACTCACACATAGTAACCAGAGACAGAGAAAGAGACAGAGGCACTTATATCAGGGTCATTCTCAGGAAGCGGCGCCATTCGTGTGCTGTGTTTGTTCTCATGACCTCATACTGATATAATCACCAGGATCTAGAACTTAGTCACATTATATGCGAAATCTATTTTCAAAAATGTATATTTCACTGAAAGTGAATTTTAACTCATATATATTTTTTTTCTAAAATGCTTTATGCACTTTCTGTTCAACTCTGTTATGTTGTGACATTCTTTAAAGGGATACTCTATTTTACAACTCCCCCAGAGTTAAACAGTCAAGTTTTACCGTTTTCGAATCCATTCAGCCGATTTTCTGATATTTAGAAGAATATCAGTAACCGGACAGTTTCTGTTTCTCATTGATTTCCATAGTAGGAAAAAAATATACTACGGAAGTCAATGAGACCAGAAACTTATATTCTTCAAAAAAATCAGAAAATCGGCTGAATGGATTCGAAAACGGTAAAACTCAACTGTTTAACTCTGGGGGAGTTGTAAAATGAGCCTATTTCCAAAAAAAAGTGGAGTATCCCTTTAAAAAAATAATGATTTGAGGAGTGAAATCATGAAAAACAAACCAAGGTAAGTTTAACATTCCATATTTCATTTAGTAACTTACATTGTCACAGAATTCCATCAAAGTGAAACATTTTAACTAAAAAAATCACTCATATCAGACATATTTTTCACTAAATAACTCCCAAAGACTTTGTATTTAACAGGGTTGGCATAAAAAAGAGAAAAGTCATGGGTTAATACATATACATACATACTTTACATACATTTAATTATTTTAGCATTACATTAGTACTATTTTTAGAGATTGACCCATACACCACTGTTCCAAGGTTTGTCTTGTTTTAATTTTGAATATATTTCAAACGTAATTTATTTCAAATTGTGTTTATTCAAAGCTGAATTATTAGCATCAGTCTTCAGTGTCACATGATCCTTCATAAATAATTCTAATATGATGATGATTTTCTGCTAATATGCTGATGATTTTCTGAACTATTTTTGAATATTATCTTTTTTGAAATTTAAAGTTATGCTGCTTAATTATTTAATGGAAACCATTTTTTCCAGGATTGTTTATTGATCAGAAAGAGAGAAAAAAAAAAAAAAAACTTGGAATAGTGCTGTATAAAAACACCAAACCACAAGCAAATGCTAGAGAGACACACAAATAGAAGTGTGAAGAAGAGAGAGAGGGGGGGTTAAAAGGACAGCTCTCACTTGTAAAATGCCTGATTTTCCACAGCACATTTCCACAGATGTTTACAGGCTGCTGGTGTGGAGGTGTGGAATGTCAGAACCAGTTTCTTCTGCAGAGAGATGAAAAGACAGAATGAATAACTTTAAGCGTGGATTCTTAGCAAAGGTGACAACAATCAACTTAAGTGAACGGGGAGGAAAAAAGGACATAAAAAGATCTATAAATTACACGGAGATGGAATCTGAGCACAATGTCATAAATAATGAGAGCTGAACAAAATGCTGACCCAAATCTGTGTGCATGTTAGTGAGAGTGATGGCTACTGAGTGCAGGACGGCTTTACCGGGAAGAGTGCAGGGAACATGAGAGTGTGGATCAATATAACACGTCATTACGGCACAGTAGGTTAACCGGTTAGCAGCACATTGACTGGAACGAACATAATGTACACTGCAATTATTAACCTTCATTTACACTACAGATACTGCAATATGTTTCACAAGGACATAAATTAAAGGAGTAAATAACAAGGAGCTGTGCACCACCATGATTTTACAAAGATTGTGGTTAGTCACAACAAATAATGAAAGTCTCCAATGACCAATAAATATTTATATTTATTATGATTTATAATTCACAATAAACAATTCTCATAAGTAATACAGCTGCAAGCAGCAATTATCGGGGTCCAAGTGCTTTAAAGGGTTAGTTCACCCAAAAATGAAAATTAAGTCATTAATTACTCACCCCCATGCTGTACCAACCCCGTAAGACCTTCTTTCGTCTTCGGAACACAAATGAAGATATTTTTGATTAAATGTGAGAGCTGTATAACTACCACATTGGCTCCTAAGGGACTGCCTCTTGACGGCCCAGAAAGTCAATGAAGAAAATGTTTAAATATCCCAAGTGACTACCGTGGCTCAACTATATGTTTATCAAGCGACGCGAATACTTTTTGTGCGAAAAAACAAACAAAAATAACGAGTTTATTTGACTATTTCTTTTCTTCCTTGTAGGCCAGAAACGAGATTTCCTTAGATTTCCACGACGCAGCGCGTTCATTTGCCTGTTAATTGTACGTACTGTAAATGTTCGTCATAACTGACAAACTGGGAATCTCGCTTGAGCGTAAACTAAACAAGCCAATGCACATTGGCATGCGATAATTGCACCAGCTGCTGTGCATCACAAGCATATAATGAACAGTAGATGCATCACATCTTTGTTTTTTCCGCTGAAGAGCTGGTCTTGTGACTCGGCTGTACAGTGGAAGCTCAGCAACTGTAGCGACGGGACATATGTCTCCGTTCCCTCCACTTGGAACAAGGGTTACCATACATAACCGAGAGGTTCCCCTTCATCAGTTCACTATGCCATGCATCATAATTAACAAATTGGGGATATCTACCAACACGTCACTGCTTCTTGCCCTTACAGCACTCTGCTTGAGACTCCTGGCCTGACCACAGTGTTGGGCAGAAAGTAGGAGCTCTAAACAGAGAAGGTCAGTCACTGCTGTTCCACAAGTTCCACTCAGTGTGAGTTATTGGATAACACTGGGAAAGTGTGCCCTTTGGGAAGGGGACGCTGTGGAAGCCACATCCTACCCCGGAGGGAGGCACTGTAACGGTACACATATGGACTAGCCAAGCAGGGTAGTACAACATATGGCAGTCTCTGGGGTGGTTCCAGAGATGACAGAGCGAACTCTGTCGAGGGAAAGACACAGCCTTGTCCGCAGAGGAGCTGATTGTGAAAGAATATACATATAGGGTCGTTGCAGGGACCACTATATATGGACACCCAGCCTAGCACAGGTTCCACAATGCACAGGGTTAGCCATTTCTGGGGAACACTACTGGAGCAATAGGTGCATATCCGGCCCAGCGGGGTGGGAGTGGCGTGTAGAATCTAGTGAATGTGTTTGGTGTCACCCATATATATATCTGTATGATATATCCATATCCACATCCATAGCTCTACATATATCTGTCAGTGAGGTACCTTGAGCTAGTGCCCAGGAAGATGCAACATTTCTAGTTGAGTGTGCTCGCAACCCGCGAGACAACCGCATCCACTATCCAGTGGGCTAACCTCTGCTTGGAGACAGTCTTTCCTTTCTGCTGGCCTCCATAACAGACAAGAGCTGGTCTGAGGTCCTAAAGCTTTGCGTTCTGTCCACGTATAACCAAAGGATGCGGACGGGACAGAGAAAAGCCAGGGCTGGGTCTGCCTCCTCCAAAGGCAGCGCTTGCAGGTCCGCTACCCGGTCCCTGAAAAGAGTGGTAGGAACCTCGGGCACGCATCCAGGTGGTCACCGTGATTTTGCCAAGTAAGACATGGTCCTGGATCAACATATTTTGTTGATCCTGGATCAACATTCCTGTCCCAAAATGGAGTCCTTACCCAATTCCTACCCCTAAACCTAACCCTACCCATAACTTTTCCCTAAAATCATAAGGCAATGAAAGGTGAATAACAATGAAGTTTAAGTACTTCACCCTGGTTCTAAGACTAAACTTGACATAAACTGTAAACTTGTCCCTAAAATCTGACTGGTTGATTGGAAAATTGATCCAGGATCAACAAAGATGTTGATCCAGGAACATGTGGTACTTGGTGAAATCATGTTCACCATATCCAGGCCGGAGTCTCAGAACAAAGTAAGAGTTGGCTGGCCCAAATTCTAGGCACGATTCATCGACCGAACCTAACGATCAGTTCATGCTTTCCCAATGATTTATCTTCAACTGTATCGTGATGTGCGGCGATAGCAGCAACATACACTTTGAGGGAGACAGCCTTTGCTCCAACCCATCTAGCAGGATCTAACCGGTGGGCAGAACACCACTCAACAACAGGTTCCACTTATTAATATTGAAAACAGTTGCTGTTTGATATTTTTGTGAGAACCATGATAAAGGCTTTCAGGATTCTTTGAATTGAAACTATGAATATAAACTTCAAAAAGCAGCATTTATTTAAAAGAGAACAGAATGCAAAAGTCTCTTCTGTGATCTTACTGACCTCAAACATTTGAACGGTATTTTACGCAATGGCTAATGAAAATGTTTCACATCATAAATGTTTCTATATTATGTTTTATCACCACTAGACTGCTGAATTAACCGCTCAGGAGGACATGAACTGGTTCGTAATGATAATTATGTTAGATGAATCATCATGCATGAGAGGACGAAAGCTACATCAGTGTTGTAATGAAAATGTATAGCAGTATTGGCTTTCTTCTGGATCGATACGCATCAGATTCCCGGTTCTCTCGTTAACACAATGAGATAACAGTGGAGTGAATGTGCTAATCTGGCAACCGAACTATGTGACACACTGACCCCATCAAATATATGTGCTGGATTATACGACCAGGTCTGAAGCGGAGGTGAATATGTATGTGTAATGCCAGTGTGACAGAGATATATATGAGGTCTGAAAAAGTGCTGTGAAAAACAGAACTGTCAGGCGAATAAGTTCCATTAACCCTACGTATGTGTAATCTGAGCCGGGGATCAATAGATGGAGTACTAAGCAGAACAGTGAATCCAGGCAGAAATCAATACAAACCACTTCCGGGCCGTTTAGCATCAAACTGCCGCCCCCAGCAATTCAGTGAGCTTAGAGTCACGTCATAAAAACAAAACTAAATGTCAGAGCGCTCCCTCATCCTATGCTCAGAGAGATCTGAATTTGACAGTCAACTACTCATTTGAGCTTAGAGCGGGAATCCTGCAGTAAACTAACTGTGATTACAAACGGTGTTCTCAAACTGGGGTTCGCAGACTAACACTAACGCTAAAAGATTATAAAAATACAAAATAGATTTGATTTAAATTGTTATTTTTTCATGTTTCATTTCTCATGGCTGATTAATTTTAATAAATCTTTATAGATATATTCGTTAGGGTTTTGTTGATTTGTCATGGACTTTTAGTTTGCTTTTTCTTGTTTCCTGTGTTTTTCTGTTTCCTTTTTTTCATGTTCGTTGGCCAGATGAGAACTGCCCCAATAAACAATCTCTATTGTTACTGTATTGTTTAAAAAGTGCTATATAAATAAATGTGACTTGACTCAACTTTATTTTTATGCTCCCCAAACAGACATTCTACTGACTATAAGTAACTTTGCAACTACATGTTAACTTATTCTACTAACCCTAATCTAACAGTCTGCTAATACTCTAATGAGAGTTAGTTGGCATGCAGTTGCAAAGTTACTTATAGTTAATAGAATGTCTAAAGTTGACTGTTGAAATAAAGTGTAAATAAAGCGTAACCCTAGTTTTCGTCCAGTATTGTCTTTGCCACTGTTTGTAAAGCTGTTGTGTTTGTTCCTATTATCCTGGATTATCGTCTTTGTTTTGGTTTTTGAGCAATACAGCTGTGATTATATCCACCTCGCCTTCACATAACAATAAGACACATGGATAGTCGCCCTCCGGGCGACGAAATGAACCGCACGTTCCATCGGTAAGGTGATGTCCACCTTGGTGGTCCAGGAACGCCACCTTTGCCTCAACCTGGCGGATATGAGGGACACTGATAAATATCGGTTCCTGGATGCCCATCTTTCTCAGATTGGGATATTCAGCGATGCGGTCGAGGACTTTGCCCAGCAGTTCTCAGCCCGTCCACCCATCCGCCAGCCGCAAACCCTCTGTCTGCTCGTCACCGTGGTCGACCTCCTCACCGGGCCAGTGGTACCGACAATTTCAGTAAAAGAGCAGTTTCTGAAACCTCTGCAGCCACGGTAACGCCGCACGGATTGCTTCATGTGAGGCCGCTCCAACACTGGCTCCACGATCGAGCGGCTCGTGGCGGATCCAAGTTACCCCGCAGTGTCGTCAAAATCTCAGCCCGTGATCTGACCCTTTGTTCTTGCGGGCAGGTGTACCCCTAGATCAAGTGTCAATACATTCTGTGGTCACCATGGATGCCTACTGGCTGGGGGGCCACGTACAATGGGTATGCAGCTTCAGGTCTGTGGACAGGGCCTCAACTGCATTGGCACATCAACTGCCTCGAGTTGTTAGCAGTACAACTTGAGCTGAACCGCTTCAAAACGTCACTACTAGGCAAGCATGTACTGGTCCTTACGGACAGCACTGCGAATGTTGCGAATATCATCCATCAGGGTGGTCTACGCTCCTGCCACATGTCACAACTCGCCCACCATCTCCTCCTTTGGAAGCATCTGAGGTCGCTTCGTTCCATTTATATTGCATCGTGCAGCTGACGAGCTCTCACGGCAATAGGTGCTACTGGGAGAATGGCAACTCCATCCCCAGGTGGTCCAGGGAGGCGCTTCAGGACCGCACAGGTAGATCTGTTTTCTACCCCTGACACGTCCCACTGCCAGTTGTTCTTCTCCCTGATGAGGACCCCTTTAGCACGGACGCACTGGCACACAAGTATGCGTCTCCCCCAGTGAGCCTTCTTGCACAGACCCTGTACAAAGTCAGGGAGGACGAGGAGCAGGTCTTGCTTGTTGCGCCGTATTGGCCCAACCGGACCTGGTTCCCAGAACTGGTGCGACTCACGGCCGCCCCTCCCTGACCCATTCCTCTGAAAGAGGACCTGCTCTCTCAGAGACAGGGCACCCTGTCTGGATGGCACCTGCATCCAGACCTCTGGAAACTCCATGTCTGGTCCCTGGACGAGACGCAGAGGTTCTAGGAGACCTACCCCAGGCAGTAGTCGAAACCATCACTTCTGCTAGAGCCGCCTCTACGAGGAGCCTCTATGTGTTGAAGTGGAACCTGTTCGCGAACTTGCTCGAACAGAGCAAGTAGCGTTCCTCCGCAATCCTTCAGCAGTCGGATGTTGTGGAGTGTCCGACGCCAGGCCTAATGCTCGTATGCCTATATAACTTGTGCTAGGCTGGGTTCCATATGTGGTGATCCCAGCGGCGATCCCATATGCGCTTTCTTCCACGACCAGTTCCCCTTTGACCCAGCTCTCCAGAGTCTGCTTTGCCATCATTGTCTGATGTAGCCTCCCCCTTCTTAGGCTAAAGCCACTCCAGTGACATTCCATATGTTGTACTGCCCCTAACCGGCCAGTCCATACGCATATTCTCCACATGGTACCCCACTTCGGGCAGGATGTGGCTTCCGCAGCGTCCCTCTCCCCTGGAAAGGCACGCTTTCCCAGTGTTATCCAAGAGTCCCACTATGTGGGGTATAACGGAACAGTAGTTTGAACTCCCTCTACTCAGGCCTTCCGCCTCAGTCAGCTGGGGGTCTGAGAAGCTTGCGTAGGGGCGCTGGATGTGGCAGCAACCGTGACATTAGTAACCGAGATGTTCTTATTTATTTTCTGTAAAGAAATGCGCTTGTGAAGACGAACTGCTTCTGACATGGATCTAAATATAATAGTAGCTTTTTACTTTTATCTGGGCTTTTAACAAAGGAAATTCTACAATCTACCAACATGGCAATACCAATTTGTTTTAGGACGCCCATGAACGAGCACAAAGACTCCGCCGGAGTAGGTACCACAATCCTACTATTTTGTTTAGATAAATGTCCGAGACAATTCGAATTCACGAGCGCATTTCCACACACACACACACACACACACACACAATTTATTTTCGAAATATTTTGACTTCCATAGGAAAGAACTTGTTAATTGATTAATTATAAGTTACTTTCAGGATTATGTTAGATTTTATTGTGTTTTCATTTATGTACCTGTGTTTCTTGTGTTCCCTTGCAGTTTAGTCTTGTTAATACCCTTGTTAGTTTCCTTGCTTTCTGATTATTACACCTGTGTCTCATAGTCCCATTGTTTTCTTATGTGTATATATACTTCCTGTTTTGTCATCAAGTCACCTTTTTTTATAAAGCACTTTATACAAAACCGCAGCTTTACAGTGATAACAGGAAAATGATTCAATGATGCAAACAGTTCATTTGGGCTGTACAGTAGATCTAAAAGAAAATAGTGTCATTGTTCAGCTGAGGTCAATTCAGGGTTGATTCAGTTAAGTTGCAAAGAACATCAATTGTAAAATTAGTTAGCAGTTCTGCAGAAAAACAGTAATGTCGTAATCCAGTTCAGTTCAGTACTCATCCAATAGTATCAGTGCAGTCAAGTCAATAATATTGTTAATATAATATTAATGGTCCCCAACTAAGCAAGCCAGAGGTGACAGCTAGGCTACACACATTAATAATAATAGATTAAAATGAAAAGGACCTTCCCAGACAGCAACACAGGGTCTGCCCAAATCCGGGTCACATCCGATTCCCATGGATTCCAGGAGGAATCCAGGGCTTTTCAGAGATACTGGATGTTTGGAGGTATTTTTGGAATAATACTCAGTACTTAATAATTATAGTCTAACAAAAACACATTAAAAAACAGTGTAACCATAAAAACTCATAATTTTATAATTATAAATGTTAATCACAATGCTAGGATGCTCTAGGTGGTTGCATAATATAGAGTTCACCCCTAGTCTTTATAGTATTCAGTGTAATATTACATGTTGTAATATTATGTTATAATATTGCAATGTAAGTCTATGTGATTTTTTGCTAAGTTTATTGTCCAAGAAAAAAAAAGTAATAGCACAAATCTACTCAATAAGCCACAAGTATTATTATTATTCATGTCAGTGCTGCACAAGGTCTTTAAGGTCTGGTTAAATGCCTGACTCTAAGTATGAGCAATAAAACAAAAATTCTTCTGTGAGATTTGAGTAGCAGAACAGGTCAGCCATTGCTCAAACTCTTAGAATAGTGAACGGTCTACACTCCAACACTTCTGAGTGGAATCACAGACGTGTGCTTGTGTGAAACACAGTCACATGTCCAGTATAACACACACACACACACACACAACATCTGTTCGAGTGTGTGTGTGAACATGCAGATAGGAGCAGACTTCCAGCATACAATGGTTCTTACTGTTCACACATACAGTATCAACCCAGAAACTTTCAGACTTGCATGTGTGGTGAACCAGACAGGCGATGACATGGTGTACAGAATTAACACACACAGGTTTAGACATCGAACAACACTTTAGTTTCATACCCATCATATAATATGCATAACTTCAGACGCAACCTAACAAATATGTAATGCTTTTTGTAAAACAAATGGTTTTCAATCAAGACTCAATAAGGGCCTAATAACTTTAGCAATTTAATTACAGTAATAAGGATTATTATAAGGATTTTTAAAAACATGTACCACTGTAATATTCAGTTTATAATATCAAAAAAAAAAAGCTTTGCTAGCATTAACATTAACTAATTATATGAGATTATTCGGAATTGTGGACAGTATCATTGCTTAAATTTCATTAAAAATATCCCATTAATCCATATTCCACAACATTTCTTAAAAATATTTATATCATATATAATACTAAACATATTTGAGAATAATAAATACATTTTAGAAAATCACCAATTACTTTTTACAGCTTAAAAATATGATGTGTCTGCCTAACACAAAATAATTACTTTTATCAACGTAAATTCTAAATAAATCATTTTAATTAGAAAATCCAGTGAAATACTTGATAATAATGATGTTTATCATTCCTGACTGTGTTGCTCATGAAATTTCTATGAATACTCTATGTTGGGCACAACAACTAAAGTCTTATTAAAATCAGGACAGATATGTGGGTAAGGTACTGTAAGGCTGTATAATAATAATTCATAAGTTAATCAATGGCCATGATGTACATGTTTACTCACCAGCAATGGAAAAGTTCACACAGAGAAAAGAAGACAGAAGCACATGTAAAACTAGATTTAAAGCGTGACACAAACAGAATGAAAGGCACACGACGCTGAGTAAAGGCCCGTTCCACCAAGGATGATAATAATAACTATATTAGCGCCAACGCCAACAGCCTCGACCTTCTGTAGTTATGTCGTAAGCCGCTTTAAAGGTACAATATGTAGGATTTTTGCAGTAAAATTTCCAAAAACCACTAGGCCAATGTTATATATTTTGTTTAGTTGATTACTTAAAATATCCCAAATGTTTCCAACTATTTGTACAGTAAATCGTGAGAAAATTGTGATTTTTAACCAAGAAAACGGGGCGTGTGTGCAGGGGTGAGGAGTCGCCAGTCAATGGCGTCATTTCCGCGTTACCCCCGGTTTCCACCAGGTTTGACCTCGTACTGCAATAGTAACCATGGCGACAGACGTGGATAACTGGGTCGGTTATGCCCGTTGTGTGAGCTCAACAGAGTGAGCGTTCCTAGCAGGGTTTTGTCAAACATTATGGACCATGGTAAGCAGACTTTGAGACAAAAAGAGGACTAAAACGAAGATCAACATCTTTCGAGATGCCGAGAGCTCCACGTACGCGAATAACTTCGACTTGACAGAGATGCGAGTGTTGCATGTTACTTGAGCAAACAGGTGAGCAAATTAATGTATGTAAAACTAATCAATGTTTTAGTAGTTCAACATGATGAAAAGTTAGAATAAGATTTGTATGTTATTCTCTAATGTTAATCTAGTTTAGTCTCATACAGCCAATGAACAACCTAACTAACAAACACAAATGCCGTTTAGTATGATATTGAAACGTTTAGAGCAAGTGAAGCAGCGCTGCGTTACCTCAAGTTTAATTCCTCTAATAAACTGACCTGTGTGAGTAATTCAACACTTGCGTGTAGTTCAGTAGAATGAATTGACCTTATTCCTTTATATCCGCGGGACTCGCGTTGCGTGTGGCGCTGGTATAGTCTAGCAATCGCGCCCTGCTTCATACTACAGTCATGTTAAAAACATCAATGTATTCACTCATCCATAAAATATCCATCAGCTTGACGACAAGATCCATAATTCCGCTTAATGCAGAATATACGTCATTAATATACGCTTTTGTTATTGTAAGAGCTTAGCGACCCCTGGTGGCGAAACAATCTTGCATATTGTACCTTTAAATGCTCAAGTTTTTTAAAGTCTGATGAATTCTAATTGGCTCTTTATTATTCATCAGCTAGGGGAAAAATTGTTCTGAAAGTTATTTTAATGATATTGTTCCTCTGTGCAGGTATCATTATAGATGTGGTGTGGGCTCTATTATTATATAATGACAATGATTTAAATTGTATACTTATAGCTATCCTTACAATAATTGTCCTTGGTGTGAATGGGCCTTAAATCTGTTCTAATTGGATATCTGTGTCAAAATGTCGAGGTGAAAGAGACATTTAATATGTTTTATTATGTATAAATATATAAAAAATATTTTCAGCTATATACTGTACACTCTAAAAAACGATTCGTTGGCCGAACAACCATTACTTATAAAAGTAATTGGATCAAACATAAAAAATTAAGTATTCATAACTTTTCAACGTTTACTTAACATATATAGTGTGTGTAACACAAAAATATAAGTTACTAGGTGCACTTAAATGTATGTATAAATAAAATAAAAAATACATAAGGCATGTCAACTTGCGTCAAAATTAAGTAAATCTAGCATATCATTTTAAGTACTATATGAGCCACGTGATATGCAATTTCCCGTGATGCCTATCCAGACAAAAAATTTAAGCCATTTTATTTCACAGCACATGTGAAGACATTGAGAAGAGGTAAGCTTATTTTTTGTACTTAGGCCTACACATGATCATTTATTGCATTTTTGGTCAAGAATTTTACTTTTAACTGAATTTCAGAATTGCTACAAATTTTGCATCAACAATTAGAAACGTGTTACTTACGAATGTAAACGTTTACATGTTAATGAATGAAATAAGTGTTTTGCACGCGAGTATTTGAAGAGTATATTGTGTTTTTCAAAATAAATGACCATGATGTTGGCTTATGCATTAATGGTGTGTTCACACAGAACGTGAATTTAATTATTTGCGATAACAGATTACATTCATAGTCAATGCAAAGACGCGAAGACGCATCATTCGCGCCGGGCGTCGCGAATTGGGTGACTCGTTTGCCGCGAACGTCTTCCTCGGTAGAAAAATTTGAACTTGAGCGGGCTGCGGAAGATTCAAGCGCCTAACTAGACGCGACGTGTTTGACCGTTCGGTTACCAATTCGGACGGCGCTTTCTCCCCCACGGATAGCCTATTATAGGCCTACTTTATTAGCGAGTTGTTTTTGGATAAAACAAATGTACCTTGCATATTCCCATATTCTCTATCTATCGTGGGGAAGGGGGCTTTGGGCGCGGGTTAGCCTACTTTTGGTAACGTTAACATAAATATTACATTCAAAAACACATTGCCTACAGCTCCGTGTGCACAATTTATCATTAAATAATGGCAATCTTGATTCTAGCACAATATTATTCCTAAATGACAGCGACATTCAGTAAATTAAACCTTCAAAATTATTATCAAAATAAGTAAATACCCTTTAAACAAAAGTTTAGCTTCAAATAAAGATTGTAGATCTTTACTGTTTTGCAGTTACTGAAGAGATTCGTTCAAAACCTCTGGACAAAAGTCATTAATTAACTTCTGTTTTGTTTAAATTAATAGATATTAATAGACAAATTTTTATATTTATAGGCATTTAATAATGGACTAATTTGTTACATTTAATTGTTTTTTATTGATTTTTGAAAAAAATAAATATATAGGCCTGCCCACCAAGCCTTCATTTCTTTGATCCAAGAAAAAACTGTAATATTGTGACTATTATTATTATTATTTTAACAACTATTTTCTATTTTAATATATTTTAAGATGCAATTTAAAATTTTTGGGTAAAAAATAAATAATAAAGTGAAATGCTTTATTGTGTGTGATTTGCATGTTTAATTTATTTTAAGACATGTAAGCTGAAGATCTAAAATAAGTTAAAATGGTTGGTTCAACTGATTTAATTGTCTTATTTTTATATATAAATGAGCTTGAATGTTAAGTAAACAGAACTAAGATTTGTTTTGATCTCACATGGCCTGCACTGTGTTGGATTTACTTAAAAGATATATGCACCATTTTTGCGTCATACTTTTTAAGTAATCCGTAATCATTTAATTAAGTAAATTTTTAACTTGGAATAATTTTACATAAAATAAACTTAAATATTTGAGTTCACGTGACATTCTTTACTTAAAAATATATGTAACGTGATGCATACATTTTTAAGTAAAGAATGTTGCGTGAACTCAAAT
The DNA here is from genome assembly GCF_016745375.1 of Pimephales promelas. Next base: position 9,869,585 of record NW_024121199.1, on the reverse strand, counting down.
AATTAAGTACATATAACAAAGATTTTCTTGTTAATTTTAAGTAAAATTATTCCAAGTTGGGATTACTTAAAAAGTATGATGCAAAAATGGTGCATATATATTTTAAGTAAATCCAACACATCATTTTTTAGAGTGTATAATGAAGAGTTAGGGTTAGGGTTAGGGAATGTTAATAAATATATAAAAGACAATGCGAGTGAGTTCATAAATGAATGTAAGATAGCATAAGATTGTGTTTATAACACCATCATGATGTAATGCAAAACATTAAAAAGAAAACAGAATGGTTTTAAGTCAAAGTAAATTGGCGTTGCATGGTGGGTAAATGCATTATGAACCATATGACTACAATGAACGTGAGCTTTAAAGGAAAAACAGTTACAAGATATTATATCCTACCTCTCTTTGCACACCAATCACATAGAATGTTTTCCCTTCGAACTTAAATTTGCTGACATCTGCCCTGCAAGAGTGAGACATTACAAATGAAATTTTACAAGTGACACATTCAATGCAAAAACTTCATGCCAACAGTCATGCCAATAAGAGAGAGAGAGAGAGAGAGAGAGAGAGAGATTAATAGACATAAAACTCTTCAAACGTCTAGCCTTGAGTGCATTTATCTGCTTGTTGACTGAGAGCAGGTGTTAACAACACTACAAAACCGTATGTCATAGACCATGAGCACTTACAGTCATTGATCAGCTGATGTATACTCCATCTGATCAACTGACCTTACATAATGTCTGTGAGTCAGCGCGCACAGGCTTTAAACTGTTTGGTTTACCAGCTCACAGGCTGATTTTGAGGATGAACAGCTCCTAGTCACAGTTCAATGTGCAAGGTTGCAACAAATCTTTGAAAGATATTCAAGTTGTAAAATATCCTTAAGCACTATATACATTCCGCTTTGTTTCTGTTCACACCAACGATGATAACTACAACAATAACGATAACTATAGTTTTAATCATTCTTAGCATTTAAAATGGCAGACAGTAAAACTGCAGCGCATCCAACAGAACGTTATCAAGTATGGTTATACCACATTCAAATAGGCATACAGTGTGCATGTTACCAGCCAATGTTTTAATCTACTCGCATCAAATTCAAAATACATTTTTATGGACGTACTGGATATTATTTAGTTTTTAAGAAGAAAAAATTTCAGAATAATGACATGGAATTCATTCATGAATTTGTGTGAACAACACAAGGCATCCGTCTATGTCCGAGTACATGCACGCTTCGTTCAGAGCAGTAATAATGTAATTAAGGTGTTTACATGCCTGTTCAGTATGCTTAAAATCAGCGTATGCCACATAGTTTAATGCGATTATGGTACTACAATTATGAGCTTAATCACATTAGTTTGATCAAAGTATTGCGTTAATAATCTTATTACAAGGGTGCATGTAAACACACTCATTGACGATAATGACACCAAACCATGAACAGAAAGATCTGAGTGCTTAAATACACAGAGATGATCATTAAAGGGACAAGAAACAGATGCGGAACTTAATTAGAAACTATGGCAACAAACTAGAAATGAGAATTAGGCTATGTTTACACGGAAACGATTGTGAAGAGAAAATGCAAAAGTGGCGTTGCGTCATCTTTTTCTATTCTGCGTTTAGACGAGCGTTTTGTGTGGGAAATCCGCGTGCAAATGGAGACGCAAAAGTGTGTTAAATTCAATGCAGTATGCACTTCAGGCGGCTAGGAGTGCATACTACAACAACACCAAGTCCAAGCGCCTGCGTACAACCTTCACCGTCAAGCAGACTTTTGCGTTTTTACCGTTTACACGGGAATGCGGCGGTGGAGCGTTTTTAAGATTTCCATTTTGGAGGGTAGTTTCACTTTTTTGCGTTTTTGAGCCTCAAACGAAACGTAAACGAAAGGCACATCCGATAAAATATTTTTACGTTTTCACCCGCGAGCGTTCTCGAGTAAACAGGGCCTTAGGCCAACAGAAACAGGGAAAACCATGAAAACTAAACTAAACTAAAGAGAACCTGACAATGACCATATACTCCAACAGAGGAGAGAGGGAGGGGTTCTGGAGATGGGCGAGGAACCGAAGGATGAGACCTTGGATGGGCTGGCAAAAGGGAACACCAAGGTGGAGACAATAGAGGGAGGAGCTAGGGCAGAGATGGGAGGAGTCTGAGGATGACTCAGAGCAGAGCCAGGATGAAGGCCCATGGCAATACTGATTGAGAAGATTGAGACAGGAGCCCCGACTGAGGTGAAGTTGTGATAAGAGACCCAGGAGTAACCAAGGAGACATGGACCCAGGGTGAAGCTTAAGACCTGGGGTGCCAAGGTGGAGCTGCAGGTGTGCATCACTGAGGTGACGGCGTGGGGTCAGTGCGACCAAAGGATAATGGTGGAACCGGAGGGAAGGAGGAGCCTGGCTGAGCCAGAAGGGTGAAAGGTACAGCAGGAGATCGGCAAGTCCGAACCAGAACAAGATTGACAAAAATCCAAGGACGAAAGAGCCAAGTTGAACCTGAGGGATGAGAGACCAAGGTGGAGCCGACTGGGTCGGAGGGCTGCGATGAAGTCCGGAGACATGATATGAAGCTGATGGCGGAACTGGACCAAGGTGGAACTGATGTCTGGGACTGATGTCTTCCGGAACCACAAAAGGAGGAGCCAAGGGGCTGAAAGGAGACAGTGGAGTCAAGGCCTAGGTACTGGAGGGATAGGCAGAGGAAGGCTGGGCAGGACCATCCATGTAGAGGGATACTTGGAATTAGGCAGAGCAAACGGTGATGAAGCAGACTTTGAGCTAGTCTGATTTAATGACAATGAATATGACTTGGGACTGTACTGAACCATCAGAGACGAAGATGACTTGTAGATAAAAGCCTTAGCATAAGTTCTGCCAGGAAGACTTATTTATAACGTCACTTATTACCTTCACATCTATCCATTCATGTCCTAATACTTGCTGTATGAAAGATTGGCACTTACACATGTTTGACTGATGCAACAATTACCTACACCCTCCCCATCACCACCAGGATGGTCCTGTCCATACCTCCACCGGGTGTCAGCTGCGCCCCTGCCTTCCTCTTCAGGCAGGAAATGCAGATCCGCAGCCCTCAGATGCACTCGAGACAGGGCCTTAATAAATCATTGCTTGCTGGGCTGTCAATAAATTAATGCTTTGTACATTATTCTATCTCACGAGTCCTTCTGGTAGAACTGGGTTGAACCAGCAGATACAAAGACAATTTGGGACTAGACAGGACCAGAAGAGACTGGGGACCTTGAAACATTTTATTATCCAGCTCATCAAACAATTATTCCTTGGGAACCCACTTCATTGATTGCCTCAAAGCGACGGGAGTGTGGGTGGGACTCCAATCCAACCCCTCAATGGAAATAATATTTTCTCAATGATGGATGCTGTTTCCAGCTCACACACCTGTTCAGACTCTCTAATAGGCTCAGGGTCAAGGACGAACGTGGCTTCAGGCAATCGATCTGGCTGTTTCTTCGTAGCGTGATACGGCATGGCTGAAGGCTGGCTGGGCTCTGGGTCCGGAGTGGGGCTAGCGATGTCTTCATCAGCGAGACAGACAGTGAACAGTGAAATAGTCGCATCTGACAAGTACCCACTCCACATATTCAGCAAAACTCTCTTAGGACCTTCCATGGGCAGGCATGTCTTGGACCACTTGTTGAGGCTGGTGTGATATAAAACTGCAGAGCGAGCGGTCCTGATATTGAGTCAGGCACGGCAGATCTAAAAATTCCCTTGTGTGGTCCTCGAGGGAATGATCCTCTTGTTCAAGGAGAAGCAGGTGTACAGCTGGTATATCCATTCCTTTTTTTCTATTTAAATCCTTAATTCTGTCATGGTTGCATGCAGCGAGTCGAATAAAGATGATGCGTGATGCAGAATGCACAAATAAATACACTTTTAATAAACACCAGAGAAAGAGAAACACACTACACTTAAACATTCTTTAAATTTGGGTGGATTCTGATTGGCATTCATTTTCTGAGAGTGATTCCAACTATATTGTTCCACAGTTTCGTTATTGTTTTAGTTGTGATATGGATGCCTTTATTCTCAAAGAACGAAAGAAACTTTACAGTGAAAGTTATCATCGTGGTTATCATCCTTGGTGTGAACAGTCTATAACTGGGTGTTCAGTGGACACTAGACTTTTTTTGCAGAATTTTTGCAGGTGAAATCCCGTCAATTCAATAGGAATCCACATGATTGGGAATTTCACAACAGGGGGATTCGCCATGTTGACCAACAGAAAGCTTCTTGTTTTAAAAGTGGCTTCCGTGTGAGCTGTGCTTCATACACCACTACACAACTGACAATAGACAAAGGACCTTTTTGACATTTTTGTGACCTGAGTAGGATGAGGTGGAGATGTAGAGTGAATCTGAGAGTGCAACTAATAAGATGTTTTTCAAAGTTACCATTTTAAAAGATGTATCCTCTTATTTCCTTGGAAAACTACAAACCCTCTTGCAGTGAATCCCAGGAAAGCAGTGGATCCTGTGAAATCCTGAAACAAATTAAATAAAAGATCAGATTTATGATATTTTAGCTATATATATTGTATTTTATCTGTACTTAATACTAGATATTTCGTAGATACAAGATATTTTGGACGTTTCTGAGGCGAGTCACTACCTTGCACGGGTGTGGATCCACTCCATATGTGTCCAGTGTGTAGGCCCTCTGAAGAAGGTTTAACTCGGCGAGTGCAGGACACTGTCCCCTACAGAAACAATGGTAATTTTACAATCTAAGATCTCCAAAAACATAAACCCCTGGTTTCACAGACAAGGCTTAAGCCAAGTTCCAGACTAAAATGCATGTTTAAGTTGTTTTAACTGAAAGCATTTTAAAAAGTAATAAAATGTCACAATATTACTGTTTTTGCTGTATTTATGATCAAATAAAAGCAGCATTGGTGAGCATGAGACTACTCTCAAACATTAATATAATCATACCAACCTCAAACTTTTGAAAAGTTGTATCGCACAAATACATGCAGAACCTCACCTCAGCTCATTTTGGTGGATCTCTATGATTTTGCGCTCTAGTTTGAGGGACTGTTTGGGGAAGAGCTTGAAGTCGCTGATGTAGTCAACAGGATGTTCCTCAGGATCATAGTCCCCAAGTTCAGCTAGAACAAGACAAACAGCCTTAGAAATCATCAAATAACCACACGAAAAAGCTAAAGAGCCTATTAAGATACCCGTGTATCTAGAACAAGAGACTCTCCTCTGTTCCTGATCTAAATGAGGTTCATATTCATTAGAAACTCTCTTTGTTGTTCACTTTGAGCAAGAAAATATGGAAAGAGGTTTGAAATATGACTGCTCATTAGTTACAAAGCTTCCAGAAGAAAATTGCTCAGGAACACCATGGTACTGGTGTTATAAATCAAATAATATTCAAGCTTTGGTTGCAAAACACAACGTAATGAAATGTGTGATTGGTTGTAGAGGAAGTTGTATTCTTACCCTGCACTATACAGGCTCCAAGATACGCAGCATCGGCGAACGGGCATAAAAGCCTACCGTGGTACACGTCTCTCTTCAACTGTAGGTACAGAAGGTACCTGACATAGAGAAACAACAAGAGAGGAGATATTTCAAAAGAGTCTTAGCGTAATTTCAACTTGAATCATTCACCATGGATTCTTTCTCTTTGGCTGCATTCACACTAAAACCCTTAGCAACGTAGGCCATTCCCGGCTCGAAAATCTTCTTGACACCACGGCATACTCCATTGTCATGCCTTGGACTTTGTGAGCTGTGCAGGCGTAGGCTAGCTTAATGGGAATTGTCAAATAACTGCTCCTTTTCTAAGAGGTTCTTCTTTATATCTATCAATGTAAACCAAGTCGTCTTCTTCACCCTTCTGCGTTTTTTCCTGTCTGTGTTTGGAAAGTCCTAACATGTCGATTCCATCTTTTCTCTTATTGACAATGTTTGAAATCTTCCCAAAACACCCCTTCACCAATCTGTCTTCTACGTCCAGATTCCTAGTCACCATTATACGTACTCCCAATCTCCTGTTCTTGGGTCTTTACTGTAGTCTTTGGCATCGATGGTCATGATGCCAGTGTGAAGAGTGTGGATTGTTTTGGTATTGTGTCCATGTTAGGGTTGGGTATCGAGAATCGAGTATCGATTGGAACCGGGTCTAACTTTTCGTTTTTCCCGGAATCGCTCAAAAGTAAAAATTTCGATTCCTAGTTTCGATATTCACAGTCCGCTGAGCTGAAGAAGAAACCGCTGAACAACACCAACGAAGAAGCGTCTACCGGAAGTGTTGGCATAACCGCGCGAGTCGAACATGAGTACCTTACGTCGGCGATCCAAAGTGTGGCTTCACTTTTCTAAAAATAACGAAATCTCTGCAAAATGCTAAATTAGTGACAAAAGGAGTATTTTTACAGAAGGAGTATTTCCTTCAGAAAGGATTATTTCCTTCAGAAAGGCCGTTGGTTAGCAAGGTTAGCTAAACTTTTTTTGACCCTGCCTCTTAAAAGAATCGGAATCGAGAATCGTTAGGAACCGGAATCGAAACAAGGAATCGGAATCGGAATCGGAATCAGAATCGTTCAAATTCAAACGATACCCAACCCTAGTCCATGTACTTCCTTGTTCTATCTTCTTCGGGAAGATCGTCTGTCTTCTGCTTTACCCGTAGGCGTAAGTACCTTTACTTCACTTTAGCATACTTTTAAATGAGCACTTATCACATACACAATAAAGTTTAAAAGAATATGCTTAATTGCAAACTTTATGTTTTTGCAACGTCATAGTTCAGTTCATAAGGGCAAATCATGTGTAGGATAACTTAGAATGACGTAAAAAAAAACACGTCACACTAAGCTGATCACACTTGGATCTAAAAAAAACGTTGTGAAGGACATAGAGATCTGCCCTAATAAGCACAAACACACCAGTAACGATAACAGCACCCCAAAATCCTTCGGTTCTGGCATCATCTTCTGATTTTCAGAGCAGAAAAGTCTACCAGATGGTCTGTGCTCACTGGCAAGCTAGCCCTGCTTTAGTACACTAACATAACTGAGCACTCAACACTACTGTTTCCTTTAAGAAATGTTACGTTTGTAAGGCCTAAAAAATTAGGGCACATGACACAACTCACAGAGCTTATTCTGAACTGACAATGGCATTTAAGACGGAATACGGACATGCACTTTTAACATAAGTACAACATGATATAAATATAACATAATCCCTATGAGAATCTGTACCAAAAAAGTGCATTTGGTTGTGTTCTACGTATGTACAGTAGGAGCTCAATATATACAGTATATCTTTTTTTAATTATGGTCAAACTTTAAAATGCACAATGGCTCTACATAATGTAAGAGAGGACAAGTGCAAACGGAATTTACAATTTATTTCACTTCCCTTTGAAAAAGAAGTGCACTTTAGCATACATTAAAAAAGAGTACTTGTTCTGGAAATATTATACATTAAACGAATATAGAGTACTTAAATGTAAACTGAATACAAAGCTTTTAGACACTTAATTACATGTTAATCGCAATTAAATTGTATTATAATTTAGCTTTTAATAAATGCAATTAGTTGAATTTTGTAGTAACTCAAATAGAGCTTAAGTACATCTTCTTCATATGTAATTCTACGATAACTTGTTTTTAAAATATGTTTAAAGTGTGAATGTCCTGACAAGCATTCATGGCAAACTATAATAACTATACTTAAATGTCTACTGAAACTTCTAAAACATGTATTTCAATATATTTTTAACTACACGTTTGTAATTATGAATTTAAAATTTAGTACATTTAAAATATGTTAACTTTAAATGTAATATTTAATAACAACCTAGAGATAAAATTATATTTAAGTACTTAACATGTGCTTTAGTATGTTAGTCAACACATCAAAATAAGTGTACTTTTTGAAGCATGAAAAAATTATTTAAACATAATGATTTAAAAAATACTTTCCCATTTTAATTTTACATTATTACAAAGTGCACTTTTTTCCAAAACATTATTTCATTAAAATGACATTACCTGCTAGTACAGATTGAAATACAAATGCATATTCAATACAACTAGGTGCACTTCTTGGAAAGGTGAAACATGATATTCAAGGAAAATATAATTAGGTCAATGGAGGGTATCCAGTAATTTCAGAGGTGGAAGCAAGTTCTTTAACTAAACTTTTTTTTAGTTTTGGAATAATGTGCACTGATCAAAAGCATGCAACAGTAAGAATAACAGGGTCCATTTGGACTTCATGGTGATTTCTAAAGTTTGTATGACGGAACTGCAATGGATTTGCCAAACGTTTGTATCATGCTTTTGTGTCTGTTTTCTCCATTCTCGCTCTGTGTAACCCACTGCTCTCAAATCCATTCTTTACATTAAATATTAAAGAGAGAGAGAGAGCGGTTGGAAAAATATATATAGTTGTTTTCTGTGTCAAACAGCTTTAACAGAAAAAACTCTAGTATGGAGCAGAAAATAGCATGAACTGGCACATTAATGCATCTCGCATCCATCTCACTCTTGCTTTCTCTTTTACAGGATGAAACCATTAAACTCAGACAACCTGGGCTCCCTCTCACACACATACGCCTCGCTCTCTCTAAAGCTTCTGGCCACGGGAACATTTTCGTTTTCCAGCGCACAGGGAAAGCGTGGAAGATCGAGAAAGACAAACACATTTATCTTGACAGTTCAGATGGTGTACATGCACTGAGCACCATGTTGTGAGAGCAGCACTAATGATTCAGTCACACCAACAATCTGTGAGTGTGTGTTTGTGTATCTGTGCAGATGTGTGTGTGTATGTGCGTGTTTGAGAGAATTAGTGCGATGGAATCAAAGCCCTTGCTTGGAAAGTCGCTCTCTGATAATGTAAGAGGAATATGTGATACACATTGACACTGACAGTCTATTCAGAATATGTTTTGCTTCCTTTTGAGGGAAAAAAATCCTATTAACATAAAAATTGAGGAGCAAACATGATTTATATGAATTTATGAAAAAATAAGGATGTCTGAAAAAATCTAGTTAAAAACAGAAAAGTTCTTGCCTAATTAAAAAAAAAAAGTCTTGAAATCTTTGTAATCATTGCTGGAATGATATTCTTAAGTCTCCTCCTTTTCCTCTGTTTGTTATCCGGCCACGTCTACGTTAAGTGTCTGTTGCTAGTTTTTTTGGAACATTATTTTTAAACTTGGTGTTGGAACTTTATTCATCGTCTTCGTCTGTTTAGCTGCAACTACCAGTGACAATATATACATACATAATCGATTTAACGGCACTAATTTAAAAACACAAGTATAAAGAGTACAGTTAAAATAAAAAATAGAATTTAGCTGTTATATATTAGTTATATACAATAGCTGTAGCCAAAATTGTGCCAAGAAAACATCCCATTACACCACCACCACCAGCCTGCACAGTGGGAACAAGGCATGATGGATCCATGTTCTCATTCTGTTTACGCCAAATTCTGACTCTACCATCTGAATGTCTCAACAGAAATCGAGACTCATCAGACCAGGCAACATTTTTCCAGTCTTCAACTGTCCAATTTTGGTGAGCTCATGCAAATTGTAGCCTCTTTTTCCTATTTGTAGTGGAGATGAGTGGTACCCGGTGGGGTCTTCTGCTGTTGTAGCCCATCCGCCTCAAGGTTGTGCGTGTTGTGGCTTCACAAATGCTTTGCTGCACACCTCGGTTGTAACGAGTGGTTATTTCAGTCAAAGTTGCTCTTCTATCAGCTTGAATCAGTCGGCCCATTCTCCTCTGACCTCTAGCATCAACAAGGCATTTTCTCCCACAGGACTGCCGCATACTGGATGTTTTTCCCTTTTCACACCATTCTTTGTAAACCCTAGAAATGGTTGTGCGTGAAAATCCCAGTAACTGAGCAGATTGTGAAATACTCAGACCGGCCCCTCTGGCACCAACAATCACACCACATGCAAAAATGATTAAATCACCTTTCTTTCCCATTCTGACATTCAGTTTGGAGTTCAGGAGATTGTCTTGACCAGGACCACACCCCTAAATGTATTGAAGCAACTGCCATGTGATTGGTTAAATCGATAATTGCATTAATGAGAAATTGAACAGGTGTTCCTAATAATCATTTAGGTGAGCGTATTAGTTTATGTCCTTAAATGCTTGTCAGTACAAGACAGTAGAAGTAATTGTGAAATTACATATAGGCCTGGTTTCACAGACAGGGTTTAGATTAAGACAGGGTTAGGCCTTAGTTCAATTAGGGCATTTAAGTAGATTTTATAAACATGCCTTAGAATAAAACATTACTGGTGTGCATCTTGAGACCAAAAAATGGCGCTGACATATTTTAAGATTGTGTCAGTGCAAGTTACTTTCAGACAGCTCACATATATATTTTAGTCTGGGACTAGCTTAAGCCTTAAGGGGATGAAGACGTAATTAAGCCCTATTTGTGGTTCAGAAAAGCAATTATAATTTGAACTGACAGCATTGAATATAAATCTACAACAATATTAACTACAATACATTTTCATTTAATTACAATTAACTTGCAATTAAGTGCCCAAAAAATTACATTTACTTATTTTGTAAAATTTGTGAAAAAAAGCTTTTTATATTTTTTTCTAACAAAATATATTTCCACAATTCTTCTGATTTTGGAGTGACATTTGAATGTGAGATGCACTGTAATAAGATCACATTGGTTACTTTGACATGAAAGAAGCCACCGATCAGCCGTTCTGGCTTCAGCTACAAAGTAAACATGCTCTTTCAAATGAAACTGGAACAATCTGCTCAGGAGGCGTTTTAAAAATGCAAATCTCTTCCAGAAAATCCTCAATCTCATATACTTGACTTGAGCGATTCAGGGGCTGTTTATACTGTGACTGGCCGGGCTCGTTTTTATGTCATTCAAATGCAATTTGAACATTAGATCAGAGAACTGTTACCTTGTCAGCTCTTCCTTGATCTTGATTGGCTCCTGAGGGTAGAACTTCACCCTGAAGCACATAGTGTATGGCTGGTGACCTGAAAACAGCACAACATCAACAATCAGATGAGGGGAGAGAGAGACAACTTGAGCGTAAGCCAGTAAGTGTGAGACAGATTATGCAGAGAACTGTAACCAAGGGCATGAGGAGAGCTAAAATGATTATTTTAATCCGTGAGATGAGGGAAACCCCTCTGGTGAAGAATGAAATGAAGCCTTCAAAGATAAACGTAATGAGTCTGAGAAGTTTACAGCTCAAAGGGAAAGATTGACCTCATTGACGTCACTTTGTCTACGATCTCTCTCTGTCACATGTCCGCTACGTGTTCATTCACCTCCCTTCTGTAATTCTACATAAACATCTCTAAATGCGAGTGATGTTTTACCGGTCACATTGGCAAGAAAAAGTCCGTTGTTTATTGTAAATAGCAAGGAGAGATGCACAGTTTAAGTCACTTTCAAACCATGCAGCTTAATATCGGTCAAAGCAACAAACCCGTGTGTCCAACTTGAACCCTTTGTGAAATATGAATTGGAAAACGTTTCCACCTTATGCACAATTCCAGTTTCACCGACAAAAATTCACGAACAACAGTAAATGTGACTTGCTGCCACCTTGAGGGCAATGAAACTTACATTTCATCTGTTTCACTACTGGTTTGCTCGGGTCCAGCCAATGCTGTATAAAATGACAAGAGAAAGAAATTATTCACTGCTGTGCACTGACAAGTAAAAATGGTGACAAATCAAAAATGTTTATGGTGAGCACTTTGGATAAGCATCCTGCTCAGGAAATGATCGTAAACAACATTCCCACTGATGAACAATCCCCTTTTTATCTAGCCGGCATTAATATTACAACATAAATGACTGTAAATAATTCACTACAGTTCTGCTGGGAGGTTTTCTGCTCGACTGAAGAAACATTGTCGTACATTCGTAGGGTAAAACCCCTTGGTTGGTCGTCATGGTAACTTTTATCAGAATTTAAAGCCAGTATGATAGGCTACTTAAGGATACAAATATCTGGTGATAGTACAGAAATAAGTATGGTGAGCATAAGAGACTTTGGTAACATTTAATTTACAATTACAATTAATTAAGTTACATACACTCACCGGCCACTTTATTAGGTACACCTGTCCAACTGCTCGTTAACACTTAATTTCTAAGCAGCCAATCACATGGCGGCAACTCAGTGCATTTAGGGATGTAGACATGGTCAAGACAATCTCCTGCAGTTCAAACCGAGCATCAGTATGGGGAAGAAAGGTGATTTGAGTGACTTTGAACGTGGCATGATTGTTGGTGCCAGAAGGGCTGGTCTGAGTATTTCAGAAACTGCTAATCTACTGGGATTTTCACGCACAACCATCTCTAGGGTTTACAGAGAATGGTCCGAAAAAGAAAAAACATCCAGTGAGCGGCAGTTCTGTGGGCGGAAATGCCTTGTTGATGCCAGAGGTCAGAGGAGAATGGCCAGACTGGTTCGAGCTGATAGAAGGGCAACAGTGACTCAAATAACCACCCGTTACAACCAAGGTGGGCAGAAGAGCATCTCTGAACGCCCAGTACGTCGAACTTTGAGGCAGATGGGCTACAGCAGCAGAAGACCACACCGGGTGCCACTCCTTTCAGCTAAGAACAGGAAACTGAGGCTACAATTTGCACAAGCTCATCGAAATTGGACAATAGAAGATTGGAAAAACGTTGCCTGGTCTGATGAGTCTCGATTTCTGCTGCGACATTCGGATGGTAGGGTCAGAATTTGGCGTCTACAACATGAAAGCATGGATCCATCCTGCCTTGTATCAACGGTTCAGGCTGGTGGTGGTGGTGTCATGGTGTGGGGAATATTTTCTTGGCACTCTTTGGGCCCCTTGGTACCAATTGAGCATCGTTGCAACGCCACAGCCTACCTGAGTATTGTTGCTGACCATGTCCATCCCTTTATGACCACAATGTACCCAACTTCTGATGGCTACTTTCAGCAGGATAATGCGCCATGTCATAAAGCTGGAATCATCTCAGACTGGTTTCTTGAACATGACAATGAGTTCGCTGTACTAAAATGGCCCCCACAGTCACCAGATCTCAATCCAATAGAGCATCTTTGGGATGTGGTGGAACGGGAGATTCGCATCATGGATGTGCAGCCGACAAATCTGCGGCAACTGTGTGATGCCATCATGTCAATATGGACCAAACTCCCTGGGGAATGCTTCCAGCACCTTGTTGAATCTATGCCACGAAGAATTGAGGCAGTTCTGAAGGCAAAAGGGGGTCCAACCCGTTACTAACATGGGGTACCTAATAAAGTGGCCGGTGAGTGTATACTTACTATAGTAACAACAGTAAATTCTGCATAATTATTATAAGTAACTTCTTGATATCATGCATACATCTTTGTCATTAGGATACATAACAAAAACTTTTAAGCTGGCTTTAAACCACTTGTTAAAAAAACGCAACTTGATCCTACAGATTTACTCAATTACAGGCCTATCTCGAATCTGCCTTTTCTGTCAAAGATACTAGAAAAGGCATATCCGATTCCTCACAACTATGTTCCTTTATAGAAAGAAATGATATCTGTGAGGATTTTCAGTCAGGATTTAGACAGTTCTCATTAGAGTCACAAACGATTTGCTCTTATCAACAGATCGTGGTTGTATTTCTCTCTTAGTGTTACTCGATCTTATTTTATGACATTGACCACAACATTCTTTTAAATAGACTTGAAAATGATGTTGGCATTAGTGGAATTGCATTAGCATGGTTTAAATCATACTTATCTGACCGTTATCAGTTTGTAGCAGTAAATGAAGAGATGTCTTATCGATCACGAGTTCAGTGGAGTACCACAAGGCTCAGTACTAGGACTGTTGCTGTTCACTCTGTACTAAGCATGGCATTAGTTTTCACTGTTATGCTGATGATACTCAGCTCTATATTTCTTCACTCCCTGACAAAACTTACCAATTCACAAAATTAACAGAATGCATAGCTGATTTCCTACTACTTAACTTCGAAAAAAATGAGATTCTAATTTCTGGATAAAAAAAACTTCCTCACGTAATAACCTGGAATACTGTCTAACCTTTGTCGTCGGTTAGGATCCTGGGTTTGCTCTTTGATACTAATCTTTCATTTGAAAGTCACATTTCTAGTATCTGTAAAACTCCATTCTTCCATCTTATCCACAAGTTTCCGAGGGGCGCTCATGTAAAAAATAAAGTGGGTGAAACTTCCGGTGACGCGACGGAAGTAGCATTCCAATGGTATTTTGTGTGTTAGTTAGCAAAGAGGCTAGCTGTTTTTCGGAGAATTATTTTACTATTTAAAGACGCAAATCTTTATGAGAGATGTCGTTACGGAGCTCAGGGACAACATGTGCTGTTCGCGGTTGTATGTATAACCGGACTAAACTAATTTAGTGGCTTAAACGTGATTGTTTTGAACATAAGCTGAAAACGAAATCACAGTGATCCTACCAACGACTGAAGTTTCCATCAACCTCCCAAAAGACAACGAATCATCCTGTGTACATTTGTTTAAAATCTTAATATTCTATAAACTCTATCAGCATGTGTTTGGCTGTTCGCTACTGATGTTACACCCAAACTCAGGATCAAAGCCTGTGTTGACAGAATACCAAAAGTGCCAGTTAATGTATTCAAGTAGTAGCACATTCATTTATAATTTTGAATAAACTCCAAAGCACAATGACTAATTGTGTATTTTTTATTTTAATTGTTTGTCAGCTCGCACAACTGTCTGTCAACATGCCTTGATGAGTATTGATTATTAATAATGTTATTATAATACTCCCAATCAACTACTGCAGAGGGTAAAGGTACTGTTATTTCACCCTTTTTAATTTCGTTGAGGTTGTGTTCCCACATCGTTAGCTAGTTTGGATCGCTATAACTTGAATGACTGTCAACTGTTGAATGAACGAGTGTCAAGCATGCCAAGTAGCGCTTTGTTTACTTCAAACCGGAAGTCGCGTCCACTTTTGACGCAAGGCCTCATGGGGCGTAGGAAACTTGTGGATAAATATATCTAAATTACGCCATATGCTCTCAGTGACAAATGCGGAACAATTAGTTCATGGGTTAATGATATCAAGGCTAGATTATTGTAATGCTATTATGGGTGGTTGCCCTGCACGCTTAATAAACAAACTACAGCTGGTCCAAAACACAGCAGTTCGTACTAGAACCAGGAAGTATGACCATATTTGCCTGGTTCTATCAATACTGCATTGGCTCCCTATTAAACATCGTATACATTTGAAAATATTGCTGATTATCTACAAAGCACTAAATTGTCTAGCTTCCCAGTATTTGAGCGAGTTCTTATTGCATTATAGTTGGTCACGTCTATTGCAATCTCAAAATTCCAAAATTAAAAGGAAAAACAACGATGTCGGACGATTTTGATTCTGTACTTCCGGCTACGTCGCCCGTGACCTTTTGAACGTAATTACGTATTACGTGACGTTACAAACGCGCCTCAGAAAATATAGCAAGGCTAGCATTTGTCCTTATAAAAGTTACATTTTTGGAATAAGTTTTGAAATAACCGATCATCTTGCATGATAAGACCCTTATTCATCGTCTGATATCGTTTAAAGACATTTGAAGCTGCATCTGAAACAGTTATTAACCGTCTTTTGATACTTGAACCATCCGGTTCCCATTGAAGTCCATTATATGGAGAAAAATCCTGGAATGTTTTCATCAAAAACCTAAATTTCTTTTCGAATGAGGAAAGAAAGACATGGACATCTTGGATGACATGGGGGTGAGTAAATTATCAGCAAAAGTTTTTTCAAAAGTGAACTAATCCTTTAATAATCCCCTAAAATCGCCAAAGGTTTTGAAATGCTGACTATATCCAAGTGTTCTTATTACTATATAGATTCCATACTCCATTGCTATGGAAATAAGCCTGTTGTTCAAATGAACCTGATTATGTAATATATAATATAATTTGTAATATCATAATATGCGTATTATGAGGTGGTCCGTGAAAATTCTTGATTACAAATAGTGGTCCACACACACAAAAAGTTTGAAAACCCCTGACCTAGAATATCAAAATCGACTGCTGGCGGTAAATACTTTCCTATTTAGCACCAAAACTCTGGAACAGTCTTCCTAACATTGTCCGAGAAGCAGACACACTCTGTCAGTTTAAACATCTCTTTGACCTAGAATACACATAACACATTATAAACTTCTATAATTCAATGTTAGGCTGCATAGATTAGGTCAGCCAGAACCGGGAACACTTCCCATAAATCGTGATGTACTTGTTGCATCATAAGAAGAATGGCGTCTACGCTAATATTAGTCTGTCTGTTTATCCAGAGGTTTACCGCAGTCCGCCGGATCCAGGCCATATCCAGATCTGATGAAGGACCTGCGCCTGTACACGACGACAACGCAGTCCTGAAGTTTCAACTATTCTCTCCCCTGAGAAGAAGAGACTTCTCCACTTCTCCTTCCCTTTAACTCTGTACAAATAAAACGTTGTCAAAATAGTTCCGGTTCACATGGCTACTCGGAAGCGATAAATGATTCGGTATTATACATTTTTAAGTAGTTAAGTAAGTAATTTGTTGAGGTCAATTTGTAAAGAAAGACTACACGCCTGTGCACTTATATATTCAGATGCGCATACCTACAGACTAAACACGTAATATGCATGTGCGTGTTTTCACAGGTTTGAAAAAACTTTAATTTACTTATAATTTAATTTACTTATAATAATATTTTTTTTTCAAGGCTTGCACCTTGGAACCTATTTCAAGATTTTGTTCTCAAGCTACCAGGCACTGTTGTTATGCGAATGAGTGACCAGAGCCCGTTTTCTGTTAGAATGGTGTCATGTAAGCGGCCCCTAAGTTAATAACTAATGATCTTTGCATCGGAATTGAATCGGTCAAAACTAACTTTAGCTGGACAATAACTTTATTCTAAAGCTGCTGTAAAGCCAAAACAATCTCTCTTACTTTAATTTACTATTATCACTGTAAAGCCGCTTTGAAACAGTCCATAATGTTTAAAGCGATATATGAATGAAGGTGACTTGAGTTGTATTGATGCGTTTTAAGTTGGAGCCACAGTATATCTGCTGAAGTTATAATAAACTTTTAGGTCAGAACTGATTTAATGAATATTGGGTGAGTAGTGAATCTGTAGTTACCCTTTGTTTCTCTGGATCCACATATCTGATGCCAAAGTAATCTTTCTCCAGGAGGCTGTAGTAGTTACACACATGATCCAAGAGAAACTGCCCTTTAGTGTCTCTCTGTGGAGGAAAGAAAAAGCAAAGGAATAAAAATCAAAACCAAATCACATCATTACAGCAGAGATTTACGATAAAATATAATAGTGAGCCAGCTAGTTCTCGAGAATATATTGACAGTATCATAATAATGACCGTTGTGTGTAAAATAAGTTGATTTACAACAGGGGAAAAAATACACTAATATTCAAGAAAAGAAATGTAATATGACAGGTCAATATTTCTTAATATACTAAATATGATTGTTATGAAAAACATTTAACTACAGCACAATAAAAAGAACAATGCTTAAACCAATGTAGTCCGAGCAGGTTCCTTTATTGAACAGCACAAAAGACTCACTTTATCGGTTTGAATTAGTCTGACAAATCCTTTACTGAATGAACTCAATGAATCCACCAGAGGCTCTGGTCCAGAGCTGCTCCTGAATCAACATCTGACTCTCTCACTGAACCACAAGTATTTCTTTTCAGCAATGACTGACTGACCTCAAAAATTAAGCTAGAAATGCTTTATGTTTATAAAGTCCAAATTAATTAAAACATTTTAGGCTTTTAGTATGTTATCTATAAGCTAGCATGCTCCAAAACAATGACAAAATTCGCATTAAGAAGCTAAAAGCATTCAAAACTTACAGTCTCTCCCTTACACCAATATGGATCAATCATTTGAAATGTTCTCTAGAATATGAAGCCCCGCCCCTTACATTATAAATAGACGTTGAAGCTGTGGGGAAAATCATCACTTGTTCCCACATTTACAATTTTCTACATGGTGAATGGCACACTATAGGGGATGATTCAAACAGTGTGCTTTCCATTGGGGCGAATGAAGTCTGGTTTCACATTAGTGTCACGCTAATCGCATCCAGAGACATGATAGCACAGAGCGCATCATATGTGGTGCAGACCACAAAACGTATCGGACCCATTTGAATTCTGCACAGAATGCTGCATTTTAAAGCGATGGAGGAGAAACGGTTAGACGGACTCTGCATTAAACAGCACTGATGAGTAGAAGAGATAACCCCAACATAAATTAATAAATTACACACTTTTCAAACTGCACATCTTTGATAATGCTCACTGTTTTGCTAACAGTTTCATATTAAAAATTAAAGGGTAATCTATTAGACTGTGGCTATGATGAGCAGTCAAATGCGGCTTTACTGAGCTCAACAGCTCTGGTCGAGCTGTGATATAAACGAAACGCTATAGAGAGCCTAAGTCCCTCCCCTTCCGGTCGACCACCATGGGACCTTATTTCCGAAAAATAATGAATGGTAGACAAGTCAATGGCTTGAGACAACAAATATTTTGATCTCGTTTGAATTATGCCCTGAATTACACATATGATGTTTGTCCATTTAAAAGATACATTTTAAAGTAAAGAAAGTCGCAGTTTGATGTAAAACCGTTGAGGTATAAGCCTGTGAAAATACATAATTACAAAGACTACAAACCCCAAAGGCGCACATTTTCTCTCAATGAATGAAGCTAACTTTACCGAGGCTGTCTGTCATTGTTTCTACAGTCTTACGTTATAATCGTAACGTTACGCCATCATACCTGAGTGTTTTGTACCAGACTGCACACACAAACACGAGTAGCGGATCTCGTTTCGCTTCCCGGGAGATGTAGTTCACAGAGCGATTTTCACATAAAACTAAATGTTACTCTTCTGTTGTATGACAAACTGCGCCGTTTTTGACTTTCAGAATTAGCTTTTAAATTGACCAGCATCATATGTGTAATTGAGGGCACAGATCAGACGGAATAAAAAGATAAGTTGTCTCTCGCCATTGACTACCATTCATATTTTTTCCGAAATAAGGTCCCATGAGCCGGAAGAGGAAGGGGCGGGACTTAGGCTCTCTATTGGCTATTTAAAAAAAGGAGGAGCTGCCTTCCTGTCTTCCTGTTTCAGTGGAAATTACCTCAACATATTGAATAATACTGTCCGTTAACGGCCTTTAATGTTTGGGAATCTTAAATCTCTCATTACTGACTGCTTGTTCATTTGAAAATGTGAAACTGAAAATAAATTTACAATTTTTGCAATACATTTTATAATTTTATGGTTTAAACATGATATATATCTGCAGTGAGTGGTGATGGACTTATAGCCTCATACAGGACAGTGTGTCTCTGTGTGCTCGACCGAGCAGCTCTGGTTCAGCTCTGATGACCATCAGCGTTTGACCTTGCTGTTATTACCTGTGACGCAGGCTGCTATAGCACACTTCAATTTAAAATGCACATTTTAAAATGTGAAACGTGGATCAAGCACTACACTGGATCGAATTAAGAAGGGAATTACTCATATCATTACAATATTTGAAGAGTTCAGATGCAAAAGCCTCTAAATGCCATTTGAAATTTTCTTCTTTAATGATGATTTTTATCAAACTTGTATTTAAGTTCAGTAATTTCACTTAAATGGCAATGATAATTACCTATTAATTGTTATTTAAGTGAAATTACTGAACTTAAATATACAAGTTTGATAAAAATCATCATTAAAGAAGAAAATTTCAAATGGCATTTAGAGGCTTTTGCATCTGAACTCTTCATTTCTTCTTTTACATTGACAGAATGAACTACATTTGGTAACATGCTGTGTTGCTAGAACATATGGTTGCTAAGGTGTTCTGAGTGATTGTTGGTGGGCTGTCACCATGCAAGGGTGTTGTTTGGTGTTGCTAGGGTGTTGCTATGTCCCTATAAAGGGGGTCGCACACCGGATGAGAAGCGCCGCGCCGCGTCTAGGACAACTCCAGGTATCGCACACCAGACGCGCACTTTCTCATCAGTGTATGGCCATTAATATTGTAATGTTTAATGACATGAAATGAAGATAATGTCTTTTCTATGTTATTATTGTCCTGTACAATTAAATACAATCGTTGCTGAGTCTGCATTCTGAACACTCATAGAGAATAATGTGTTCGAATTTTAAAGACGCGCGGCGCTGCGCTTTTCGTCCGGTGTGCGACCCCCTTAATACTCTGAGGTACGTTTTCAACATTATTTATCGATTTTTGATTTTTATCTTATGCCAGATTATCGATGTAAATCAACGAAAACTATCGGTCTTCCTCCATAAGAGGGAACCAACCACAACTTTCAGACACCATCTTTATTTTCTAGCTCAACTGTCACAAATGGAAAGCACAGGATTGTGGGATATCAAATGCAGTGACAGAAACATCTATGCTGCCTTATAAAATCAATCAAATGAAGGTATCTCAGGAGACAGAAAGTGAAGCTAACATTGGGTTCGGACGTGCCTTGATGCCTTCCTACCATGGAATGTGTTCTCCGAAAGCAGTATTTATAAGCTTTCGGACGCAACCCATTTCATACTACATTCCTAATCGCAGGATGACAGCTGTAGTTCCAACCACACAACTTTGTGATGCTGGAAACAAAGTATTGTTAACATATGTTGCTAACAAGAGAACTTGCAACCACAGTTGACAAATAATGTTTGTAGGAAATGGAAAACGCACCCCATGGCTCTATCCTTTCTTCAATGTAAATCTGTTTTAAATGTTTGGCCCGTTTTATCATCAAGGTGAAAATTGCATATCTTTGCTCATTTTGAGCTTCCCTTCATGTCTGTGATACAACTGCTCTAAATAATACAAAGGCTTTGTTCAAATGACTATGTATGTGCAATAGAAGGCAAATAGTGATGCTTGCTTTAGCAAACACTTATAATGAATAAGCATGCATGCATGAAAGAGAGAGGGAGGAAGTATGGGGGAGAGATTATCAATTATTAAGGAGTCTAACGAGATGACAAGTTTTAACAACACAACCACAATGCATTGATGCTCTCTCTTTAACTCTCCACCTTCCAAAATCCCTCCTAGATGCACTTAGCAATGCCTCTGTCGGCCGCTCTAGACGGAACAAGCAGAGTTTAGGACCGTGAAAGCTTTGCCCTAGATAAAATGTTCAGTAATTAATACCCATGCCATATCAATTATGACTGCGTCTTCCTTAGAACTAAACACAAAATGTTTGCTAATCCAGAGGTCACAAGGCAAATTCATATCATAAACAGGGGAGAGGGAAAATTAATGAAATTTATGAGAGCAAGTAAATCAGAGCACACTTTCTTTATACATAAAATAAAGTTAAAGTCAAAAAATTAATAAGATGACACTGGAAAAGCTAGATGTTAGCATTCTACAGCATGCGCACTTGCCTTATTTAAGCATCTGACCAAGTGTGAAAGACGATCCCCCTGTCGATTCCCATTAACCCTTAATCGTTTAGTCTGTCCTTGGCCCAAATGCATAAGGACTGGTCAATGTTAAAGGCTTGAGGCTATATGGTGACATATATACGTGTAAATAGCAAATCTTAAAGGACCCAAATCATTCAGGATTCACTAAACTTCTGCAGTGCGACAAGAATCAAAGAAACCTAATCAGTGAGGATGCGTTTAGAAGACTGAACATGGAATAAAGTCTTATATTGTCCCCAATATGTTATGTCTGTGTGTCAACTAAACGTTAAAATAGTGTGATTAATTTGCACAATTTAACAAAAAAATTAAATGGATAGATCACTCTTATGCAGAACACAAATAGTTTAAGAATGTTTAAAGAGCACCTATCATGGATTTTTGAAAATGACTGTTCATGTAGTGTGGAATATAGGGAATGAAAACATTCTGCAAAGATTTATATCTGAAAGTGCACCGTATATAAAGTTATTGTCTTTCAAAAGTGAGAGTCGACTCTGAGTCTATGAAATGAATTGTTTTTGAAACGAGTCATTATCTGTTACATCGTGACGTAGAGAGGTCATTGGCCGCTCCCAACAACTGCGCGTGCAGACTTGAAGTGACGTCTAGAACACATTCAAATACTTCAGCTGAATCGCATCATGTCGAGAAGACGCTGTGTTTTACATTGCAAAGACAGTTCAGCCACTTATTTCCATTGCCCAGGGACGAGCATGTGAAGAATCAGTGGTCAGAGTTCAAATTTGCAACGCCCGAACCTTATGATCTCATCATTTTAATGACGAATCATTCAAAATTCAAAAACATAAATGCATAAATTCATATGTGGATTCGCAAGCCGGTTGTTCCCGAAGGAGGGCTCAGTATCCAGTGTATATGGATCAGGATCGTCCTCCTCCGAATCACAACCTGTAAGTATTATTAATTATGTTTGCTGTTATTTTCTGTAGCATGCACAATATAGTTATATTGTGTTGTGTGTGTTGTGTACACTCCGCGCAGCTTCTAAGCGAGGTAAAGTTAGTTTTGTTTTTGATATTCACCAGACATTCATTGAAAATTCATCCTCTGACGCTTTTTCCTTTAGCGTCAGTTAGATGACGCCGTAGGATCGCGTCATGTAAGAGGGCGCCTAAAACGTCAAATATTGAAGCATGGTCAAAGGTGACGCCTTGGGGTGAGAATGCGTTGAATAAGCACAGCCCCTCACAAGCCGCCACAATGTGAGTATCGCCGGGAAAGCTTGCTCTTGACAGTGACGCGAGTAAGGGACGGTGTGGAAAGTGCACTTTTTCTGACACGTTTGTTCAAACGCTATATACAATTTTCAACACTTGACAAGCTATAATCCTGGTTATGGGCGTCAACAGTCTCTGCCTACGGTTTACCAATAACAACTGACTGGGTCATTTGACCAATCGCCGCAGATTCGCGTCACTCAAAGGAGGTGTTTGGGAAAATGAATCGTCGAACCAATCATTTGGGAGTCGTTGAGCAAATCAGTTAAAAATAAATGCATATTACAAGACAAATAAAGTGTTTTTTATCCTTGCATGCACGTTTAACTGTTTTTGGGAACTCCTAAAACAAAAATAGGAACATTTCAAATGCTATGATAGGGGCTATTTAAGCTGTTTTTATGAATATAAATGTAAGTCAAAAGGGTTCTGAAGTTTCTAGTTCCAAAAAGGACAAAAAAAGCATAAAATATATTGTCCATAGTATAGTGTGAAGCACAGTTTTTAAACAAGCAGCTTTCTTTTGGTCAATGATGTATACATACACTTGAACAACCCATTGTAAAATCTGCTTTTGGGAAATCTGGAGCGAAAATCACTTGGAATACTGTTGAAAGAAGTGGATTTCACCATTGAAAACTAAAGGTATATGTGACCAAATTTTTCAGAATACAATCATTTTATATGATTTGTATGGCGAGCAAAGTTTAAGTGGTAAATATCGAATCAAATCATTGATCAACAAACATATACAAAGGCCAAATATGGTGAATTAATTTTTGCATTTAATTATGTCATGACACAAACACTACGTAAAATACTTTTGTCTTTTTTTGAAGCTTGAAACTTTTGGATCCAATTGACTTTCAATATGTACAAAAATAGGTAAGTTCTTCAAATATCTTCTTTTGAGTGATCTATTCATTTAATTAAGCTGACCTGTATGTAAATTCCTCAACAAGGAATTGTCCAAAAATAAAAGATATTCAAGATTTAAGTACCACCATGAGCTATTTTTAAATGGACATATTATCTAAAAAAAAAAACAAGGTCCTCATTACGTGAGACACTGAAAAATGTTTATTTTTGCAATTTTGTTTTAGTGACGCCAATGTTCATATTTCATAATGCAGTTTCAGAATCCATTTAACAGTCCTCCAATATTGGTGTTGGCCTGACCCTTGTGATCCACACAGCGTGTTTGCCTATAATGAGAGCAATCTTGAAACCATAGAAGCATTTCTCTGTCCGCCCTTTAAGCCTGAGTACAGGCAAGTGGATTATGCTGACGACAGGTCTGATGTGAAACTGATCTGATGCGGTATGACAATGCCTTTGTCCAAGTCTTTCTTCTGGTACCGTTTATATCTCATGCTCAATTTATAATTAAAGATCTAAACATATTCTAAATATGACAGCTTAATTGCATCATTAACTCCTACAGCTGTCTTACGTGTTGGAAGGAAAAGTGGATTTTGATGCATTCATTGAATGATTTACTGTGCAGCATAAACTCACCTAAAGGATTATTAGGAACACCTGTTCAATTTCTCATTAATGCAATTATCTAATCAACCAATCACATGGCAGTTGCTTCAATGCATTTAGGGGTGTGGTCCTGGTCAAGACAATCTCCTGAACTCCAAACTGAATGTCAGAATGGGAAAGAAAGGGAATTTAAGCAATTTTGAGCGTGGCATGGTTGTTGGTGCAAGACGGGCCGGTCTGAGTATTTCAATTTCACAATCTGCTCAGATACTGGGATTTTTACACACAACCATTTCTAGGGTTTACAAAGAATGGTGTGAAAAGAGAAAAACATCCAGTATGCGGCAGTCCTGTGGGCGAAAATGCCTTGTTGATGCTAGAGGTCAGAGGAGAATGGGCCGACTGATTCAAGCTGATAGAAGAGCAACTTTGACTGAAATAACCACTCGTTACAACCGAGGTATGCAGCAAAGCATTTGTGAAGCCACAACACGCACAACCTTGAGGCGGATGGGCTACAACAGCAGAAGACCCCACCGGGTACCACTCATCTCCACTACAAATAGGAAAAAGAGGCTACAATTTGCAAGAGCTCACCAAAATTAGACAGTTGAAGACTGGAAAAATGTTGCCTGGTCTGATGAGTCTCGATTTCTGTTGAGACATTCAGATGGTAGAGTCAGAATTTGGCGTAAACAGAATGAGAACATGGATCCATCATGCCTTGTTACCACTGTGCAGGCTGGTGGTGGTGGTGTAATGGTGTGGGGGATGTTTTTTTGGCACACTTTAGGCCCCTTAGTGCCAATTGGGCATCGTTTAAATGCCACGGCCAACCTGAGCATTGTTTCTGACCATGTCCATCCCTTTATGGCCACCATGTCCTTATCCTCTGATGGCTACTTCCAGCAGAATATTGCACCACAAATCATTTTGAATTGGTTTCTTGAACACAACAATGAGTTGACTGTACTAAAATGGCCCCCACAGTCACCAGATCTCAACCCAATAGAGCATCTTTGGGATGTGGTGGAACGGGAGCTTCGTGCCCTGGATGTGCATCCCACAAATCTCCATCAACTGCAAGATGCTATCCTATCAATATGGGCCAATATTTCTAAAGAATGCTTTCAGCACCTTGTTGAATCAATGCCACGTAGAATTAAGGCAGTTCTGAAGGCGAAAGGGGGTCAAACACAGTATTAGTATGGTGTTCCTAATAATCCTTTAGGTGAGTGTAAATCCATGTGCACACATCTGGATGTGATGTGATTGTTTCTAATGTGAAGATGGCTTGATATCACAACTTAAACTTGTTAAAAAAGGTTAAAAAGGTCGAGTTGAATGGAAACTAATTAGCAGAGGAACATTTAGGAGGACATTTAGAAAGACAAATCAGAAAAATGTGCTTATTTTAACTATTTATTGTGATTCTTCAAAGATCAAATTGATTGATTATATCAATTAATGATTACAGTTTGCTTTTTAAGAGTAAATGACCCTTAATACTTATTACTAAGCCATCAGAATGGTGAAGATTGCAAACGTGGTACTTTTGTTCTTAGAGTGAATGAAACTGTACCGATCACAAATGTTTGTGGTTAGATCTTAAAACATTTATTCATTTTACACTGACAGCTTAAGTGAAATTTCCTGTTGTTTTCTTTGTTCCCTTGTGAAAAGGAAGCACACTTTAGCATAAGCTTACAGAGAGCACTTCTTACAGAAATAATATGCTTTAAAAATATACTATGAATTAAAACACATAATAATGGAAGCTTGTTTCAGCCACAGAATAAAACATTTAAAAGATAATTGGGTGTTTAATCCTCAGAATTGCAAGATATAAAGTCAGAATTGCGAGATATAGGCCTAAACATGCAATTGCGAGATATAAACGCTTTATATCACGCAATTCTAACTTTATAACTCGCAACTGCAACTTTAAATCACGCAATTCTGAGATAAAATGTCAGAATTGCGAGATGTTAACTTGCAATTGTGATAAAAAAAAATCTGAATTGTGAGATAAGTCACAAGTTTTACTTTTTATTCAGTGGCAGAAACAAGCTTCCAAACATTGGAATTGTTAATTGCATGTTATTTGCAGTTAAATGGAAATTATAGTTATATACTATAACTTTAACAGACAATTATTTATGGTAAAAATACACTTTTGGCAAAAATAAATAAATAAATAAATAAATAAATAAATCTAATAGGACAATGTAAAGTGACTAGGTTAGGGAAATGGGGGAAGGAGACGGACCTGAACATGTACAGTGACGTGTTGTGGCAAGTGTGAAACCGTCTGCACCACTGAGCTCAAAAGAATGAACATCATAATACAGCTTAAATGTAGTTCATTTCAAATATTGCAACCTTAAATGCAATATTAAATTGCACACTGCATTTAAATCAGAGTCAACAAAGAAAAACGTTTAATTTGACATTACAGATTGCGTTAAGAAAAATGAAAGGTGATTTGTTTCACAAGTGCTTTACTTGCACATGGAAGCATCTAGTAAATAATAAGTACGATGTCCATAAGAAAATAGCTGAATGAGCTGCTGAGTGACAGATTTAAGTGTGTATCACTGTGTGTTTGTGTGTTTAACAGGTCATTTATCCCCAATGGCCAAACATGCTTGTGTCTCTTAAAATATATATCACACACCACACACTGTCACTGCACTGCCTCAGGCTAGTGGTGTACAAACAGAACGGGAGGACACTTCATCACACACACACACACACAATCCCACTTTGTATTAAGTGGTTTTAAGTACTATGTACTTACATCGAAAAATAAGTACAATGTTCTTATTGTGCTCAGGTTGTATTGTAAAACACTTTTGCTGCTATTGATGTCTGATACAGGTAAGGTTAGGGACAGGTGTGTGTGGTATAGGTAGGTAGGTACAAGGGTGGGTTAAGGTGTAAGGGAAGGGGCAACATAAATTAATTGCAGCTGTAATTACATGCTGGTATTTTTAAAATATAAGTACAATGTAAAAACATGTATGTACACAATAAGTCCATTGTATCAAATGATTAATTTCAATGTAAGTACAAAGTACTTAAAGCCGCTTAATATAAAGTGGGACCAATAATAGCTATAGAATATTGACTGTCCCATTTTGAAATGAAAAACAGATTATTTTATGTGTGACTACATTTTTCAATATCCCAAAAATGTCACATTTCCACAAAGAAATGTTTCTGAGCAAAAGAACAGGACCAGTTTGTGAAATAACAAGTGTTGCAGTCTCGGCACAGACACACACACACACACACACATTGACTTTGAACTGCAGCGGTTAAACATATGCAATGCACATCGCTGAGACATCGTTCAACACGAGGCGAATGACGTCATTCATTTAAACCCCCCTTCTCTCTCTCTCCTCCTGTTTTATTATCTCTTTTTTCTTTCTTAAGTCATTCTTACAAAAAAAAAAATCTCATCAAAGGCATGGAGGAGAAGGATAAGAATAGCATGAGACTATTTATAGTGTCCATCACAACAGCACCTTCTCTCCTTCTTGCTCGCCGGACATTTATTGATTAAAAGTGGAATGAGAGGAGATGAGAGATATATTTCTGCAGATGGGGCGATTTGCATTTGGTGTATTACAAAAATAGAAATGTTTAATCGATGATGACATTGCTGCATTTTTAGGAATAGCAAAGACAGTGAGAGGAGAATTTTCAATGTGACTAAAGCTACGGCACACTGGCATCTTAATAACCTTTACGAAACAGTACTGAGATGGTAAAAACATGGTATTTTAATAAATCATGTTACTGAAAGATAATGATTTCCAAACTCCAAAAAGCATCCAAATGACACCATGGTGAGTCCAAAAGTGTGTTTCTTGTTAGTGACTAAATCTGGTCTTTTAATTGGTAGATTTAAACTTTTATTTATATTTTAAGTATGACTTTTTAATTGTTTTCTCATAACTTTTCTGATAAAGGTCTGAGTACCCGAAATACTTAAAGTTTAAGTTCTTTAATCAACAAGTGTTTCTGGTTTACCTACTCTATAATAGTTTCCAATTTCTTTCCATTCATTCATCCTTTTTTATAGCATTATTTTAGTATTATTTATATACTATTATAGTTCCTTTGACATTTTTTTACTTTTTAGTAGCTTCAACTAATAAATTGACTTAAACATGAAATTTTGTACTGTGCTTCAATAATCCAATAAACATACTCCAATAATCTTAGATTATATATGCAATTTATTATATAAATAATAATCAGTTTTATTTCATTAAACCCTTGGCAGTTTGATAGTGAAGTTGCACCTGAAAAACCTAGTGAAGACTAGTCAAGATAAAATAAATAAAAGTCCATTAAGACAGCTATGCATAAATACGTATTATCAAAAAAAATAATATTAAAAATGTAATATATATTTTTAAATTGTAGTCTTTTAAAAAGCATCTGAAATAATAAACTAAGTGCAATCTGGTGTTGTCAAAATCTAGATTCTTGCACTTTCTCTCTCCTCTCTCCAACAGCAAGTGGCACACAACCCTGTCTCTCCTCACTCACTCACTCACTCGATTCATTTGCTCCAGATTAATATTGTTGGTATTACAGGGCTTGAATGTAAGCATGTTATTGTTCTTTTTCGCTGCTTATTGCATTTAAACTAAATAATGCAAAAATGCCGGTCTTGGGGAGTGTTCACGTAAAGTGAACATAAACAGTCGAGAAAGAAAACGCATGTGGTAACAGTATAATGATGCCTCGGGTCTTAAAGTGACAGCAGCCTAATAAACCTGCAGCTTAATTATGTGATAATATTAAAAATATCTACATGGTTTTTTCTATCAATGTCAAAATCGTGGTTCGTGAAAATGAATTATTATTGTGTTTAGTGAAAATGAAATATTATTCTTCTTCTGCCGTAAAACGCGTTGTGTAGCCCAAACCGTAAGGCCTAGAGACTTGAAACTAGGGCTGCTCGATTATGGAAAAAATCATAATCACGATTATTTTTGTCAGTATTGAAATCACGATAATGTAACACGATTATTTCACATGACTTTGGGAAAGTGTTACATTTATTAAAAGACACCTTTCAACAATTTTTTTTATTTTTTTTAAATTTGAGCATTTTGCTATTTAACAGACCTGCAAACTCGCAGAGGTGACATGTTAAGTAATTTTTTGTGGGTGGGGGGAGGGTTGTTATTTACCTTTTATAAAGGACACTTTTTTAAACCTTAATATAACTAAACATGTGCTATCTTCATGTCAAATTATTACATTCGATCAAATTCAGTTTTAATAAAAAGAGCTGCTATCAATCAAATTAATTAATTTACACTGCACAATTACAACTGTAATAAATAATTTTATGAGGTTAATGTTTAAACCAATAATAAAATAAAATCAATGATACCTTTAAACAATAAATCAATAGGTGGTGGCAAGTGACCATCTTAATAAATGAATCATTGAGTCATTCATTAAAAGGATTCATTCAAAATAATGAATCATTCAATAACAAAACACAGTGCTTAGTGTTGCTTTTCTTTTGTAACTATTTTCGTCGGTGAAATAGAACAACCCAGTCAATATTGCGTCTAAAATGTAAGTTACTACATATAAACCACGTAACTTGTTTATTAAACTATAAATTCAATGTAATTGCAATCGTGATAGAACAGCTACTTGGTAATGTTACGTTACTTAACTATATCATATAGCCTATTATAAATAAAAAAACTCAAACTTTACCTCAGTATGTTTCTTCTGTGAGTTTTGTGTCGTGTGTGCTGTCTCAGACAGGCATTGCAGCTTCAGAAATACACTATCCATTATCAATCGCTCTTTATAGGCTACTGACTGTATAAGATCAAAACCATTCACTTTTGAAAAAAATCTACTTTTCCCGGACAGGCAGACAAGTGTTACCCGGTGTTCATTCCCGATGTGTTTCGTTGAGATATATCCAGCTGCAGACCCGCAGCACCACCAGTTTCAGAACCCCAGCGCCAGAACCGGAAGTGAAGGAGGGGCGGAATTATTATTATTGCATTATAATTATTTTAGCAAGCATGTAAGGACAAACCGGGCCTTGAGTTCCTCATTTGATACATTGTAAGTTAAATTTAAACAAAATTGTTGTGATAAAACAGGCCTAGCTTGGGTTGAATTGGTCCTTTTGTATAGATTTTTAACAAAATAATGGCGAATTTTCTCTTTTTTTAGATTTTGACATTATTTTACACGAAAAATGCATGCTGCGCGTGTTCTTGTGAAATAAAGTATATTTTATAAAAAATACCCATGCTTTTTTTATTTATTTTTTATTAAACAATCAAAATCATCTTACAAATACATCTTCAATATCAAAACAATTTAAGATTTTTGTAAACACAATAAATAAATAAATAAATAAATAAATAGAACATAAAATATCACAGAGGTCTAATGAGTTATCAGATTGTATAATTTTGAAAACCTCCAATGATTGTCTTGTTTTATATCTTTCAAAGCTTTATTATACAAAGTTAACTCCTTCATAAAAAACAAAAAACAAAGGTCTTATCTTCCTAAATCTACACGTATATATAAACTGCTTAGCTAAAATTATTAAACTGTTATACATTAAAATAGAGTCTGGTTGAACCAGGCTACATTAAAATGCCCATAAGTTTCAAGTATTATTTTTTTCACCATCATGATCAGGAAGTAACTCGTAATACAATGAAACGAATAACTGAAACTGTATACAATTATTTTACACAAAATCAATGTTTTAAAATGCTTATTGTTCAGTAACGTATAGCATCATGTTTCATGTGTAAAATACCCTCCAAATTACGTTAGGTGGCGTTATTAGGTTTCAAATCTAAGCTCCGCCCCTCAATTACGTTCCTGGCGCTGGTGTTGGTTAGAATCTAACGCCGCCCCTCACTTCCGGTTCTGGCGCTGGGGTTCTGAAACTGGTGGTGCTGCGGGTCTGCAGCTGGATACTATAGGTTTCGTTTTGTGCAGTAAAGCGGCACAAGTGATCAGGTCATGTGCGCTCGCGCTGCAGTGGTCGTGCAGACAAAGATCGCGTCAGCTCGAGATGGTCTCACTCCGTTAGATATTAAATTAGCCAATTGTTATTGTGAAGTTTATTGTGCTTGCAATTGATGACTGTAGGCTGAGCGAGTTTATGGCTGCGGGAGGGGCGGATGTGCGCGTCATTCAGAACACACAATTATAGTGTCCTTTCAAAACAGAACGTGCATGGCAAAATAATCGTTTTTTCTGGATTGGGCTATTTTGGAGATCGTTGGGAACCAAAATCGAAATTGAAATCGAAATTCGATTAATTGCACAGCCCTACTTGAAAACAGATGGTCTACAAAAATCGAGGAGAGGTTATCAAAATATGAGCCAGATTGGCCCATAGGTGGCGCTACAGCAACCAAAAATACTAAATTGCCCATAACTCCTATAGGCCGTTTGACCTAGAATCAAGACACCACTTTTACACCATCCTTGGCTCAAGACGAACATGCTCCAATTTCACTAACCACAATTTCGAGTGGTTAGTAACTCGCACAGGGGCTGGTGAGATGGTGAGCCAATCAGCATTAGGGGGCATATGATGGAGAGAAGAGAGAACAAGCAAGAGGGAGATCTGAAGAAAGACTGCAGAAATTGAGATGAGACACAATAGAAAAGAGAAAAGCTCAGAAGAAATCCCTGGAAAATGAAGGGTTATGACTGGGCAAGAGCTTTACGACGCCGGTTAATAGTAGAAACGCTTTCAAGCGCTGGAGGGAGATAAGCGGGAAAGAGATTTTCTTAAAGCAGTATTTGTTGCGCTACTGCTTTGATAAACAGACATCCACTCTTGGATTGATTGCATAACGGAGGACAGCTATAGTGAGAGTCGCACTGACGACTGCTTGTGTTTAGCATCATTGTTAGAGCACTCGCCTCACATGCCGGTGATCTCGGTTTGAGACTGATTCGGAACAGGGCGGTTAGGATTGGAGGGTGAGCTTTGGAGGTGGAGCAATGAAGAAGGGGTGTGTTTGCTTGAGTTAATTTCAAATATCAACATTGTCCAACAGCGTTTTTGAACAACCCCATCTTGACTTAGTCAATGCATTACTAT
Source organism: Pimephales promelas (assembly GCF_016745375.1). Next base: position 9,837,103 of record NW_024121199.1, on the reverse strand, counting down.
CTTCTTGTTTTTAGCTACAGAGACAGCTGGATGCCTTTGTCCAAATCAGGGATTTCTTGGAACATCAAGCTTCCAGTATGAATGAAACAGATATTACGGGCCCTATTTTAACGATCTGAAACGCAAGTGTCAAGTACGTAAGTAACTTCGTGGGCGGGTCTTGGGCGCTGTTGCTATTTTACCGGCGGGATAAATGCCTCTTGCGCCCGACGCAAGTTTAAAAGGGGTTGGTCTGAAGTAGCTTCATTATTCATAGGTGTGGTTTGGGCGAAACGGGAAACAAACCAACAAGAGCGTCATATCACATTCCCTTTAAGAGCGTGATGAACGAGGTGCGCTTGTTCCAAGGCGCAATTCTATTTTAACGGCGCATTTACCAGGCACGTTTCAATCGGTTCACTGCCGAGAAGATCGAAGTTCTCGTCAGGGCCGACCGTAAAAGAAAGAGAAGTGACTTTGGGGACGGGACAAACCCACCCAAATTAGCTTCGGTTAAACATTCATATAATAATCTGGATAAATGTGTAAGCTTTATGCCTATTTTTCCCATCGTCATGGACACAAAATGATTTCCCTCGTGTTTAAATATTTTTCCTTATAATAACGTATCATTTGCAAGAAGTAAAATGCATCTGTGTAGATGAGAGAATCATCAACAGTTTATGTGCGTTGATCACACTCTGTATTATGGCCAAGCATGCACGCTTAAAATAGCATCTGAATGTACGCGCAATGCGCCACTGACTTTAAACTAGGGTTTTCTGGTCATTGGCGTGACCAAACCGGAAAACAGGTCTCATCGCATCCGCTCGTCAGAGAAAGTGTTAACGTCCGTAAGAACTGACTACGATATCTATAGATTTTTAAGGTAATCAGCTAACCTACCCATTTCACTCTGTTATTGGCGTTTTATTCCATTCAAATATCTAAACGTTACTGTGAAGAAGAAAAAATATAAAACGTTTAACTTTAAATATCAATCTGCACATGTGAGGGACATTGGTTATGCAAATCTTTGCTCGCTCCTTTTAAGTGATCTTGAGTAAAACCGCAAAAAAAAAATCATGAAGCACATACAAAAGACCTGGACCGGAAGCGATGCGACCTGTTTTACAGAATGCGGAAGTAAGTTGTGCATATAGCCTATTGTTTTCTGGAACTGCAAAATAGCACTAGGGAACGTTTGCGCCGAAACACGCCTCCTTTTTTCGCCGACCCGCCCAGGGAGAAGTAAGTTCATTTCCTAGTTTACCCACGTGCGTCTGTGGAGGGAAAAGTCCGCTTTGCGCGGGTGCAAAATAGGAATGATAAATGCGTCAGTGTATAAAGTCATTTGCGCCGGGTGCAAGATAGGGTCACGTGTTTATGGTACTCAATAATGCTCACTCCATCCTATTTTGGGTAAAAGTAGGAAAAATAATAAGGCTCATGTTTATATTAAAGGAAGGGACTACCCCTAAAATAACTGCCTCCTTTTTGGGGGGTTTGGGCCACTGCCCCTCAAAATGTATGCGCACGGCCCTGACCATATTCATACAACACGTTTAAAAGGTTATTCAAAGAAAACCATGGTGTTGTCACGGTGCATGTTTAAAATGGTAATACCAAACTACTCCATTTACTTATTACTGAAAGCCATTAAAACAGAAATTATAATTAGGGCCCAAGCCCTGAAAGGGCGAAGGCCCTATTGTTTTCCTTGGGATTATTTTTCTTCACTATTATTAGGGCCCAAGCCCTGAAAGGGCGAAGGCCCTATTGTTTTCCTAAGGATTATTAGGGCCCAAGCCCTGAAAGGGCGAAGGCCCTATTGTTTTCCTAACGATTATTAGGGCCCAAGCCCTGAAAGGGCGAAGGCCCTATTGTTTTCCTTCCGATTATTTTTTTTTTTTTTTTTTTTCTTTTATTTTTCTAACGACTATTCGGGCACTTTTGGGGCCCTTAACATGCTCGAAAACTCTTGAAACTTTGCACACGGGTCAGAACCCGCGGCCATCAGAGCCGGGCTGAAGCTGGTACCCGGGCGTGGCAGGGGGGCTCGACAGCGCCCCCTGGAACGGGGTCCGAACACTTGGTCCATAAATCAAACACGCTTGCATGTAATAATATGAAACTCGGTACACATGTTGATCTCATCGTTTCATCTATACCTCGCGCTTTTACTTTTTACCCCAGCCCAACAGGAAGTCGGCTATTTAGGGTTGTTCGTAAAACACTCGCAATGGAATTTTTAATACTCCTCCTAGAGCTTTGATCCAAATTCGACGAACCTCGGTCAGCGTGAAGTCAAGACATTGAGGATGAAAGTTTGCGAGGGGATTTTTGATATCTGGAACGGTTTGGCCGTGGCGAGGAAACAAAATTATGGCGAGAAACGTGAAACAGGAAGTGTATCATAACTTCAGCACACATCAACCGATCTTGATGAAACTTCAGCAGTGTGTTCGCTGTAAGAGGACGATCACATGGATGTGACTATTGCGAGTCAAAGTTATAGCGCCACCAACTGGTAGCAGGAAGTGTGTCATTTTCAAAATGCTTTGATATCACCCTTTTATTTTTACCCGATTTGCTTCAAACTTCATCTGTATAATGTAAACATACGGCAGATGTAGACCTGTGAATGGATTCTTGATATCTTTTAAACTGTTGCCGTGGCAACGCATCAAACTTTACCATTCTTTTAGGATGCTTTTGAGACTCTTAGCATGCTTCAAATTGCATGAAACTCGACAGACACATCACATTTATTAGCCAGTAGACATGTGCAACGTTTCAGAAACGGGTGTGGTGAGGGCTCAGTAGCGCCACCTTTGACAAAAGTGGGGTTGTTAGTTTTATCTACAGTTACAAAAATCAGTATGTATATTGTACTCCTCGAGCCGGACAACTTTCTAATTGACACTCATTAGCTAGGACCCACAGAAAGTCAGATATGTTTGTTTGAATGTAGAGAAAATCTCAGAATTTTGCCAGTCTCTCAGTGTCCCTCTGTGTGAGTGAGAGGAGGGGCGCCTGTCAGGTTAATTTTAACCCTTTATTTGCTGTGTGCAACTTCTCTGGCATTTTTGGGGGCCTTAACATCCTCTAAAACTCTTGAAACTTTGCACACGGGTCAGAACCCATGGCCATCAGGGCCGGGCTGAAGCTGGTAACCGGGCGTGGCAGGGCGGCTCGACAGCGCCCCCTGGACTGGGATTCGAAAATTTTGTCCATAAATCAAACACACTTGCATGAATTAATATGAAACTCGGTACAATTAAAGATCACATCAGGCCAAACAACTTTCGTGCTCTAAGTTTTAAGAAGGAAGTTGGGAATTATGGGTTGTTTGAATAATTCTCCTAGGAGAAATACATCAAATTACAACGCATGTGTTTACCAATCACAACCAAACTCGGTGTGTGCATGAAGTCAAGACATTGAGGATGCTCAATTCCGGACGGATTTTTGATATCTCGAACGGTCTGGCCGTGACGAGGAAATGAATTTTATGACTAAAAAAGGACACATAAAGTGTGTTATAACTTTGCTCATTTTACCTACAGTTACAAAACTTTCCACGTATATTGTTCTCGTCAAGCCGATCAACTTTCCAATTTAAAGTCATTCGCTCTGAGCAACAGAAAGTCAGATATTGTAGTTTGAATGGATTTATTTCCCCTGCGATTCTCTCTCTCTCTCTCTCTCTCTCTCTCTCTCTCTCTGGGTGTGTGGGTGTGTGTGTCTGTGTGGGGAGGGGAGGGCTGTTGTCTGTGTTTGTGTGTGTGTGTGTGCATGTGCGTGTGTGTGTGGGGGGAGGGGAGGGCTGTTGTCTGTGTTTATGTATGTTTGAACCACACACTGTGGCTGGCTGCGATTTTTCCTATAAGTCCTTGTCTTTTTGCATAACAATTTTGTATTTTTTTTAAATGACAAAATAGGCATATAACCCCCATCTTTTAAATGTATAGTTTGCTTTAAATAAAAGTAAGATTGTATTTGTAATTGAAGCTGAATGAATTTAAAATTCTTGTGCTATATTTCAATATATTTGTTTTCCTTCAGATTTTAAAACACTAACTTCATTATTTTCTGAATTACAAATATTTGTTTCTGTATAAAATAATACTCTGACTAAAAACACATTTGATGTTTCTTTTTGTATTTTTATTTACATGTATTTATGTATGTGTGTGTGTGTGTGTGTGTGTGTGTGTGTGTATAAAGTGCAGGTTTTTTGAGATAAAGTAGAATTTCTATAACTATGTGTTGAACTGATAAATCACTCTTTTTTTTTCTTTTTTTTTAACCTTTATTTATCCAGGTAAAATGTTTGAGAACCACTTCTCATTTACAAACATGACCTGGCCAAGAGGCTACAGGAAAAAATAAGAACATAATGTACAGCTGTACATAGTCAAACACATAACACTTAGAACAAGCAGCTAAATAAAAATAAAAAAGACAACAAAGAGGAAAAAGAAAACGAATAGAGTGCTTAAATAAGTGTGTAAATATGGTTCATGATTGTCAGCAGGAACAAGAGTCAACTATGTAATTTTCGAGGTTTTGCTTAAAGGTGGAGATTGGGATCAGAGATGTAAGTTTCAGGGTTTATTGTAGTATGTTCCAGTCGTGTACTGATGCAAAGCGGAAGGCATTATGTCCAAAGGTAGTAGAAGTAGGGGGGATACTAAATTTAATCAAATTACTTGATCTTGTGTGATAGGTGTTATGAGCGGCATGAAATAGGGATGACAAATAGAGAGGTGCCTTGCCCAGAATTGTCTTATATATGAAGAGAAACCAATGATGGAGCCGCCGGGTATGAAGGGAGGGCCAACCCACCAGTTTATACAGGTCGCAGTGATGAGTGTGATAGGGTGCATTAGTGGCAAAACGGATGGCTGAATGATGGATTGTGTCAAGTTTTTTTAGAGCTGTGTTTGGTGCCACTCTTGTGTGTGTTAAACACAATCTACTTAATACAGACAACTTCATTATAAAGATAAATAACAAATCCAAAAAAATATATGATTATAATCTATGACAAAAAAGCCATTACAAACTATATTAGTGGTAAATACACATTGCTCTTTGTATTGTTGTAAAATACATTCATGAAAAACAAGATAACAAAAATCAAAAAGATAAATTATTTTAGATAGAGCCATGGCTGCTATAAAATTGAGACAACATGTTTTAAATGTATAGCAGAGATGTTAAATGAGGCAGCAACATACAAACTTTCTAGAACAACATGGACCTGGACCTGGATAGCTGGTTTTTATGGAGGACAGTGAAGAGGAAGAGGGTGCAAATCAAACAGCTCATTCTCAGACTACACAGCAAACAGCTTAAGTTTTTAGTGCTTTGTTTGAGGTTTTTAGTGCTCTGTCCTATCTTTTATCAACACATAATAGATAGAACAGAACAAGAAAGGCAATTAATAATCTGTCATTGCATTATGATATGAAAGGCTCAGTACAGTGTGGCACAAAACGCTTATGCGCATCCCGAGTGGAGAATGATGCGCTTAAAGCCACATGGAGTTACAGCGCACAGCGCATCGAGTCCGCATTGATGCAAGCTCTACAATACACTTCTTTTCGACAGTCAAAGTGGGGGTTACGTTTTTGCACGTCATACAGAATAACCCTAAAGGCACCAGTGGCGGTGCCACCGGCTTTATATTAAATATAAATATAGCTGTGAGCAGCGATAAAGGGCCAAAGCCGGCGGTACCACCATCCCGGTGCCTTTAGGTAACTAAAGGCATCAGGGTTGCGGTGCCACCGGCTTGGGCCCGCAATCGCTGCTCGCAGCTATATTTATTATTATTATTATTATTTATACGACTATTTGGGCACTTTTGGGGCCCTTAACATGCTCAAAAACTCTTGAAACTTTGCACACGGGTCAGAATCCGCGGCCATCAGGGCTGGGCTGAAGATGGTACCCGGGCGTGGCAGGGGGCTAGACAGCGCCCCTGGAACGGGGTCCGAAAACTTGGTCCATAACTCAAACACGCTTGCATGTAATAATATGAAACTCGGTACACATGTTGATCTCATCGTTCATATATACCTCAAACTATTACTTTTTACCCCAGCCCAACAGGAAGTCGGTTATTTAGGGTTGTTCATAAAACACTCGCAATGGAATTTGAAGTACTCCTCCTAGAGAATTCAAACACACGGCACGAAACTCGGTCAGCATGAAGTCAAGGCATTGAGGATGAAAGTTTGCGAGGGGATTTTTGATATCTCGAACGGTTTGGCCGTGGCGAGGAAACGAAATTATGGCGAGAATCGTGAAACAGGAAGTGTGTCAGAACTTCAGCATACATTAACTGATCTTGATGAAACTTCAGCAGTTTGTTTGCTGTAAGAGGACGATCACATGGATGTGAATATTGTGAGTCAAAGTTATAGCGCCACCAACTGGCAGCAGGAAGTGTGTCACTTTCAAAATGCTTTGAAATCACCCTCTTATTTTTACCCGATTTGCTTCAAACTTAATCTGTATAATGTAAATACATAGCAGATGAAGACCTGTGAATGGATTCTTGATATCTTTGATACTGTTGCCGTGGCAACGCATCAAACTTTAAAATTCTTTTTTTTTGATGATTTTGAGACTCTTAGCGGCTTTTGGGCCCTTAACGGGTTTGAAAACTCTTGAAACTTTGCACACAGGTCAGATCCCACAGCCATCAGAGCCGGGCTGAAGATGGTACCTGGGTGTGGCAGGGGGGCTAGACAGCCCCCTGGAACGGGGTCCGAACACTTGGTCCATAATCAAACACGCTTGCATGTAATAATATGAAACTCGGTACACATGTTGATCTCATCGTTTCATATATACCTCAAACTCTTACTTTTTACCCCAGCCCAACAGGAAGTCGGCTATTGAGGTTTGTTTGTAAAACGCTCGCAATGGAATGTGCAATACTCCTCCTAGAGAATTCAAACACACGGCACGAAACTCGGTCAGCATGAAGTCAAGGCATTGAGGATGAAAGTTTGCGAGGGGATTTTTGATATCTCGAACGGTTTGGCCGTGGCGAGGAAACGAAATTATGGCGAGAAACGTGAAACAGGAAGTGTGTTATAACTTCAGCATACATTAACTGATCTTGATGAAACTTCAGCAGTGTGTTCGCTGTAAGAGGACGATCACATGGATGTGACTATTGTGAGTCAAAGTTATAGCGCCACCAACTGGCAGCAGGAAGTGTGTCACTTTCAAAATGCTTTGAAATCACCCTTTTATTTTTACCCGATTTGCTTCAAACTTAATCTGTATAATGTAATATACGGCAGATGTAGACCTGTGAATGGATTCTTGATATCTTTTAAACTGTTGCCGTGGCAACGCATCAAACTTTACCATTCTTTTAGGATGCTTTTGAGACCCTTAGCATGCTTCAAATCGCATGAAACTCGACAGACACATCACATTTATTAGCCAGTAGACATGTGCAAAGTTTCAGAAACGGGCGTGGTGAGGGCTCAGTAGCACCACCTTTTGACAAAAGTGGGGTTGTTAGTTTTAACTAGAGTTACAAAAATCGGTATGTATATTGTACTCCTCGAGCCGGACAACTTTCTAATTGACACTCATTAGCTAGGACCCACAGAAAGTCAGATATCTTTGTTTGAATGTAGAGAAAATCTTAGAATTTTGCCAGTCTCTCAGTGTCTCTCTGTGTGAGTGAGAGGAGGGGCGCCTGTCAGGTTAATTTTAACCCTTTATTTGCTGTGTGCGACTTCTCTGGCATTTTCGGGGGCCTTAACATCCTCTAAAACTCTTGAAACTTTGCACACGGGTCAGAACCCATGGCCATCAGGGCCGGGCTGAAGCTGGTCATCGGGCGTGGCAGGGCGGCTCGACAGCGCCCCCTGGACTGGGATTCGAACATTTGTCCATAAATCAAACACACTTGCGTGAATTAATATGAAACTCGGTACAATTATAGATCACATCAGGCCAAACAACTTTCGTGCTCTAAGTTTTACGACAATTAAAATGGAAGTTGAGAATTATGGGTTGTTTGAATAGTTGTCCTAGGAGAAATACATCAAATTACAACGCATGTGTTTACCAATCACAACCAAACTCGGTGTGCAAGAAGTCAAGACATTGAGGATGAAAGTTTGTGAGGGGATTTTTGATATCTCAAACGGTTTGGCCGTGGCGAGGAAACGAAATTATGGCGAGAAACGTGAAACAGGAAGTGTGTTATAACTTCAGCATACATTAACATATCTTGATGAAACTTCATTAGTGTGTTCGCTGTAAGAGGACGATCACATGGATGTGACTATTTCGAGTCAAAGTTATAGCGCCACCAACTGGCAGCAGGAAGTGTGTCACTTTCAAAATGCTTTGAAATCAACCCTCTTATTTTTACCCGATTTGCTTCAAACTTCATCTGTATAATGTAAATACATGGCAGATGAAGACCTGTGAATGGATTCTTGATATCTTTGATACTGTTGCCGTGGCAACGCATCAAACTTTAAAATTCTTTTTTTTTGATGATTTTGAGACTCTTAATGGCTTTTGAGGCCCTTAACGGGTTTGAAAACTCTTGAAACTTTGCACACAGGTCATATCCCACAGCCATCAGGCCCGGGCTGAAGATGGTACCTAGGCGTGGCAGGGGGCTAGACAGCGCCCCCTGGAACGGGGTCCGAAAACTTGGTCCATAAATCAAACACGCTTGCATGTAATAATATGAATGAAAAACTTCATCTGTATAATGTAAACAGATGAAAAACTTCATCTGTATAATGATGAAAAACAGATGAAAAACTTCATCTGTATAATGTAAACATACGGTAGATGTAGACCTGTGAATGGATTCTTGATATCTTTTAAACTGTTGCCGTGGCAAAGCTTCAAACTTTGAAATTATTTTAGGATGCTTTTGAGACTCTTAGCATGCTTGAAATTGCATGAAACTCAACAGACACATCACATTTATTAGCCAGTAGACATGTGCAAAGTTTCAGAAACGGGCATGGTGCAGGGACTAAATAGCGCCACCTTTTGACAAAAGTGGGGTTGTTATTTTTATCTACAGTTACAAAAATCGTTATATACATTGTACTCCTCAAGCCAGACAACTTTCTAATTCATAGTCATTAGCTCAGACCAAGAGGAAGTCAGATATTTTGGTTTGAATATGGTGAGACTCTCTCTGAGCCTACGTCCGTGTATGGCAAGCCCTTTTAACATTTAAAAGCTAAGTTTGCCTATCCGGAAATTAACATTGTAGATATCAACAATGTCTTTCTGTCTAGTCGTAATTACATTTTGGATAGTTTGTATTATCATTTAAGATATCTGTAACATAATTGTGACTAGTCAAAATGACAGACTATGGCAAGCCGTTTTAACATTTAATCATGAAAGGGCCAAAGCCTTCGGCACCGCCACCCCGGTGCCTTTAGGTAACTAAAGGAGCCGGGGTTGCGGTGCCACCGGCTTGGGCCCGCCATCGCTGCTCGCAGCTATATTATTATAATAATTATTATTTACTACCTTTCGGGCACTTTTGGCCCTTAACATGCTCGAAAACTCTTGAAACTTTGCACAGGTCAGAACCCGCGGCCATCAGAGCCGGGCTGAAGATGGTACCCGGGCGTGGCAGGGGGCTCGACAGCGCCCCTGGAACGGGGTCCGAACACTTGGTCCATAATCAAACACGCTTGTATGTAATAATATGAAACTCGGTACACATGTTGATCTCATCGTTTCATCTATACCTCACACTTCTTACTTTTTACCCCAGCCCAACAGGAAGTCGGCTATTTAGGTTTGTTGTAAAACACTCGCAATGGAATTTCAAATACTCCTCCTAGAGCTTTGATCCAAATTCGACGAAACTCGGTCAGCGTGAAGTCAAGACATTGAGGATGAAAGTTTGCGAGGGGATTTTTGATATCTCGAACGGTTTGGCCGTGGCGAGGAAACGAATCATGGCGAGAAACGTGAAACAGGAAGTGTGTTATAACTTCAGCATACATTAACTGATCTTGATGAAACTTCAGCAGTGTGTTCGCTGTAAGAGGACGATCACATGGATGTGACTATTGTGAGTCAAAGTTATAGCGCCACCAACTGGCAGCAGGAAGTGTGTCACTTTCAAAATGCTTTGATATCACCCTTTTATTTTTTACCCGATTTGCTTCAAACTTCATCTGTATAATGTAAACATACGGCAGATGTAGACCTGTGAATGGATTCTTGATATCTTTGAAACTGTTGCCGTGGCGACGCATCAAACTTTACCCTTCTTTTAGGATGCTTTTAGGATGCTTTTGAGACTCTTAGCATGCTTCAAATTGCATGAAACTCGACAGACACATCACATATTAGCCAGTAGACATGTGCAAAGTTTCAGAAACGGGCGTGGTGAGGGCTCAGTAGCGCCACCTTTTGACAAAAGTGGGGTTGTTAGTTTTATCTACAGTTACAAAAATCGGTATGTATATGTACTCCTCGAGCCGGACAACTTTCTAATTGACACTCATTAGCTAGGACCCACAGAAAGTCAGATATGTTTGTTTGAATGTAGAGAAAATCTCAGAATTTTGCCAGTCTCTCAGTGTCTCTCTGTGTGAGTGAGAGGAGGGGCGCCTGTCAGGTTAATTTTAACCCTTTATTTGCTGTGTGCGAACTTCTCTGGCATTTTCGGGGGCCTTAACATCCTCGAAAACTCTTGAAACTTTGCACACGGGTCAGACCCATGGCCATCAGGGCCGGGCTGAAGCTGGTAACCGGCGTGGCAGGGCGGCTCGACAGCGCCCCCTGGACTGGGATTCGAACATTTGTCCATAAATCAAACACACTTGCATGAATAATAATGAAACTCGGTACAATTATAGATCACATCAGGCCAAAACAACTTTCGTGCTCTAAGTTTTATGACAGTTCAAATGGAAGTTATTTATGAATTATGAATTATGGGTTGTTTGAATAATTGTCCTAGGAGAAATACATCAAATCACAATGCATGTGTTTACCAATCACAACCAAACTCTCGTGTGCATGAAGTCAAGACATTGAGGATGCTCAATTCCGGACGGATTTTTGATATCTCGAAACGGTCTGGCCGTGGCGAGGAAAATGAATTTTAT
>NW_024121199.1:9741091-9825471 GCF_016745375.1 Pimephales promelas | reverse complement strand
GGTTTGCACGAGCTGTTCATAACTAAGGAGCATCAGCCGCACACTGTGCGGCACACATCTTTTGTTACAGTCATAATGAGGTAATACAGTAATAAATCTGCAAGTCATTTAAAAATATATGAAAGGAAAGGCATTCGAGTAAATTACACACTGTGTGAGAGGGGGAAACGGGGGTAGTAGAAAACTTCGGTTTTTGTTTCCATCTATCTCCCTGTGCTTACTGTATCCACTTATGATTGAATTATTATGGAAACACGTTCAGTTATCACTTTGTATAGGCTATACCCGTTTGAGCCCTAGAGCAGACCGGAGATCTCTCCGTTTGTTGAAAGCTTCCCGATGTTGACTCTCGTCTTATTCCGACGCATGGCACTGGACAGACAGAAGTTTTATTTTCTGTCTCACGTGGAGTTTGCGTTGGGTTTGTAATGAGCTACAAGCCGGTCTCTTTCCGCGCCATATACAGATTTAATGAAGTGCACGTCACCGAAAGCAACAGATATGAGCTGGATTTTATTAATCATCGGCTAATTTCAAAATCAGCAAAGACAGCAATAGGAGAGATCGGCAACAGGCCTGGTAAGATCATTTCATTTCTTTACTTTTAATGAAGATGGTAGTGTTAAGCGTCTGCGACTTACTTTCACTAATTCACTTTGATTTGCGATAGATTGCGGCGCTTGATGAAGGGGCTCAGCTCAGCTGCTCAGGTGATGCGCGTCGTCATATATGACTAAAATATCATGACATATAGCTTGGTTTCAACAACCAGATGCAACTTGTCCAGTTTCGTCTGGAATACGGCACAGACCACGTCCTCAAGTGGTTTGAGCGATCGAATTCAAATCCGTCTCGAATGCGTTTCGGAGGGCATTTACACCCTGGTCTTTTCACGATCGAATAGCTATCCGATCACAGAAGACACATGAAGTGACCAGGTGTAAACAGCCCCTTCGAATCCATCGTCTACTTTTGTGGAAAGCTGACTAGAGTTGTGTCGCTCGAGTTGTCTTCTCTGATACGGAGAACGGCGGCGAATAGCTACACGAACCTGCCAGACACAGCCAGGCGAGCGTGAACGCGCATGACGTCACGCCCAGTCTCAGATTCGAGCCCGAATCCCTCTTATATATTTCACTGTACAGGGTTATAGAGGCGATCGCAGTGATCAAAGAAGGGCTCATTCAGCCCACCAGGCGATTGTTTAAGCATGTATGGGTTAGAAAACGGCTATTTTTAACATGAAAAGTTGCGCAATGCACCTTTAATAAAATTCTCATTTCTTAACATTCTAATAACATTAGAATGATTTAATAATAATAACTTTAAAATACAACGTTAATATAACGGGAGAATTGAACGTTCCAATGACGTTTGAATGACGTTCTTATAGCCAAGCAAGAACGTTAATACAACATCTAAAAATCTGGACGTTTTGAATGTTCCTAGAATATTCAGAAATAACGTATTTATAACTTAATGGGAACGCTATGAAAACGTTCTTATAACCTACAATTGTTATCTGGTGAAGAGGAGAGATTCGTACGGAGGCGTATTGCATTCACTTGAAGAAAAAAAAAAATCTACTCTGTTTTTCTGAATTAACGAGTTAATTTTTCATGAGAAAAAAAATTTGCTCTGTTTTTCTGAATTAATGAGTTAATTTTTCATGAGAAAAAAAGTTTTTGCTCTGTTTTTCTGAATTAACGAGTTAATTTTTCATGGAATTTTTTTTTTGCTCCGTTTTTCTGAATTAATGAGTTAATTTTTCATGGATTTTTTTTTTTTTGCTCTGTTTTTCTGAATTAACGAGTTAATTCAGAAAAAACAGAGCAAAAACTTTTTTCTCACGAAAAATTAACTCATTAATTCAGAAAAACAGAGAAAAAAAAATTTTCTCATGAAAAATTAACTCGTTAATTCAGAAAAACAGAGAGAAAAAAATTCTCATGAAAAATTAACTCATTAATTCAGAAAAACAGAGAAAAATTTTTTTTTCTCATGAAAAATTAACTCATTAATTCAGAAAAACAGAGTATATTTTTTTTCTTCAAGTGAATGCAATACGCCTCCGTAGATTCGCGATTGCACTGAACACGTTTTAACTGTACGTTCACACCGCCGTCGACTTGAGCTTCCAAAGCGGCCGGAAGTCATTCATTTTCAATAGAAGCTGGCTTTTCTCAGCTGCAAGGAGCGTCAAATCCATCGGCGTTGCGTTTTGGGCATTTTTAGCGTCAGAAAGTTGAAGGGAGCTCAACTTTATGGTAACGAGCTGCAGCAACCAATCGGAATCTAGACGTCCTTCGCGCTGGCTGATTCCGGAGAAACATACAATGTAAATTTTTGTTCCTGCCAAAACATTAGTTCCGAGAAAATGGAAGAGAAGATAATAATCTCCTACTGGTTTCCTATCATTTATGACATGACTGTTTGTTTATAGGGACCGCAAGAGCGCAACTTTTATTTGAAATATTTACAAACGCTCGTTTTAAAGCGGGAATGCAATTCATTTGCTCACGGTGACACCGATTTGACAGCAAAGAATAATAATAATAGCTAACTATTCATTTTTTCAAATAAAAATGTTATAAAAATGCTGTAATTATAAAAGGTTTCTTCAATGTATTGCTTGTTTTTTTCTGTTTATTACATTTCATGTTGTGACACTTCTATTCTCCCTGCAACGTCAGAGCATTCAAAGCATCCAAAGCGTGAACAAGCTTCCTCGTACTTTTTGACAAGCGTCCTTGACAGGGCGGCCAGAGCTTCTTTGACGCTCAAGTCGGCGGCGGTGTGAACGCACAGTAAGTTTAGTAAATAGACCTATTCTTACAAGAGCAGCATGCATCTGAGAGAGCACGCGCGGCACATTATATTCCGTGCGCGAGCAGAGCCACGCTCACGCATTATATTAATGTACTTTCGCGCTTCAATATTCGAGATTTGACAGGAAAATAACGCCATAGTTCTGCAGCATCTTCCCTATAACGTAACACCAGAGCACTGCTGTATACCCTCGGCCTCGTCTCGCAGTCGCTGCTTAGAAGAGCAACTTTGTAAAGGGTCCGTCTGAAACAGTGTCGCGGGCGCAGCGAATGAAATATATCGTTATGGCGGTATATTCAAACTTAAAAAAAAAAAATACACCGGTTTTCAGTATGAGCCAGTATACCGCCCAGCACTAATGCAGGCCATATTATTGATGTTAACCACTTCTGGTCAACATGAGTTCTGCACTCAAAATCACAGTTTTTTTGAGCTTGTGACATCACAACATGCAACAAACCCTGGGGTCATAGTGCACAGAACGTGATTACGTCTATGAGCCAATCGGAAGACGTAACTATCAATTTGTGCAGAGAGTGTGAAAACGCAGCAACAGGAGCATGTTGGAGGCTTGATCTGAACGTGTAACGTCTCTGGTTTTGTATGAATTATTGAGCTAGCCATTTGGGTATCAGTTTCTATCAGCTCTTAAACAGAGACACGCAAAGGGTTAAGATCCGAATATGTCAATGAGAATAAAAAACGTGCCACACTTCATCGCAACTTCTTACCTCCCATTGTGAAATTGTCTTTTTCAACTTTCCAATTTCCAGGTCTTTCTTTTCCAGTTCGTATTTTAACTGCTCAGTTCTCACATCCTGAGAGTTTTGAGAAAGAAAACAAGATGTTGTACTGAGCTACATTCAACATTATGGCACATCGGACTACAAATTGTGCAGGTTTTTCTCCTTTATCTGGGTGAAAGACTGAGCGAGGTCTGACCTGCTCCTGCTCTGAGGAGGTGTTGACGTCGTGACCGGCACTGTTGCTGTACTGCTCTCTGCGTTTGTCACGCTGGACGATCTTGCTCACATCATCCTCTAGCTGGTTAAAAAACTTCTCATCACGCAGTGCAGGATTCACAGGCTGATAAAAAAAAAAAAAAAACAGGAAGTTGTCAGTATCACCAGGGACGTAAGAACTATACTGTGAGAGGGGGGGTTGAAAAGCGGTTGAATTGGCCGCTCCAATTTACCCTCAATGAAATCTAACCTTAGTGTAATGGACAGAATTACTACAAATCGTTTAGCTACCTAAAAGTTAAAGATTTTTAATAAAACTCCTGAAATGGTGAAAGTGTGAAATTTCATGATTTATGGGTGACGTTAGTCTAGTAGAATTTTCAAAAAATATTTTGCCACTTAAGAGATTTGCGTCACGCATGCATGTCTATTTCCCTCATTTTAAATATAAAACACATGTGGACTGATGTTTTTCCAATGGCTGATATTTTTACTGCAAATGTCTAAATGTGCACTCTTCGGTCCATCAGAAAGTGGAAATCATGAAGAGTTTACAAACCAAGCACCCCCGAATAAGCCAATCCCATTGCGAGGGACCCACATCATGAAATATAAGGACAGCTGTATATTTCCATATATAAATACATTTAAACCAGTGTTGTTATTGTTATCTAATACCAAAACTATATAGACCATTTCACAAGATGTAAACAACACTGGTCCAGAAGCACTTCCTGTTTCAGTTTTTTAACACTACATAAAAGCTGGGATAAAATACAACCAACAGAACATTTAAAACTGAATCAAAAAGTTAAACAAACATCTTTAAGATGTTTTCTTTACATGTGAAATAAAGAAAACAGTTACAAACTGAAACAGGAAGTGCTTCTGGACCAGTGTTGTTTACATCTTGTGAAATGATCGATATAAAAAAAGAAGCTAAAATAAAATTAAACATATAGTAGATGAAAATCTTAAACTTAAATAATTAGAAATGCTGCCTTGGCAACAAACTGAAATTAAGTGTGTTTAAATTGTTAAAACTTAACCACAAAAGTTAAAAGAACCAGTGTTATTTTTGTATTATTGAGATTATATATTTTTTTTTTATGTATATAATTTTTTTGTCACTGTTTTTGTAATTTTTAATAGTTTTTTAAACGTCTACATGTTTTTTTATTCATTTTTATTTCAATTAATTTTTAGTTATTTTAGTTCCTCAAGTAAAATTAAAAATGAACATAAAAAATCTTGATTTAGCAACCAACTGCAAACATAAAGTTCACGTTTTTTTATTTTATTGTATTTCAGTTAATGTTTATTTTACTTTAACATTTTTTTCATTTTAGTTTCAGTTTTATTAAGCACATAAAATAAAACTACAATTTAAATAAACTGAAAATATACCAATAAAAGCTAGTTTAAAAATATGAATAAATACTACAATTACACATAAATAATAAAAAAAGATCTATACTGTATGAGAAAAACATTAAGTGTGATATTACAAAGACAATATTTTTCTAAAATTAAGCTATTATAAAGAATCCTAAGTAATTAATGTCATCATTAGACCAAAGTCAAAGAAAGTTAATTTATAATTAGAATATTATCTGGAGAACCTTTATTTTGTATTAAATTGACACTACCTCTTCAGAGTAAAATAACATTTATGAACTCATTTCTGACTAGGTTTTTGTTAATGCATTAAATATATTTAATTAATATCTTAAGTTAACACACAACTTTGACAGCCCTAAAACTACATGCAGTAAAATTAGTTCTCTCATGTTTCCTGTGGAGTCCCCAAGTTTAAAACACTCCTGATCCAAAATACCCCAAGAATTAAGTGTTTACTTGCAAACAGTGTTTGCTTCAAATATATAAAACTTTATATTGAGGGTTTACATCACGCTCCAGATAACGCTGTCAGAGCCGGAGTAACCCACTCTCCCCCTAAGCTTGTATGTTTCATGTTAGCTCTCCGACTACACACACACTCACCTCTTTGTCAGGCTTCTTACTCTGCTGATCTGCAATAGAGACAGTGAGTTAGAACGGACACAGACAGTGATTGGTGTCTCTCGATAAGAGTAAGGCGTTCTCACCCTCATGCTGGAAGTCTTTGAGAGATACAGTGACTCGCTTGTCCTTCCCCTGCTGATTCTTCTTCCTGTCCTTCTTTCCTCCCGCCTTTGTCTTCGGTGACGCAGTCTCTGTTTTTTCAGGATCCTTGGGAAATTATAATATTAAACATTAAGAATCTTGCAAAAGATGAAAAATATCAAATAAGTAGTGCAATAGCTACCATTAACAGTTTCAAAATCAATTGCAGTTATATTATATTATACAATTTATTATTGACAGTTTAACTTTTAATAAACCACTGGAACCACAAGAGGGAGTAGTTACACTTTTCACTACATTTTAAAGAGCTAGAAATGAACATAGAACGCAGGAGACTGGGTTCCTCAACATATTGTATGACATTAACCCTGTAAAGCCTGACAAAGGGAAGAAGAAAAAAAAAAAGAGTTTTATGAGTATCATATTTGAAACACCAGTCTTTTATGGCTCATATAATATGATATAGGAGAATACAAAGCTTTAAAACTCTGAATAAAACTGTTTTAATCTGAGGCAGTTGCTGATCTTTATACGACCAAAAGGTAAAGTGAAATTCTAATACCTTATAATGTAAATCAATTCAATCTAACACTATATCAGACTACTTACATAAAATGTATATAATACAAGTTTTCACTGTCAAAAAGATGTCACTTTTTATCTCCCAATATCAAGTCTTAATAAGATATTTTTTAAATGCTTAGTTTTATAATCAAAATTCTGTAGTTGTTATTGTAGAGGGCAAAGCTTTTAATATAATGCAATATAACTATGATTGAGAGATGAACAAATATGTTCCTCAAAAGCCTGTTGTATCAGATATTCACATTTGAACATGATTTTTCTAAAAAATGACATGGATAATCAAGTAAACATAAGTTGCTACAGTCCAGTAAATGTTCTTCTCGAAATATTACCAACAATACAAGTTATTAATATACAATTATAGAAGTTATTTTTACATTTACTTACTAAAATCAGTAAAGAGTTCACATTAAAATATCCCAAAGAGGGATATCCTGAAGGGGGACGTGTTTACAATTATATTAAAAAAACTTTTACTTGCTAAAAACAAATAAACTATCAATCAGACAACAGAAGAAATGTAGAAGATTGAGTGCAAAGGCTTTTTCCTCAAAGTTTGAACTATGATGATAAACTTTGAGGCCTTTGATTGTATAGTAGAATATAGAATTTTTGATTGTATACTTCTAGTAGTTTGGGATTTGACATTATGATACACTTCAATGATCATGGGATTGAGAAAGATAAGGCATATTTTATACAATTGTTAATACTGATGGGGAAGTTTCACATTCATAAAATGAAATGGTCTGACTCCAAACCTAATTTTTCTTGCTTTAAAAATAATGTTAAGCTTTATTGTTCTCTTTTGTGTAACTGCACAAGTAAAAAGGCAATTAGAGCTTATAGCATTGTAAGCAGATATGATATATAATGTAGCACCCCTTTTCTGTTTGTAATACTGTATTTTTTTTTTATCCTCTGGCACTGTTCTTTTTTTTTTATTTACTTTTTTTTTTTTTTTCACTTTGAAGGATTAAGTCTCATTGTATTGTTCTGTTCATGGCATTAATAAAAAAAAAATAATAATAATAAAAAAAAACTTCTAGTAGTTTGTCAATTTTGCATGGCTATGTCCATCCCCACTCATTTTGATATTGTTGGGGAAATTTGAATCTGACATGTATTACATATGATTATTGGGTCTTATATTTTCATCTGTTCACCTCCTATGTGTAATAACGGAGGAATGTCTTATGGTTTAGCTATCCGTGAAGGAAGTAATTTGTCTTTCCTTTATCAAGAGTGGAGTGAGGCACCAGAGAACCGGCCGGGTCAGAGGTCATCTTAGACTGGGGAGGATAGCAGTAAATCTAACCTAACATGTGAATCCTATGGCTTGTGGAATTTTACAGAGAAGGCTTGGCTTGTAGTAAATAACCTTGAGAGAGATACAAGATGGGACTCCGGCCTGTGTTGTGTTCTGGGCGTCATTTCACTTCGCAGTAATCTGTGTTGGTGACTAAGCCTTATTCTTGCAAGAATAATAAACCTCTTTTCCTTTTATTAATTTGACTCTGAGTGTGATGTCTGTTTATTGAACTTTAGCCTTAACAATATCAAATGATATCACAGAGAATCCCCGCAGCTTCTGTGTCAGGTTCATTAAAGCTTCACAAACTTATGCACTATTCTAAGCTTTTGTAGTATAAATAGTGCGAGTAGTGTGTTCACATTGACTACGTTTACATGCAGCCAATTTTCGGGTTATGGTCGGGTTATGGTCACTATTCGGGTTTCTGAAACATTAGGAATAACCCGTTTACATGCGTGAGCAGAGAGTTTCTCCTGTATACATGGAATATCCCGATGTAAACGGCAACGCACGGTTAGCGTCTAGACGTACGGACAACCTTAAGACGCAATATGCGTCATTTCCGATTCTTCTTCCTGTATCCAAAGACAACAACAACAGCAGCACGCGGATAATGAATAGTTCGGGGCAGAAAGCGATCGCCTTTGCGCTTTGATGCTGGTAACGTTACTGAGCTCGCTCCAAAAGTATGCTGTGCTGTGTCGCGGCATGTTTACTTCTGGTATAGTGCACGTGGATTTTTGTATGCGCCGAGAAGTTTCTCTACTCAAAAGACCAAGAGATTTCTTGCGAATAGAACATGTGCAGATCAAATCACTATGGGGATATACCGATACGCGTTTACATGACCAAAAATTCGGGTTAGAAAAGGGGTACCCCAGGTATAATATCCCGGTTTTTAAAATCCGGGATATGAGCATATTCGGGTTTTTGCCAGTGTTTACATGGCCGTTCGCGACCGGGTTATTGCTAATATCCCGGTTTTGAACGGGTTATTGGCTGCATGTAATCGTAGTCAATGACAAATTACAACAAGACAAAGTACACTTTAAATCCATGAAAGACGCACATCACAGACTACACTAGATACGGGTTTCCCAACCTTTGAACTAAAACGCTCAATTCATATGGATTAGTTTTACAATCTCTTTATGAACATTTTGAAGCTTCAGAATGGTATTTGCGTAGCTGTCAATAGAGGGACAGAATTCTCTCAGATTTCAACAAAAAGATCTTCATTTGTGTTCTGAAGATGAACAATAGTATTATATGTTTGGAAAAGTTAAGTCCCTCCTGTGGGTCTCGAGTGTCTCGCAAAAAATCAAAATGGCAATATGCAATAGAGGTGTGCTTTTGTTACATTTAAAATTGTTGTTAGGTGTTTTTTTTTTTAGGTATTGACTTAATGAAATACAATTGTTTAGTTGGACTAGACTCTGCCCCTCTTGGACTCACATTCTACTAAAGTAGACTTAATTATTAGTTTCCTCTTGATGGTTGCATGAGATGACATTTTTAGAGTCAGTATAAATTTACCTTTTTATGTTCCTCAAATTCCAATTTACTCAGCATCAACGCCTTCTCCAGATCCGCCTCATACAGGTCACTGGTCAGCTGTGTGAACACAAACATGAACATGTTTGCATAAAGCAAATAGGAAAAATAGGCTATTGGAAAGTCAAATTAAAGGGATACTTCACCTCTGGAAAGATGAATGTGTATTTAAAATGGTTCATTTATGTAGAAAAAATGTGATATTATTTTTGAATTTGGAGCTTTCTAGACTGGGAAAAGCCAGAAAATGTATTTTTGGCTTGTGGATGAAAGACTACAACTCCCAGAATGCACTTGCTTCGCTGCCCTAGGTGGCCACGCCTACCGGCAACAGAGTGCAGAGGTTAAACAAGTCTAGGCTACTAGTGAGTCTCAGTGATGAGTCTGCCCGGGATTTCCGAGATTGGCCAAAATGTCCGGGATCGGGCTTTTGCGCGGGAGAACGGCGCGAGGCTGGTGGCGTGATTACCGAAGAGCGACACCTGTGAGACGCACCGGTCTCGTATCTCTCACAGAAGAGCGGGAATTTTCTTAGCAATGTTAAAACGCACAACAACCGATCACTTGTTTAGCGTTCATGTAAACACTACAAGATTCATCAATCAGAATGAATTCAGTTAGATTGAAACAAAAGCTGTGCATGTAAACAATGAATGGCGACTGCAGAAAGCAAAAGCTGAATCCCGGACATCGACGGCCGGACAAGTCCGGGAAAAAGAGGATGGTAACCCCAACTACTCAGCTTTCTCCACAGAACAAGAACCTGTTAGCTTAGGTTTCAAAAAAAGATGGCCGACACTCCATCATGTGTCCATTCTGTGAGTGAGATCTCCCTCTATGGGCGGGTTGAGGACATGCGGGACAGTCCCGACTACTGACTGTAGTCTTTAGCCTCTGGACAAAAAATCCTTAGATGACGCAAAATTACGTTTTTTGCGTCATCTGAGGATTTTTTTTCAGTCAAAAAATACACAAATCTCTCGTCTCGGGGGATATGAGGGTGGAAAGCATGGTAATTCGAAATAACTACAGGTTTCCTACCAATACACAGCTTAATGCTAAATCCTAAAGTAACACTTTAAGTTTTTTTTCTTTTGTGTAAAAGGTGTACCTGTTCATCTCTCTGTTTCCACTCCTGCCAGTTCTCCTGGGGCTTGGAGCCACGCTGGACAGCTGCCGGGCTGATCAGATCATTCGCTAAATCCTGCAGCGTGAGGGAGGGAGGTGCCGAACACTTCTGAGGGATCTTCTTAAAAGCGAGACTCCTGAGCTACAGTGTGTGACGACAAAGACTGTTTTTGTTAGTAGACATTTTGCTGAAGGTGACTTCAGCCCAAAACATACCCACTACACCACCCTCTTCATATATAAGGATGTAAGAAATGTCAACACTGACTCATAATCACTGTTTTCAGAAACAAAGGTGAGGCCCAACAGCCTTTTTAGAAAAACAGACAGACAGACAGACAGATATTAAAATAGATAGATAGACAGACAGACAGACAGACAGATAGACAGATAGATAGATAGATAGATGACAAACAGATAGAAAAACAGACAGACAGACAGATGACAGACGATAGATCGATAGATAGATAGATAGATAGATAGATAGATAGATAGATAGATAGATAGATAGATAGATAGATGACAAACAGATAGAAAAACAGACAGACAGACACAGAGAGATGACAGACAGTGGATAGATAGATAGATAGATAGATAGATAGATAGATAGATAGATAGATAGATAGATAGATAGATAGATAGATAGATAGATAGATAGATAGATAGACAAAGAGAGATGATGGATGGATGGATGGATGGATGGATAGATGGATAGATGGATAGATGGATAGATGGATAGATAGACCTCATTGGCTTCACTCTGCTGCTGTTCCTTCTTTCGTCTTCTCTTCTCTTTCTTTTTGTCTGTAGTTTGGTTGGTCTTCCCACTGGGAGATTTCCCCGAGCGAGGCTTCCCTGCTCCACGACCGGCCTTTGTCTTTCCTGCATCCGAATCAGTGTCCGAATCCGAGTCGACCTGCAGCAGAGCGAAGCGTGACGCCGTGGTGGGCACTGAGATCACTGTTGATGCCATCCTGAACCTGCCAACGGGACAACCAACACATGATGCCTGTATATTAGTGTGAGACAGTTCAGTTCAGAGCTGATGGGCTCTAAGACAGAGAAACATTCATGTATCAGGTTCTTATTTCTAACTGTTTATTTTAATTTTCTATTATTTTGATGGTTTCATCATAATTTTGCCATATATTCCAAGCTTTTTTCAGTATTATCAACAATTATTATGCCAGTAAAGCAATTTTGTCTCTGAATTATCATTAGCATTCAAGAATCAGTGCAATGTAACAGTTACACAATGAGGATAACTCTTTACGCACAATATATGAACCTGTTAATATAATACACTCAAATACACAAAGCCATCTTTAATCTGTATTGCTCATTCAAAACATAATAAATCTGTTTGCTTTTTTAAGGCGTTTGCTTTTTTAATTATAAGGCGTAGTAGGTTGGTTGGTGCTGGATTCGTGAATATAGCGCTCGATATTCATTCGTTGTTATATATATTTTAGTCTAGTTAAAATGAACTGCCTAGGTAGACTGCAGATTTGGTTATACATCATTTGACACCTAAAATGTCGTTAGCTTAGACTTTTTTTTAGCTCGCCAGTGCTGGACGACACACAAGTAACAAACGAGCCCCTCATTTTTCCTGAACATGTTTCATCCAGTTTAACATGTCTTGTGTAACTTAAACCTGCCGGACTTTTGAGAGGAGGCGCCGTTAAAATGAACTAAGTTAAACAAACTTTCACCTGGTTAAGAGGACTGTCGGTATCTTCAGCTTCGTGCTGTAAGGCTGTAAACTGCAAACACAGACGAGTGTGTATGGCGGCCTGCACGGACACAAAAGCTTCTATGCTACCATGCATCGAGTGGAAAAATGTTATTAACCGGTGATATAGGGGTACTGACGCCAGGGGGCGCTCTGTGGCTCAGCGAGCAGAAACTCATCTAAAACGCGTTCAAATATCAGGGTTGTTTGTGTCACTGCGACATTTGCTACCTAATCTATAGAATTATTTAATAAATGTTTTATCCTGTAATCACAAATTACTGTGAAAAAAGTCTATCCTAATCAACGGTGAGAAAAGCCACGCATATCACGTGACAACGCCACCTGAATTCAGCAGCGGTCGCGAAAATAATTTAAAGGAGTAGTTCACTTTGCTGATAATTTACTCACCCCCATGTCACCCAAGATGTCCATGTCTTTCTTTCTTCAGTCGAAAAGAAATGAAGGTTTTTGATGAAAACATTCCAGGATTTTCTCCATAATGGACTTCATCGGGAAACCAAACGGTTCAAGGTCCAAGTGAGAGTTTCAGTGCAGCTTCAAAGGGCTTTAAACAACACCAGACGATGAATCTAGCGAAAACGATCTGTCATTTAAACAAATAAATTAAAAAATGTAAGTTTTAAAGCACAAATGCCTTGCTCTGTTCTGCACATTCGTGACTCTCCTGTTCAAACCCGTTTGTACAAATCTTTGTTCAAATCATGGCTCGAAGGGTCCTAGATAAGACCCTTATTCATCGTCTGGTGTCGTTTAAAGCCCTTTGAAGCTGCATTGAAACTCTCATTTGGACCATGAACCGTTTGGTTCCCAATGAAGTCCATTATATGGAGAAAATCCTGGAATGTTTTCATCAAAAACCCTAATTTCTTTTCAACTGAAGAAAGAAAGATGTGGACATCTTGGATTAGGCTACATGGGGGTGAGTAAATTATCAGCAAAAGGTTTTTAAAAGCTAACTACTCCTTTAAGCCTGAATAATAACCTATTGACACAAGGTAACTTTTAAACAACCAAATTAAATGACACAAGAAGTCAAAAACTCAAAACAAATTCCTGTTTTTATTTTTTTTAATGAACAGTATTTATTATAGATTAGGCCTATTTATCCGAGTGCAAATTCCCCCCCTCTTTTTTATTCATTTAATGTGCCCTCATAATCTTTGATAAACATAAATTCCCCTCTGCAGCAACATCTCTTTACTGCAAGGGACAACCTGTCACTCACATACAATCTATTTTAGTGTCACTGCTTCATTGCTGTAATCAATTTGCAAAACCCCAGCCAAGATGGTGGAGTTGATGGAGAAATGCCAAAGAACTGTCATAGGACATATGTAGGCAGTGGAACGCTGATTGGTCCGATCAAATGAACAAAAGAAGAACTCCATTACAAGAATTTAAGTATGGATCTTTTGAGTGAGTTATTGAATTATTCAATCAATAGATTCGTTCAAACCAATGATTCATTCAGGAATAAAGTGACGTTATTGTGTATTGCTCTGAGGTTCTCAAAATTATTATTTCGATGACAGTGATGTTTAAAATCTACATAATTAATATTTCTTGTTGGAAATGTAGTATTGACTGTTGAGTTGATATATAGGCATAATGACTCTTTCCACTCTTGTTACCAAATGATTTATACCAAATGTAAATCACCACCTTTTCATAACTTTATTTAAAGGTATAAAGAACAATACAAAAAAAGAATGTGGAAAAAGATGATGATGGTGTCAATAGTAGATGCAGCGAGTGTGATGTATTGGAATATGTGCCATTTCTTTGTGGTGTTTTTTAGCATATGGCCACAGGTAAAAATCAATAAGAGCAGAGTTGATGTGACATCTCTTTTCATCTCTCTCCTCCACAAGCTTCCACAGATGGTGCCGGATTCTCTCCACACACCAGATGGAGCAACCCCGGATCTCCACCTCTCGTCTCTCACCGGAGCTCAACAATTCACCTGTGAAACAACTAATCATCACTACCACAATACAGCCAAGTGTATCTGTCTATCATGTAGTCGAAAGATATTTTTGTGAAATTCACTCTTAATCACATGCATGTTGGAGTCTTTCAAACTGGATAAAAAATCTCCAGACTATATAAATATGACTACTAGAATATAGGCACAACAAACCGTTTTTCAGTGTTTTCATTAGGGCATCAGAGTAGCGTAAAGCCCCAAGGTACACAAGGCCTTGTGGAACCCTGTAGTCAGCAAACATGGTCAGGTAGTCAAGGTTCGGGATGTTCCCCTCCCCTCGGGCCTCCATGATGCCCCACACGTCCGCCACAAGGATTTGAGCCCTCTTGTAAAACGAAATCCTCTTACCCTACAATATCAACAAAATATGACATGACGTGGTACACCTTACGCGCTTATTACAGAAATAATATACTTTATTATGCTTCTTTTCAGATATTACCTTTCATAAAATGTGTTACAGCTGTCTGTGAATGTACATGTTTTGAAAATCAAAGTGAATGACAAATTCTCCTAAAGGAAAGAATCGATTCTGAACTGCCAAAATGAGTCGTCAGTAATTCAGTTCTTAATTTAGTAGACTTAAGTCATTTATGTAATTTCATAACGACTTCTATTTTTTTTTTTAAATATGGATAATGCCAAATGTACTGACAATCATTTGAGCAAACTAAATGTAAAGTAATTTCTATTTAAACTGTATTTTCATACATATTTGAAATGACACATTTATAATGATAAAGTTGTAATTTAGAACTTTAAAAAAAAAAAAATCAAGTACTTTACATTTTCTATAGTTTGTTAGTAAACACTAGCCTGACTTCGTCATACTCATATTCTGGTCAGATATATGAGTCTGATACTGCTTCATTGGGCTTTGATTATGAGGCGTGTCTTAACCGAACCAGGAAAAAAAAAAAAAACTCTGCACTCAATTGGATAGTCGGTAGACCTACAACCAATCAGAGCAACGCAGTAAGTCAAATACTTTGCATAGCGCCGTTTTCAACTATATAACTTACTTATTTTAGAAGTAAAATAACGAGTGTTGATTCTGTTCTGCTTTTCATTACGTCCCATCTTCTTAGCGAATCATGTAGGAAGGACGGCAAAAATATATTTCCGATCGGCAAATGCCTTGATTGCAGTTTTCTGTTTGTCTATTAAAATGAATGCGCTGTCGATTTATTTTACAACAGACGCGACAGCGGAATCTATACATCTCAATTCTTCAAATCTCAAATTCTTCTTTGGCACTCCATGGGCGTCAGTTTGGTTTGAAATAAGCTGGGGACAGAGACGCCTTCGGAAGGTCATTTTCAAAAGTGCTGAGTACAATAACGCATTCATTCTTTTTTTTCTCTTTCGAGTAGGTCATGTTTTGAAAGACGATGTCCTGTAGCGTCCTGATGTACATAAATAAAAATGAGCACAATGTCCAAGTATGTAGAGTATATACGCCCTTGATTGCATATGTACAGTGATGGTCCAGAGGTAGGATTTTTGCCTAGCGTGTCGGGACTCGGGGGGTTCGAGGTTCTAATCCGCACTCGAATAGTTTTTTTTTTCCCCTCATCAAAACCAATAATGTTTATCAGTGGTTGAATTGATATAATGTTTATCAGTGGTTGTATATGTTTTAATGAAGGGAGAAAAAAATATATGAGAGCGGATTAGAACCCATGAGAAACAGGGAAACGTTTGTGTGCATTTTGATTTGTGATTTCACCGGAACGAATCTCCGCAACGGATTGAAGCGCGTTTCCGAGAGAAGACAACACATTTCAGTGCTAGATCGCCTGTTATTTAACAAACAAATGAAACGAATGCTGTTAACTGGAGATGTTTTATTTGTATTGGTACATCTGTGCCGCGAGATGTTTCAAAAGTGGTGGGGACAAAATCGACCCTGGCAAAAAGTGGTGGGGACATGTCCCACCCGTCCCCCCCGTAAATGACGCCTATGTGGGACTCAACGAAGGCGGTCGCATTTTCTCTCCCTCCCCTTACTTTCCCTGCTTTGCTTCTCTCGTCACGTCTAGTCCACTGTCTTGTACTTTGAGAGACTCTCTCAGCACTGCTCTCCAAACTGAGAAATTATGGATATGATCAACTGGTCTCTCAACGCAATTGACACCATCTTCTCAACGAGAAGCTTGGGGTTCGGGGGAACCTGCCTGCCCTGCCGGAACGTTCGCAGCTGGCTACACGATGGATGCGTGGGATAGGTGGCGGGTCGTGCGTCTGGCGGCTCTTTCCGTGGAGGACGTTGAAGATATCTACCTATTCGGAAACATGATAACAGGTCTTCTGCTGACTGGACTAGGCATTGCCCTGGTTTATCGAGGAATTAAAAAGACGGTGACAGCTGTCCAAAGCCTCACAAGGCTGCCTGTCATGATTGAAGCGGTGGGCAGAGCTGTCAGCA
This sequence comes from Pimephales promelas, assembly GCF_016745375.1. Next base: position 9,808,797 of record NW_024121199.1, on the reverse strand, counting down.
CTGGGACTGATGAACGAGTTCGAACAGCAGAGTCACACAGAACAGAGCAAGGCGAGCATTTGAGCTTATAAAACTTAAACTTTGTTATTTGTTTTTTTAAATGAACGATCATTTCGCTTGATAAGACCCTTATTCATCGTCTGGAATCGTTTAAAGCCCTCTGAACAGTTTGCAGTTTGTACTGAAACTGTCTTTTGGACCTTGAACCGTTTGGTTCCCAATGAAGTCCATTATATGGAGAAAAATGCTGGAATCATAAAAACCTTAATTTCTTTTCGACTGAAGAAAGAAAGACATGGACATCTTGGATGACATGGGGTGAGTAAATTATCAGCAAAAGTTTTTTGAAAAGTGAACTACTCCTTTAACTAAAGTTCTTCAAAAGCCATGCTTTAAATAGCTAAACTGAAATTGTACTATTGATTTCAAATGTTTGATGGGAATATTTTTACCTCATACGTGGCTTCATCTCTGTATGACGGTATATTCTGAACAATATACTTCACCATCTTCTCTGCATCATTCTCACAATGACTCATGAACATCCGGAAGGATCCGCCATTCTCCATGAGCACTCGCCCGGCCTCTGTTAGCGCCTGGTGACGCTCTTTCAGCATGGGCATGCTAGTAGCGCTGTCTGAACGCAGGACTTTCGCCAGCTGGGCCTCAGTGATCTGAGAGAAGTAGGCAGGGCTTGTAATGGGCACTCCTAAATAAAGATATCACATACACATACCATAGAGTTGAACTTTCACAGTCCATAAAAAGTATTCTTATAAAATGAACAGGATGTAAATTCAGAGAGATACACTATATTGCCAAAAGTTTTGGGACGTCTGCCTTTATATGCACACAACTTTAATGACATCCTATTCTTAATCTTACTCTTAATATGGAGTTGGTGCACCCTTTGCAGCTATAGCAGCTTCAACTCTTCTGGGAAGGCTTTCCACAAGGTTTAGGAGTGTGTTTATGGGAATTTTTGAGCATTCTTCTAGAAGCGCACTGGTGAGGTCAGGAACTGATGTTGGCTCACAGTCTCCCCTCTAATTCATCCTAAAGGAGTTCAATCGGGCTAAAGGGATACTCCATTTTTTTTTTGGAAATAGGCTCATTTTACAACTCCTCCAGAGTTAAACAGATGGGTTTTACCGTTTTCGAATCGATTCAGCTGATTTTCTGATATTTAGAAGAATATCAATAACCAGACAGTTTCTGGTCTCATTGACTTCCATAGTAGGAAAAAATATATACTGTGGAAGTCAATGAGACCAGAAATTGTCTGGTTACTGATATTCTTCTAAATATCAAAAAATCTGCTGAATACATTCGAAAACGGTAAAACCAACTGTTTAACTCTGGGGGAGTTGTAAAATGAGCCTATTAACAAAAAAAGTGGAGTATCCCTTTAAGCTCAGGACTAGAGGGTGATTTTCAAACCTCTCCCGTCGCATTCCCACAAAAAAAAGTCCCAATCCCACGAAAAAACATCCAATCCCGTCCCAACCCCAGAAGAATCCTATTCCCTCCCACTCCCGTGTTGTTTTTTTGATCAGAATCTGTCACAGTAAAAAAACTGATGCGCACTCGCAAGGTCTCTCGCTCACGTTCCCTCTCTGCCGTGTGCGCGCGCTAGGCGGTTTGAAGCACAATCTTTGTCTCGCGTGCACGCTCGCTCTAGATTCCGGGAGAATTTAAAGGGATGGTTCACCCAAAAATGAAAATTCTGTCAGTATTTACTCACCCTCATGTTGTTCCAACCCCGTAAGACTTTCGTTCGTCTTCAGAACACGAATTAAGATATTTTTGAAACTTGCTGGCTTTGAAAAGTTATTAAAGTCATCGTTAAACAGTCCAAGTTACTACGGTGGCTCAATCATATCTTTATCAAAGTCGAGAATACTTTTTGTGCGCAAAAACAAAAAAAAATAACGACTTTATTTCAACCATTCACTTCCTTCTCTTTGCGCCTCTAGTCAGTTAAACTAGTGTAATTGCGTAGAGCTACGTCACACGTATAGGCTCACTATTGGCCGACGCTGGTCATGTGTATGATGTGTGTGACGTACAGCAACAGATCATACGCTGTTAAACTCAAGGCTAAGAGAGAAGGATATGAATAGTTGAAATAAAGTCGTTTTTTTTGTTGTTGTTTTTGCGCACACAAAATATTCTCATCGTTTGATAAACTTAAGATTGAGCCACTGAAGTCACTTGAACTATTTTAACGATGTTTTTAATAACTTTTCGAGGCCGGCAAGTTTCAATCCCTCAAGAAGCCTATGGACTAGTATGCAGGAGTCATCCAGCTCTCAGATTTAATCACAAATATCTTAATTCGTGTTCTGAAGATAAACGAAGGTCTTACGGGGTTGGAACAACATGAGGGTGAGTAAATACTGACAGAATTTTCATTTTTGGGTGAATTAACCCTTTAACTAATTTGCAGCATAACTACTCGATCACGAGAAAAACTCATCTTCCAGGCATTTGACAGACCAGGTTGACACTTCAGTGTGAGAATTCGGGGGTGTGAGCATGTGAAACCAATCAAATGCAGGTATCTCACGGCCAATATGCATGAGAGTTGGCAGCTACTGTATATCACAGTCACCGGGTACGGGTGTGTGGAGCAAGTCATTCACTTTACCATCCACACCAAAGCAAACAGGAGAGCATAAAGAGACAGGGCAATTAAAATTTAGTTCAAAATGCATTTATGGAAACTGTATATTTGTGTATAATGTTGGGTATCAATAATTTCATTACGATTCCCGGTCCCGCCCACTCCCGCTGACATTTTTTCCTTTCCCGTCCCAATCCCGTGATACATAGTGATTTTGTTTCCCATCCCGCGGGATTCCCGTGACCCACGGGATTCCCGAAATAATGTCTGCCTCTACTCAGGACTCTGTGCCAGTCAAGTTCCTCCACACCAAACTCGCTCATCCATGTCTTTATGGACCTTGCTTTGTGCACTGGTACAGCCCAACCCCTGAAAAACAACCCCACACCATAATCCCCCCTCCACCAAACGTTACACTTGGCACAATGCAGTCAGGCAAGTACCGTTCTCCTGGCAACCGCCAAACCCAGACTCATCGGATTTCCAGAAAGTGAAACGTGATTCATCACTCCAGAGAACACGTCTCCACTGCACTAGAGTCCAGTGGCGGTGTGCTTTACACTACTGCATCCCATGCTTTGCATTGTAAGACTTGGATGCAGCCGCTCGGCCATGGGAACCCATCCCATGAAGCTCTACGCACTATTCTTCAGCTAATCTGAAGGCCACACAAAGTTTGGAGGTCTGTAGCTACTGACTGCAGAGAGTTGGAGACTTCTCCTCACTGTGCGCCTAAGCTTACGCTGACCCAATGTCATTCCCAATTGCTTCTACTTTGTTAAAAAAAAACATTAACAGTTGATCTTGGAATATTTAGTAGTGAGGAAATTTCACGAATGGACCTCTCACGGTACCACGCTTGAACTCCTGAGAGGGACCCATTCTTTCCCAAATATTTATAGAAGCGTCTGCATGCTTCATTTTATACAACTGTGACCATGGAAGTGATTGGAACACCTGATTTCAATCATTTGGAGGGGTGTCCCAATACTTTTGGCAATATAGCGTACATCCTCAGTCACCTTCATCCATAGCCCTGGTCACAGCAGCACAGAGAGACATGTACCCTCGATAGGTGTTTCCCCTACATGTGACCTCACACTGTTCCTCCTCCTTCTCAGGCCAGAAGGAGAAGTTCATGGTGTCTGTCACAAACACCCAGTGGATGGCATCATCGGAGTCTGGCGAAGGTGCCAGCGGATTCATCTTTTTCCAGCCGCTGGCTGTGAATTCTTCACTTTCACGGAGGTCATAAATCATCTGCGCCACACGTTTAACACCATCTTCATCCACAGACACATCTCGACTCCGCTCCGCCACAAACTGACCAGACTCTCGAGGGGACAAAGGCTCCTCCATTGTTTTCTGTTTTGGGAAGAAACATTTTGATACTCTATGTTCACAACTGAATACTTAAAGCTGAACTGAATTGTGTTGGATCGTGATGACACCACTGTACTGCTTTACAGCCAATTCGACATTGTTTCATAATTGACGAATTTTCCAACATCGACACTGTTATTGAATCAAAATTGAACTGACTCAAACTGGATAACAACACTATTGTCTTCTGTACAGCTGCTTATAGCCAATGCTGGATGGATTACTTCTAGATTCCAAATTGCATGACAATAGTTTTAGTTAGTAATCCATTACATTACACATTTTAGGTAATATAATCTATCTGTTTTAGATTACTTTTGACCTAACTCGTTTATCACATTGAATTCAATAGGTTAATGTTGTACCAAATTTACAGTATATAAAAATGCAAGGATACAAGTATTTTAAAATTGTATATAATCTAATTACAAGTACTTCATTTTTGGTAAACATATTCAGTTACTACCTGCACTGCTCATAGCTGAATCAAACTCATTTCATAATTGATGAACTTTACACAGTTAACTGAATCAACACTGAATAATGACACTCTCGTCTTTTTGTATTGTATAAAGCACTATATATAAATAAAGGTGACTTGACTTGACTTTAGTCAAGTAGGGAAAAAATAGTATGGAAGTCAATGGGTGCCGTCAACTGTCTGGTTGGTTTCCAACATTCTTCAAAATATCGTCTTTTGTGTTCAGCAGAAGAAAGAAACTCACACAGATTTGGAACAACTTGAGGGTGAGTAAATGATGACAGAATGTTCATGTTTGGGTGAACAATCCCTTTAATGCACCGGCCATCTGAATATTCAATGAAAGTTACTGCAGAAATAGAGTAGTAGCCTAGTAGTAGAGTAGTATGCTATTCCATCTTTGTGTTATTCAAAAATGAAATCATTAGCAATTGAATCATTCTTTTAAAATGTTGCAGATGTCTCAATCCTTATTTTATGACTATTTTGCAACAATGGTAATATTTATTAAAATTCTAATTTCTAGAAACTTGCATTCCGTGTCATATGTGCCTCTTTAAATTGTACTTACTGAAAAGCAGGTGTCCAAAAATTGTCCTTTTTAAATCGTGTAATCGAGCAATCTTTCTTGAATTTTCAGACCTGCTGGAATAACATTACAGTATTAGTGAGGAGAGTCTGTGTGAGAATGTCTCTTAGGTGGTACAAAGTACATAATGCTGTTTATTTACTGCAGATTTTCTCCTCGGAAGTAAATCTATTGCACATAGTAAGTAACAATTTGAATACTGAAATAAACCCGCTGTAGCCAAGCTACTTAACTTACCTGTTGTTTTTTAATGGTAAACTCGTGCTATCAGTTTCTTCCCAGTTCCCACTTCTGAAGTCGTGATTACGAGCTCGTCACATTCAAATTTTGATTTGAGAGGGCATTCATGTCCTGTTTTTAAACTAGAAAACTATATTTACGATAGTTCCGCTAGCACGTGAAGGCAGTGGCATCATGGGCATTTTGTCTGGCCATTCTGGCTTCAAGCTGATTATAGATGCGCAAAAATGCGCAAACACATTATTTCGGGTTGTTGGAATATATACTGATTAGTTTTTGTGCAATGTGTAAAAATTATTGTTTGTTCCTTACTGCTATTGTGAAGCGTCCTCTTTGAGCTTGGGAAATATGCTATATTAATACATATAATAATAATAATAATTACACAACTTTGTAAAACAATATCTAAACTTCTTTATCACAAACAAGGTGTGAAGCCATCAAGATTACTGTCGACCAAAGTGCAAAAGTGTCTGAGAAAACAATTGAACTTTACATTTTGCAAGGCTTGCAGAGAATAGGTTAGATATTGTTTGTAAGCAATACAAGTATAACTACATATTAGGCACATGTGTGAATATTATGTTTATATATATATTTTAAAATAAATATATGACATACTGTTAAGATAAAACAGCCAGTTACATTTTTTTTTTTAAATTAAGTACATACCAGTAGTCTGTAAATCAAAGTCTCATTTGGATTTCTGAAAATACACACAGGTTGGTATTTTCTATTTTATTTTTTTATTATTATTATTTTAAATGTTTGTCCAGGAATGATCATTTCCATTTTATAGAAGAGATTGGGCATTAACTGTCCTGACACGGTTTAATCATCAAACCACACTGAAAAAAAAAACAGCAATTCCTTTATTATTTCAGACAAATGACAAACTCTACAAATGTGTCTGGTTGAAGAACTTCAGAGAAAAATTTAGTAAAAAAATAAAACATAAGAAAAATAAAACCAAGAAAGGGAGAGTGAGAAATTACCATCCTCCTCTGACACAAATATAGTCTAAAACTTCAAATCCACTTGTGTTTTCTTTTCTTATTAAAAAGAAAAACATACGATGATTGTGAGCCTTCTTTTAGGATGGCAGACCTACAAAAACTTCCAGAGGTAGAGTACTTTTTTTAATAATTTTTTTTTAAACACTAGATTTTAAAAACCCAGCAACAGACAGGAGACAAAAAAACAAAAAAAGTACTGCAAGCCTTCAGTACCTGGTGAAAATATCTGTATTTCTGAGGAAACCATCACACGAATGAAACAGTGTAAAGGATATATTCATATGTCCATAGTAATCATTGGATATTTACATTTTATTTTCTATCAAATGCAGTTAGAACACTCAGAGAAGTAAAAAAATAAAATAAAATAAAAAAGCGGTAAGTTTGCGGGTTGTGAATGCGTGAATTCTGGATCAAGCTTTTGGAATAGTGGAACATTTTCCTTACCCATAAAACCTTCACTCCAAAAGGGAAAATACAACAACAACGTCCTGTTGAAAAGCATCTATCTGCTCATCCAAGATTTCTGAGAAGCGATAGTTGGCCCGTATAAAATTAATATAAAAACAACCAAAAGAAAGAACAATCCCACAAAATCCACAATCAAGGACATCCATAGGGCTCGGGCTCGTATGATTCTATGAGGGATTAATATAAAGATGGCCGACAGGGATGCGTCAGACTCAGGCCGTCACGCGGGGACGAGGACTTCAGCTGCGGTTGGATGGAGATCCTGAGAAGGGCTGGTTAGTTCTGGCGTCCCAAGAGGTGTAGAGCGCTGAAGAACAGAGAGAAGATCAGTCAGCAACATCACGCTTCGGTCCACTGGGACGTGATCGTCCTTCTGTAACATACCTGTTCTGTAACAGGTACTGGGCGTTCTGGATCTGGTCTTGGGTTCCTGTGATGGTGATGATGCGGTCCTCTGAACCCTGTAGGGGCTCGTCGATTTTGATAGACGCTCCAGACTCGTGACGAATCTGCTTGATCCTCTGACCCCCTTTACCGATGATCGATCCGGCCAGCTGAGAATCACAGCAGGGGTTAAATACACGGTTCATGTGTAAATCGTATCGATTCAGGAGTGATTTACTCACATCTTTAGGAATAGTCACTTGTGTGGTGATCACAGGCCCTTCACTGTAACTACTCCTTCCACCTGAGCATAAGGAAAGAGTGAAATGTAGTGGAGTCTATATGGCCTCTATAGCCTGGGACACACCAAACCGATGGTCGGACAATGTCGGCATGTGTTTGAGCATTGGTCTTCGTGTGTTTTTTTTTTTAGTGTTCAGCACCGTTGTCTCAAGTCGGACAATGCTGGTGGTTACGCCCAATTCTGCAAGTCAAATCAGCGACAGAGCTTGTAGGTGAGAGCGATCACTCTGATTGGCTGTTCAGCTTAGCGAATTAGCCAACAAAAAAATAAAATGGAACTGACAAAAGCAAACAAACGACAGAGTAAAGAGGGAACACTCCAGACACTCGTCATTTCAACAGTGGATAATTTTAATAATAACGTGGCTTTGTGGAATCAAGATGTCGAAGCTAGACAAATCCGACTAGTGAGTGATACTGGTGTAAACCAAGCGAGCCGCACAAGCCCCGAAAAGTGAAGCCAAAACGACTCGATCGCCCCCCGGTGGCCGGTTCTAGTGTAGGTCATAAACCCCGCCCCCCCCCATGTTATTCACAAAGTTGAAGCCTCGCGGGAGCCGCCATTGTAGCAGTACTTCACCTGCTGTTAGCATCCCATTGACTCCCATTCATTTTGGCGTCACTTTGACAGCGAATACCTTTACATCTGACGCGTTTAAAGACGTCATTTATTTATTTCCAAAGAAACACGACAATTTATAAAAGTCTCCATTACTTTGTATCTTACGTTACGGCCCCGTAGAAGCCGTTTTTCTAAAAATAGGCTAAAGATTGCGTCATAACCACGGGACTTTCTGTCGCACAATAGAGACATTACCGTATAGACAGGAGGAGACGCTCGCAGGCAATCTTTTACCGTCTATGAGGCAATCGGGGGGACATGGAGGCATCAAGTCAAGGAGAAGCCCATAAATAGAGAGTCCATAAAAGCAACGGGACAAAATATTTCAACGTTTTTGAGGAATTGGGTGATTCAGATTTGTCTTGGCACAGCTACTAGAAGATTTGCAACTGTCAGACTGTCGTCATGCTCAGTTTGAGCCTTTGAGCCAGTCGCTCAGACATCAGACAGGAAGTGCAATAATCGGGCTTCAGACTTGGGGTCACTGTGTCCATTTCTTTTAATGTCTATGGTTATTCAACGGCACGTGAGACCAAATAAACAATTAAATTACACTACAAATATCGTTTGTCATTTATTGTAGTTTATCACGCTGATGTAATTTCAAGTGTTTGTTTTTAAAAATAAGTTTGTTTTTAGTGAGTTATTTGATGCGGTGGTGCGACGTCATGATTGACAGGTTCTCCGAGCGAGACCAACAGACTTTTTTTGCGATCTTCGGAGGACTGAGGAGATTGGAGCTTTAAATTGTATATCTAAATTTCTATAATTAATAAAAAAAAGCATGCAAAAAGTGCAGGAGCGTGTTCTTGTGATTTGATTCCGCGAGAGTGAGGGCGGGGCCTTGATTTCACGGCTTTACTTCCTTTTCACGACTGCACATGTCTGGTCTCGAAATCGCTTCTGCACAGACTCAAGTTCCGAGCTTGACTTCACAGAAGCTTCAATGGAAGAGAGCGAAGGTGCGTCGTCCATCTTTTTTTACAGTCTATGGTGTAAACTGGTAAATTGTTTGCAAATAGTTCTGGCTCGTCCAGTTTCCCTTTTTTGAATACAGAGTACTTTCACAAGCTGGTATGGGAGAGAGTGTCCTCTCACGCAGGTGCCTATTCTGTGCAGTGTTCAAGTGCAACCTCTTTGGCTTTCATCAGCACTAGTATTTTGCCATGGGTTTGGTGTGTACCCATCTTATTATAACAGGGTGCCGTACTTACCAGACTGATAGGAGGAATCCCAAGATGAATTATTGTCTGATTTGAGAAACACAAAAAGAAAAAGTAAATAATCTTTACTGCACAACAGCGGTTCTCAGCCTTTCCCAACTCACAGCAAGAATTGTAACGGAAATGAAAAACTGGTGTTTTAAACGGATAATGGATTCTGACTAAAACACCTCTGATTGGCTATTGCGTTCCAGAAATTAACATTGCTCAACACTGCAAAAAATGTCCTGCACTGTATGTCGGACTAAAGAGAAAAATGTTTCAAACAGAGATCAGGCTTAACTTGAAGCCTATTCCGGTAAAATAATGTGTAAAGTAAAACTATAATAATGTAAATCTTCATTTCTGCTTGTTCTCCGCTACCACACATGTGAAGACTAGCGCTAGCTTCTTTCTTCGCTCAACTATATTTTCAGTATTTTGGATGTCAGGCGTTGCTGCAAATTTATCCTTACTTGTAGACGGAGAAACTTCTGCATTTGTCCTTTTCAGCGACCCTGTTGATAACCATTTATCCATGTTTAAAACGGTTGTAGCCTACAGTAACTATATGCAGCAAAATTATGAAAGATAAATTGGGGGTTTATTCTTAACAACCAAAGAGTGTGTTCACTGTGTGTTCAATGTTTATTTTTGTTATTTCATTTTATATTGAATCATATTTAATTAACATTTTCCCATATTAAAAAAAGTTTGTTTTTTTTATTAATAGTAAATGGCAGCCTCACTGCATTATCAAAAGCCACCCCTGTCCACAAGAAACTTTGTATTCACATGCAAAAATTTTGTGACGGAAATATGTGGTCCAAGAAAAAAATATCAGGGAATGCAGGGAATGCGAGTTTCTCAACAGAAAAACTAGCATCATACTTTAGTAAGCGAATGCTATTTCCTTTTTTGGTGAGATAAAGGAAAATCAGTGAAATATAATTTCCCCTTCCATCTAATTCAAACTGCATACAACACAAAATTGTGGTTAGTTGCGTCGCACATAGTCCAATATTATTTGTCTAAGTGTGCAGCCAGAATAAGTTAGTCAGATAGTTTATAAAGACTTTGGTGAGACTGAAAGGTGACAAAGGAACATTTCCACACACAAAAAGCAAAGAAATAAAATATATTTAAAGAAAAACTTACCATATCCATCATTCTGTAAATCAAGAGAGAACAGAACAGAAGGTGAGAATTAAAAACCTCAAACATAAATGTTTGAAGGCAACTTACAGTAAACAATGTGTCCCTCTCTTTATTTCCAAGGCACCTAGCTACTCAAACCTAACCTGCTACCAGGTAACAGTTGAGCTGCGGTTTTAGATGCTATTGTTAAGGAAAATTAAAGTCAGCATGAAATGGAAATTGTGATGTAAATAAGATATGTATATTTTGGCTTCTCAAAAGGTCAAAGAAGTGTAGGGCAGTATTTGATTGTCAATCTGGAATGTATTGGATCACTGTAGTTTATTAATTGCTGCAAATGTTTTATGCAAGTCTGACTGAAAAAAAATTCTTGCTGGAGAATTGAAACTCCTCTGTCCATTTCACAACCTCATTGAAGAGATGTGGCAGCAAGCAGGTGGGCATGTTAATGTTTTTTTTTGTAATTGAGATGGCCTGTGGTTTTTAAAATGTAGATCGAGTCATTTCTTGAAACTGAACGATCATAAAATTACAAAAAAACTGAATACTGACCATGCTGCCTCCATAACGATCATTGCGTCCTCGTCTTTCCCCACTGGAGAAAAAAAAAAGAAAATCAACAAATATGGCATACAATGATTTACTACACATCACAAGAAAGCATTACAGCTGATGACGAGGGAAATCTTGAACAGCACTGATCCAAGTAAAGAACTTACTGTCGTCTTTCTTCCATGTGGCCACGCTGGGAACTGTAGGAGTACTGGTCATCACTGTAAAGTTAGAAACACAGCATCCAAACACTTATTCAGCGGAAGATAAATCAATTCTTAACGATAAACCAAAATTAAAACTCTTGGCAGAAACCAAACACACATTCTAAAGTTTCTTAGACCCTATTTATGTTAAGGCTGGAATACACTACACAACTATAGTTATTGAAAAACTGGACATCACACAAAACAACTGACGATTACAAACTAACAGACTTTCTCAAAGTTGCTCTTCTGAACATAAACTTGAGCCTCAATGAGCAAATGTTCTACAATCGGCTCATAATATCAAAGATGTGTGATATCCTATGACACTCTGTGCCCATCATACACTACGCGTTTTTCTCTGAAGGCTGTCAACGCCGACTGCCCAAAATCTGCAGACTGGCTCTGACTTTCAGCTACTAGCGTTGACTTGTCCAGACTGCAAATAAGGGGAAAATCAAGGCAAAAGGCATGTAGTGTATTCCAGTCTTTATATGTCGACGGAAAAATATATATAGATAGATTGAAGTGACTCACCCTCTCCTGTGGTGTGGGGGTCCCATGGGCATGTTTCGTGGGGGACGACCCCCTCCTCTTCCCCCTCGTTGGGGTGGAGGGGGGCCCCTGCGTGGGCTAATGTCATCGTAGTCTCTCCTGCTCTGCATGTGGTGGCCACCACGACCTCCACTGGGGGGCATTCGATCAAAGCCTCCTCCGCTGCCACGCCCCCCTCGAGAAGAGAAGCCTCCCATTGGCCGACGGCCCCGCTCTTCATACACCGTACTGAAGCCACCATAGTCGTAGGTCTCGTCGTAAAAGTTAGGGTCATACTGCTGTGCTCTACCTTTAATGGGAGCCTGGAGAGAGAGTGGTAATGAGAAACACGTCTAACACCAAACAGCTCCGTCAAATGATGCGTCAATCTGACCTCCACAATGAGCTCTAGCATGGTCCGAATGCACTGCACCACCCGCTCTGCCTTGCCCCCCACAAGCACCACACGGTCAGTGGACTGAGGACAGCACTCCTGAAAGAGCTTGATGGTGGTCTGGGTGCTCTAGAACAGAAGTTTTTTGTTCAGCGCTATAAAATTCATATTTTATAGAGAAAAGTCTCATCTTAGTGTCTTACTTCACGAAGCTCCTTGATCTTGGCACCCTTCACGCCGATGATGCTTCCAGCTAGACTCTGATGGATCAGCAGCCTCAGCTCACAGTCAAAGTCCACGCCCTTATGATGTTGATACTGCTCCAACCAATCAGAGAATCAGAGGTGCCATTTAAGTATACAGTAACAGCTTCAGTGAATGTGTAACTTCTCATCCAGGAGTGGCTGATATAAATGACAATTCTTTTAAAATACTTTGGTCAAAAAAAAGACTTTGGTCAAAAAAAAAAAAAAATATATATATATATATATATATAGACCATTTCACAAGATGTAAACAACACTGGTCCAGAAGCACTTCCTGTTTCAGTTTGTAACTGTTTTCTTTATTTCACATGTAAAGAAAACATCATAAAGATGTTGTTTAACTTTTTGATTCAGTTTTAAATGTTCTGTTGGTTGTATTTTATCCCAGCTTTTATGTAGTGTTAAAAAACTGAAACAGGAAGTGCTTCTGGACCAGTGTTGTTTACATCTTGTGAAATGGTCTATATATATATATATTTTTTTTTTTTACCATGTATGGGTGTAAATCGGACAGTTCATCACGATATGATTTTGATTCTCATTGCCAGCGGGACCATATTTGCTGATTAGGGATGGGACGGTATGAACATTTCGCCAAAATTATTGTGATTTGATCACGGTTTTGTTAAAACGAGATGAAAGTGTTCAAGAACAACTTATGTCCACACTGAAAATTAAAAAAAAAAAAAGTTTTTTATTTAATAAATCTACAAACAAGAAAACAACAATAAAACAATAATCTCTATGCGCTTTTTAAAGCAAGATTCTATTCTGTGGCATTTCCTTCCTTATAATGACCGTCGTCAATAGCAACAAATTACACAGCACATCCATATATCACGCGCTCTCATTTCATTCAAATACAACTTGCCGTCTCGACTCTTGAGTCTCCGTTTTTGATTGTATTGAAAATTAAATCAGAGATGATTTATTATTTACAGAGTTTGATTATATTGTTGTGATCATCTTGTCAGGATGAGTTTTGTACGCTGTACAGAATAGATTTAACAGGTAGCGTTAAGATTTAAAACATTAATCTCAATTCAATATGTCCCTATAACTTAATTATGTGGTAAAAAAAAAAAAAAAACGGTTATATATAATATGTGTACAATAAATATATAAAGTTGCATTTGTATCTCTTAAATGTCACTCTTTATTGAACGTGTTCGTCTTTGCTCGAGCCACTTGCTACAGACGTTTCTTTGCGGAAGCTTCACGTTTATTTCAAGTGAGTGATATAAAATATTTCAACTCATAATAACATTTTGTGCCCAATTATTTCCCAGACGTAGTTTTGGTATTTGGGTCAAGGTTAACTTGCCTTGCGCTCACTACAATTTACAACAGAGGGTGATGGTCATACAAGACAATCGTTCAGCAGACAAGGTGACCATCCTCGATTAAGTTTCCCCTCAGGACTTTTGTAAAAACCAAAATATGACCACACCTCAGATTTGGTCCTCTTAAAAGGCTGAAAAATCTCCCAAACACGGTCACTTCCTTTCGCCATTCCTTCTCGTATAAAACAATTAACAACTTGCCGCGCTGCACGCCTGCGTCAGACTGTGGACATGATTTATAGTGAGCTATTAAAATTGCAATAATCAAACACGGTTTTAATGATAATTACATTTTAAACGACAATACTAACCGACAGTACATTTTATCGTGGTTTATAGTGAAACCGGTAATCGTCCCATTCCTATTGCTGATACCTCAAAACAACAATGTGCAACGATTACGATTCGGGAGTATATTGATTGATAGATCTATATTATGATATTACATGCCTATTTTAGTAACATTTGTAACTGTAATCTGTAAATTGTAATCTAAAAATTGCACATCCCATAATGGGAAGAAAATCAAGTCACACAAGCTGACTTGATTCAGGCTTCTGTGCTATTTTTTGCTGTTTTCTTTGTTTTTTGGCTGCTAGTACATCACAGTCTGGAGCACACGCATGGCTCAAAAATAAACGCATCACCCACCCCTACTCCCATCTCCTTTGAGTTGTGAAAAAACCCCTGAAAAAAACAACAACAAAAAAAACACTCACCTCTTCTAGAGTAGGTATGATCTTCAGCAAGATCTCAGCTACCGTGGGAATATCAGCACTGACGCTTAGGATTCTGTCAATGTAATGAATTGCATTCCACGAGGGAAGGAGAAGAGAGCGTATATTAGACACACAAACAGCCTGAAGAAAACGGTCAGTGCTTCTTTTTTTTTTAGCACATTTAAATGCGAGGGGGAACAGACCCCAAAGAGAGTCATGCACTCCTTTGTCAAAAAAGAGTAGAGAACACAGGAAAACAAAGAAAAACAAACTGAAGCTCCTTCCCGTCGCTGAAAGGTGAAGATACAGGGAAGGTCAGGTATGAAAGAGTGCAGAGAGAATGGCACAGATGAACATGAATGAAGCAGGTCCCAGATCCAGTAGAGAAGAGAGAGAAATAGCAGAGATAGATGAGGGGAGGGAGGCAGAAGAGCAAAGTTCAAGTCAAATGCCACAGTAAACCAATGCAACAGACAAAAGGGAGAAATATATTCTGCACTGCCCCTTCACCATAACTAAATTCAGCCTTGTATTAGCAAGAAACCTTTCAAATGAAAACTGTGGAAGGAGGACATTTCCCCGTCAGTGAGAGGGAAACAGGGAGGGAAAGGGCTTTCTTACATGACAGAAAAGGCATTTGAACACAGCACAACATTATAAATTCATATTGCTCGTCATGGCAGCATCACACTCATGTTTCATGGCAGAAAGGGAGCAGTTTGTACATTAAGGATGTTAAAACAGTTCTGATATTGGCAGTAACAGAGCTGATATGACTTGGAGGTTGGAGTATCTGAGTGGCACGTACCGCTCGGGCCCACTGCTGTCTGGGACTGACACAGTGGCATTGTACTGCAGGGGGCGGGGCCAAGTACCCAGAGCAATCAAGCACACAGATGTCAATCAAGTAAGCCGCCCAATAGGAAGGGCGCGATTATGGGTGTGGCCAACCAGGGAGTCAGGAGGTCAGGCGGCAATGCAGGTGGGCGGTACGAGTCGATCCGGAATATGGGAATTGGCCAAAAATGAACAGAAAAATAAAAACAAAAAACAAGGAAAGGGGAGAGGGAGTGGAAGAGGAATACATTTTTTAATTGGAAACACTTTCAGTGTGACTTTCAATTCTCATAATGTTGGAGGAGAATGGAGAACAGGAGAGGAACAGATTATGAGAATATCTACTAGGCCAAATACTATTTTAGCCAGTATCAAAGATTCATATACTCTTCAATTAACTAAAGAGTACAGTAGAATGTGGGGTGTTTCTAACACAGCACTGTTTTTGTAACACAAACTGCCTTGGCTCCACAAAATCTATCTTTTTTTTTTCTTTTTTCTTGGATGATGAGTTTAAAGTGCTCTGTTGCTTTTTATACATACTAGCATTACCATATTATAACCCAGTTCTACAGACATCTGAGCTCCATCTACCACAGTTTGTGTGTGTGTGTAAAGAGTGAGAATGTGCAAACTAAACAAACGAGTACTCACATCGGTGCGCAGAGCTTTAATATTCTTCCCACCCTTTCCGATCACCGCACCGGCATTCTGCAGAGAAGACCCAATCAGCATTGAGGTACAAGATGAGAAACGAAACATAGAAGTGATGGGAAACTCAGGGACTTACTTTGCTCTGTAGCAGAATTCTGAGCTCCACCATGTCGTCAGAATTTCTTGAACGCTTATGGGGCATGTCCTCCTCGGTATCCTCAGCAGAACGCTTACCTGAAATGGCATTTTCAACACGTACATTTATCACAAAAAAGATGCAATGAACTGGAACTATCGACAGATCTTTTCTTCATTATTGTGACATATTAGATTGTGTTTCCCAACCCTGTTCCTGGAAGCACATCAACACTGCACATTTTGGATGTCTCTCTTATCTGACTCCTATATTTCTGGTCTTGGAATCTCTACTATTGAGCTGATGGGTTGAATATCAGGCGTGTTTGATTAGGAAGAGTTTGATAATGTGTAATGTTGGTGTTCCTCCAGGAACCGGATTAAGAAACACTGCATTAAAGTGCAACATTATCGGAAAAAGAAAAATGTTGGTTGGGGAAAGTAGGGTATGCATTGGTTGTTAATTGGATCTTGAGATGTGGGCGTGATAGATTGGACCGGGTTGTTCTAGGAACTTAAGCTTAAGGAACTTTTGGCTGGTACTCCTTGTGTTTTGACTGCAGGAACCAAATTTTAACAAAAAATTGCCCCTCTGAAAAAGTATTAACACGTCAGCATGGACTTTCTACGTTTAGGAACTTTCAGGGGTGGGACTTGGGTGATTGGTTGAGTTCACGCAGCATTTCGATGCAACCACCATTTTTAAAAGTCTGTTGCAGTGCCGTGCAGTAAGAGTTGTTTGCTATAGAGAGCCTAAGTCCCGCCCCTCCGCTTCCGGCTCATGGGACCTTATTTCGGAAAAAATATGAATGGTAGTCAATGGCGAGAGACAACTTATCTTTTTATTCCGTCTGATCTGTGCCCTCAATTACACATATGATGTTGGTCAATTTAAAAGCTAATTCTGAAAGTCAAAAACGTTGCAGTTTGTCATACAACAGAAGAGTAACATTTAGTTTTATGTGAAAATCGCTCTGTGAACTACATCTCCCGGGAAGCGAAACAACGAGCGAGATCCGCTGCTCGTGTGCGTGCTGTCTGGTACAAAACACTCAGGCATGACGGCGTAGCGTTACGATTATAACGTAAGACTATAGAAACAATGACAGACATTAGGTTTAGTAAAGTTAGCTTCATTCATTGAGAGAAAAAGCCTTGTTCGTAATTACAAGCCTTTGGTTTGTAGTCTTTGTAATTATGTATTTTCATAGTCTTATACCTCAACGGTTTTACATCAAACTGCGACTTTCTTTACTTTAAAATGTATCTTTTAAATTGACAAACATCATATGTGTAATTCAGGGCACAATTCAAACGAGATCAAAATATTTGTTGTCTCTCGCCATTGACTCTAACCCTAGCCCTAACCATTCAAAATTTTTCCGAAATAAGGTCCCATGGTGGTCGACCGGAAGGGGAGGGACTTAGGCTCTCTATAGAGTGCCGAAGTGATGACGTCACTTTGTAGGACAACTCGGAAGCTAGCGGCGCATGGGTTCCCTTCCCTCGATCGAAAAGTTATGCAGTTTCCCCATAGACTTTTGGAAAATCTGAAAAAATAAGATCTGTGTTTAACAAAGATTTGTGACCCTTTGGTCTATCTTTGTGACACGTTTGGTCTATCAAGATAATCTCTACAAGTTAATCCAAAATGTATACATTTTGAAGCCTATATAAACATTTTTAAAAACACAAGCAGACACAATAAAGTTTAAAAAACCACAAGCAGGTTATAACTGGTGTGTTTTATATCATAGATCAAAACGTGAAAATGTTTAGAGGCTTTGTTCACCACAGACCTTATTTAAGGCAATTTAGCAAAAACCCATTCAAAAAAAACCCATAGACTTTAGAGCGAGGGAACCGGAAATGCTAAAATGCTAACTCACTTCCGCGTTTTGGCCTACAGAGTGACGTCGTAACTTCGGCACTCTTTTCGAATCAACAATGTTTAAAAAAATACAACCAATGGACAGACGACAAGGTTCAGGCTTTATTAAGCTTGAGTTCAGAGAAAGAAATCCAGCGGGAACTAGGAAATAGTACACAGTCTTACGTCACCGGACTAATTTGCCTAATCTTTACGGTACTTCAGATCACAATGGAAATGCAGAACGCAGGTCTGGGGAAAAGAAAACGTTCATGTGACAAATTGTTCTGGGAAATTTCGATGGAAACGTGGCTTTAGTTATAGGAACTAGCCACCAGGGTGGTTACCCAATAACTAAATGTTCCCCTAGGGCAATTTTCCTGGTTGCCTTCACACCACCAGTAGAAACTCTGAAGTGAATTGTGTCTGGGATTGTTGTTGTGACTTATTTTGACAGTGCGACAGACATTTATTTTGACGGTGCTAAGAAAGCCAACGCCTGAACACACAGTGTTCCCATTCGCCATTTTCATTAGTTTACAACCTGTTTAACAGTCCTGTCAAGTAAGTTATTAGATAGAACTTGTTATACAAATAAAGTAGACAGTATATAAAAAGTATTACTTTTTGCAATGTGGTTGATGCCCAATGTCGCAGAAATAAAGAATCATGTTTTGTTTGGTGTCTGCAAAGTTGCATTGGATTTTCTCCTTAGCCTAAAGGTATAGAGGTCTATCTATCAGATTTCCTTGTTAGTACAGTTGGTTCGTGGAGTAAATATATAGGCTATAAACTGTGTACACATTTAGTTTTGGTTAAATGACAGGTGCTGGTGTTTCACATGCGTTCAGCTCATCAGTGTACTCTTACATACACTTCTGGTGCGAAAGCCCCTAATAGTCCAGGCCAGAGGTCTTTAACCCTGCTGCTGGAGGCTCACTACCCTGCAAAGTTTATATTCAACCAGCTCCAGTTTGTGATTTTCAAGCAATCCTGAAGACCTTGATAAGCTGGTTGAACCTGGTTCAGATGTGTTTGATTAGGGCTGAAGCGAAACTCTACAGGACAGTGGGCCTTCAGGAGCAGGGTTAAATATCTATTGTAAAGGCAGATTTGCAGGTTTAAGGGGACTAAACGACTAGATAATTTGGCATATGTAAATAAAGAGAGGTCCGCCATTTCACTGAAAGATCCTATTAAGACACTTTGATTAATTTACGAAATACCCAAACCTATACATGAATTGAACCGTTTATAGTAAGATCTATAACATGCATTTAGAAAACAGATGGGGTGAATTCCTAAGGCCTCTAAATTGTCAACATAATAAAAAAAAAATCCTGAAAAACATGTTGTACACCATCTACTGCATGCCTGCTGTTGTCTGATCGACAGAATTTTTTTTTAAAGCAAGTAAAAGGTCTTTTAGAGTTTTATAATTGTAAAAATGTCCCACAGTTTGTGTTTTTTGTACAGATTTTTAAAAAGTAAACAAATATATATATATACATATATATATAGATGTTATATTGTCAGCAATATTTCAAGATGGACACTTAAAACCAATTCAAACCTATAAAGATAACTATTAGTGTACACACCAGTAGACCATATCATTCTGTTTATTCTAAGCACGCGTTTGTCACTTTAAATGCTCATTGCTTGATTTGTTTAAAAATGATTTTGTCTAAAGGTCAAATAGACTACTCCATTACATAAATTAGATTTTTCAGACTGTTAAAGTATCAGAAACAAATAAACTTTATTTCAGAAACTTTAGTAAATTACGTTATTTTGTTTAGTTGTCTATTCAGATTTTTATTTTTTAAAATGATCCTCAATTTATCCACAAACATGCAGCTCTAAAGTGAGAATATTAACACAAAGATCAGTGGTAGAATCAGTTTGCGATGCAATATATACACCAAGTAAAATATATACATTTAGTCATTTAGCAGACACTTTTATCCAAAGTGACTTACATCTGAGGACTAAATCAAACAAGTCATCGTGTAGAGGCAATAACACAAGAAGTGCTCAAAATACAAAGTTCAAACATTGTTCAGAGAAGTATAAACCAGACAAGTAAGGATTTTTTTTTTTTTTTTTGAGAAACCTCACAGAAGAGAGCACTTAATATAAAATCTTGCGAATTGGTCAGGGACAGCCCTGTGTTTGGCTTTAAAAGGTTAAACCAGATACTGCACAAGAGAAAAGCAGGATTTTATCCATTGGGAAGTGGGTGGTGAAAATAAGATGAAGACGACCATTTTTTCTTTCTTTGAAAAGAGTACACAATAACAACATTCAAAACATCGGTTCCATTTTAATTGTACGGTGCTTTTTAAAAAAAAAATAAAAATTAATTCTGGATCTTACCGTTACTCTCATTGTTGCTGTAAGTGTCCTCTTCCTGCGGGTCGTTTTCTGGCTCCATAATCTATCTACAACAAGCGGAGATGAACAGCTCTCTCTTTTCTAACGGATGCCTAAAGGAAAATACAAAAAGTTCATGAAATAAAATGTCATATGATCCAATAATAGGATGCTAGACTAGACCCAACTCTAACTCTAAAATATTTTTAATAACCATTCAATGAATGAATTAGAATAAACACTTATCTTTGTCAATGGAGCATGATTAGCAAAAAAACACAATATTTTAAGTGAAATTATACTTTAAAAAATTGTATATATATGAAGAGTTCAAATGCAAAAGCCTCTAAATGCCATTTGAAATTTTCTTCTTGAATGATGATTTTTATCAAACTTGTATATTTAAGTTCAGTAATTTCACTTAAATAACAATTAATAGGTAATCATCATTGTCATTTAAGTGAAATCACTGAACTTAAATATACAAGCTTGATAAAAATCATCATTCTAGAAGAAAATTTCAAATGGCACTTAGAGGCTTTTGCATCTGAACTCTTCATATATATATATATATATATATATATATATATATATATATATGTGTGTGTGTGTGTGTGTGTGTGTGTGTGTGTATAAATTGAAAGCAGAACTGAAATTAAATGTTCTAGCAGCAATTCTCCAGAAATGGAAAAAAAAACTGAAACAATATACTGCAATATACCTAATATTTGCAAGAACATAAATATGAACATAAATATGTTCTACGTTAAATACACAACCAAATTGTAGGTTTGCTTTAATGAACATTAAAGCAAACCTACAATTTGGTTGTGTATCAAAAAGTATTAAGCTGCCTAGTGCCTACCTAGACAGCATTGTGCGCAACACAAGGGCTTGTGAACGGTGGAACGCGCCTGTGTTGCTAACGAACTATTCGCCAAATGATTAGTAAAGATGTTGTTTAGATATAATACAGTGCTTTGAAACACAGGCTTACAGTATTACTGTTCAATGATTTGATTAGTCGCCATCTTCTTGTACGGAATCAGCTGCCTTCCTGGCTAATTAACAATAGATAGTTTCAGGAAGCTAACGAGCTATAGCTAACGTTACCATAAAGTATTTTTCCACTAGCAGTACTCGTAGACACAATGCATTCTGCTAAAAAAAATAAAATATATATATACACAACACTAACACTTTCTTTAACGCATGCCAAACTGGAAATTACAGTAGCGGAAATAGCTTATTAGGACTGCTAGCTTCCTTTAGCTAACACAGAAGAGGCTAGTTATCTAGCAAGACAAAAATAATGCAAACTGCGTCAATAATCCGTGTGCACGAAAACGTATATCGACCATTTAAAACTGTGAACTTGTTTAACACTATTGTGTATTGGTTTGTTGTGTAAAACCGATAATAAAATGAGTTTTGTATCAGGAAATGTACCTACCGACCTGTTCCTGTCTTACTCCCCCTTCGTAAAAACAATGACGCACTAAATCTATCTTTCTACGGCGATGTAGCTTGGACCAATGAAAGCACCTCCCTCCACAATAGAAACGCGCTCTGATTGGTCCACTCCAGCAGCGTCACGGACAATCATTGGTCAACTGAAACGCCAATCATTTATGCCCGCTTTCACGATTAGCACGACAAGTTTGTCATAGAAAGTAGTTGTTTTGCTTTTTGAAATGAGATAAGTCTAATTGTGATATTTCTTAGTACTTTATGAAATATCAAAAATTTATTTAGTCGCTGTAAGGGAGTAACAAGAAGATCCGTAGTATAGGCAACGGCGTTAGAAGTTATGATCGCAACACATTTATCAGAGCAAACCATGCAGCCTGCACAGGAATAAGGTGGAATTAATAATTTTCTGGTAAGGTATCTACTTTAACTAAACATAAAAATGTTGTACATAGTATAGTGTAGTGTGATACAGTTTAGTAAGTTGCAAATTATGTGTTTTTTATTTCGAAAAAATATTTAAAAATAATAATAATAATACACACACAGATGAGAGGTGAATTATGCCAATGAAGCCTGCATTTATTTGATCAAAAATACAGAAAACAGTATTATTGTGTAATGTTATATTTTGAATGTACTATATAATGTATTATGTATTTCTGTGATGCAAAGCTGAATGTTCAGCATCATTACTCCAGTCTTCTTCAGTGTCACATGATCTTTCAGAAATCATTCTAATATAGCTGAATTATGATCAATGCTGGAAGCAGTTATGCTTTTTTATAACCTGTGATACTTTTTTCAGGTTTCTTTGATGAATAAAAAGGTAATAGAAAATCAGCATTTACTTCAAATACAAACCTTTTGTAACAATATAAAAAAAGTGATAGTAAATATTTATATTGTAAAAGAAGATTTCTATTTCAATCAATTCTGTTCTTTTTTACTTTTTATTCATCAATGAATCTTGTTTTCGAAAACTGTTTCCAAGATTGATAATAAAGGATCATGTTACACTAAAAACAAATAATGATGCTAAAAATTTAGCTTTACATCACAGAAATAAATTCTATTTTAAAGTATACTCAAATAGAAAACAATTAATTTACGTGTCATTGTAATAATATTCCAGTATTTTTTATGTGTATTTTTTAATAAATAAATGCAGGTTTGATGAGCATAAGAGACTTCTTTCCAAAACATTAAAAATAGTAATGTTTCCAAATAATATTGAACTATATATCATAATTTGAATGTGTTTTTTTTTTTAATCATACAATGCCATTTTTAAGATAAATGTATTAGTTAATCATAATTGGATGTGGAAATTAAAATATTTTAATAAATCCGTTAATTTAAAAAGTCTTTACTATACATTTGCCTCTTTCCATGCTTCAAAGGTAAAGCTCTAGTGTTTGGGACAGTGAGAGGATGTCAGTGGGTGAAGTCCAGGTTACCCAGGCATGGCTGCGCTCCGAATGCCACATCCAAGTCCCTCACACCTGGCTGGAGGCTTGTGTGAACTGGATAAAGGAGGAGGCGGATAGAGAATCCGTGCCTCAGTCGCAGCTGAATCAGCGTGTCTTGGAGCAATGGCTGCTGACTGACCTGCGAGATCTGGCCCACCCGGTTCTTCCCGAAAGGATTTCGGAGGTGCTGAAGACAGAACTGGACAGCTGTTACTGTGTTCAGATGGACTCTCTGCTAGACATCAGCCAGCCCGCCTACACTCAACTACAGCGTATTCGGGGAACCGACCACTCCAACGATCAAGTGTCGGCTGTTACGCAGGAAACGCAGAGGCCGTGGGAGGCCAAGCCCACGCGTGTGTTGATGTTGCAGCTCACGGATGGAGTGCAAAGTCTGGAGGGCATGGAATACCGGCCCATCCCGGCTCTGAGTACAAACCTGGCTCCCGGTACGAAGCTACAGCTAGTCGGGCCGATCGCCGTGCGTCTAGGGGTGTTGCTCTTGAAAGCCGAGAACGTGAAGGTGTTGGGTGGGGAGGTGGAACAGCTCTTGGAGATGTACTCTCAAGGCAGATTGCTTTGTGGGACACTTGGCTTGCCTGAGGAGAACCATCCACAAGGCGAGGAACCAGATGACCGGGAGCTTCTGGCTGTGGTAGATCATCAGGTACCTGACAGCGGTTATGGCAGCGTAACTTCAGAAGCCTCATTCAGACCGACTCCCCTTCACTTGCAACCCCGTCCGCAAGCGACGCCCACATCCAGGGAAGACAACTGGGATGACATGGACGAAATCCCAGATGATGACTTCAGAAGTATTCCAGACAATTTTGACGATGTCCCGCAAAACGCAGCTGATGATATGATGGACTACATTCCTGAGGACTTTGATGACATCCCGTTAGAGGAGCTGGACAGTGTGATGAGCCCGATAGATGCGCAAGTCTTGCCAAGTACTCGGGAACACTCTGAAATCAAGCAACCTGACTCCACGATACCAACCTATCCCAAAACGAAAGAACTTAACCCTCTGAGTTTTCGCTCCAGAACTCCTCACCAAAGCAGACCCTCACCCTTACATCCAGAAGCTCTGGATACATTTGGTGCAAGTTCCTCTACAACCACAGGTGGATCTTCTGGTGGTGAACGAGACTCTCCAGTTCCCTTGTACCTCTGCACACTACAGGCATGCAATTGGCCGCCCGTCAGTGTTCAGGTTTTACGCCTACAAGCTTTCATTGTCACACTGGTGGGAAAATTGCGCAGCAGTGGCGGTGCGTGGAAACTTGAAGCCACCATATCCGATGGAACCGGGTACTTGAACGTAGATCTGTCCGACGCCATGCTGACCAATCTCATTGGCTTCTCGGCAACAGAGGTCCGAGAACTGCGGAAAGACCCGGCGAGACGCAGCAAGGCTGACAGTGGGATCCTGCACTGTCAGAAAGAGCTGGTGGATATGTGCTGTATGATGAGTGTACAGGTGGACCCGACGGGAAAAGGAGTCGTGTTGAGTGCCAGTCCGATCTCGGAACGAGAAAGCTCCGAACTACAGAAAAGAGTAAAAGAGAGGAGGAAGTAAGCGCTACTTATTCTCTTAACCTAACCTGACAGTGTTTGTAATAGTTTCAATGAGATTTGAGTGGAATAAATTGTTTTGGTTCACTCAGTCTCATGAAAAATGGCTTTAAAATGCATACATTTTTCAGTTCATTGTATTCTTTACTTGTTTTGTACGAATTTTGTGGGTTTACATTTTATTGTCTTCTGTGATATTTAAAAAATAATAAAGCATTTCAACATCACTTTCTTTTGCTATGTGCTTTCAGACTGATCTCATGAAGTAGCGTGTGTATGACACGCCAATTCGTATTTCCATTTTTGGCGTGCTATCAAGACGCATAATCGCTTTTCAGCGTGTTTATGAACGCCGTTGACTTAAAGTTATGACTTACCTCAACCCCGTCCCTAAATCTACCCGTCACTGGGGTTAATGGCATTTATGACTGTTCCCTTACCATCCTCGGAAAAAAAGAGATCGCTCCCCAGATGTAGATCTACATTTTGCTTCGGTTCGCGCAGACATTTGACGTCGTGTACAGACACGCGGAATCACTCGGACGTTAATGGCGTAGACATACACGCGGATAGCTCAAAATGCATAGAGATAACACGCCACTTGACTCGAAAGTGGCGCATATGTTTACGCAAAATCATGATGTCATGTTGGCTTTCTACTGTGTTCTGAGAGGTTTTAACGTGTTTTTTAGCATGCTATTCTCCAATAGACCAGATGATTTGCCTTATTGCCAGATTAAGTAACAGGGTGCTGGTGTAACTTTTTAAAGATCCTTCCAGAAGATGTTTTAGAATTTTTTATTTTATGTAAATGTATAACGTCCTATGGTATTTTAATCTAATGTATTTTTCTCTTTTATTTTGATTGGTTTATTTTTGTATTTATACATGGTATTGCATTTTTCTGCTACCTACCCAGAAATCTTTCCTTCTCATGCAATTTAAAGCATCTTCTCTTTGCAAGGAACATTTGAATTATGTGGACCATATTCCTGCAAATGTGGGTAAGTTATGCTTTTTTTCTTGCATTATTCTTGTCTGCCTTGCAGGGGTAAAAATAAAACAGCTAAAACCAACTTAAGCTGTTTAGCTGTGGCCTGTACCATGATGGTAGTTGAACAAACTCAGGGTTACAGGATTAGTTTCGAGTTGACCAAACCAATCCAACCAGACTTTGTTGGTACCATGATGTTGATTATCAACTTTCTCTATCAACTCACTCCTAAATTCAGGATCATAGCCTGAGTTGTCAGAGAAAGTTGATGATCGACATCATGGTACCAACAAAGCCTGGTTGGATTGGTTTGGTTTTATCAACTCGAAACTAATCCTGTAACCCTGAGATGGTTCAACAACCATCATGGTACAGGCCCCTGGTCTTCCAGCCCGATCATAGCTGGATTAGCAGGTGGGTTTTAAATCAAATCAAAATGTATTTATAAAGCACAAGAAAAACAACAGTAGTTGACCACTGCTGTATAATACCAAACTAAAATAAACATAAAAAGTAAATATGAACAATAAAGACCGCAATGAAATTGAGAAAAAATTAGTACATCAAAACACCAATACACGACGAGGCCTCAAAATCTCTAAGTTATATACACTCACCTAAAGGATTATTTGGAACACCTGTTCAATTTCTCATTAATGCAATTATCTAATCAACCAATCACATGGCAGTTGCTTCAATGCATTTAGGGGTGTGGTCCTGGTCAAGACGAACTCCTGAACTCCAAACTGAATGTCAGAATGGGAAAGAAAGGCGATTTAAGCAATTCTGAGCGTGGCATGGTTGTTGGTGCCAGACGGGCCGGTCTGAGTATTTCACAATCTGCTCAGTTACTGGGATTTTCACACACAACCATTTCTAGGGTTTACAAAGAATGGTGTGAAAAGGGAAAAACATCCAGTATGCGGCAGTCCTGCGGGCGAAAATGCCTTGTTGATGCTAGAGGTCAGAGGAGAATGGGCTGACTGATTCAAGCTGATAGAAGAGCAACTTTGACTGAAATAACCACTCGTTACAACCGAGGTATGCAGCAAAGCATTTGTGAAGCCACAACACGCACAACCTTGAGGCGAATGGGCTACAACAGCAGAAGACCCCACCGGGTACCACTCATCTCCATTACAAATAGGAAAAAGAGGCTACAATTTGCAAGAGCTCACCAAAATTGAACAGTTGAACAGAAAAATGTTGCCTGGTCTGATGAGTCTCGATTTCTGTTGAGACATTCAGATGGTAGAGTCAGAATTTGGCGTAAACAGAATGAGAACATGGATCCATCATGCCTTGTTCCCACTGTGCAGGCTGGTGGTGGTGGTGTAATGGTGTGGGGGATGTTTTCTTGGCACACTTTAGGCCCCTTAGTGCCAATTAGGCATCGTTTAAATGCCACGGCCTACCTGAGCATTGTTTCTGACCATGTCCATCCCTTTATGGCCACCATGTACCCATCCTCTGATGGCTACTTCCAGCAGGATAATGCACCATGTCACAAAGCTCGAATCATTTCAAATTGGTTTCTAGAACACAACAATGAGATCATCACTGTAGTAAAATGGCCCCCACAGTCACCAGATCTCAACCCAATAGAGCATCTTTGGGATGTGGTGGAACGGGAGCTTCGTGCCCTGGATGTGCATCCCACAAATCTCCATCAACTGCAAGATGCTATCCTATCAATATGGGCCAACATTTCTAAAGAATGCTTTCAGCACCTTGTTGAATCAATGCCAAGTAGAATTAAGGCAGTTCTGAAGGCAAAAGGGGGTCAAACACAGTATTACTATGGTGTTCCTAATAATCCTTTAGGTGAGTGTGTATAAAACAGTTCTATGCCTGGACAAAAATATAGGTTTTTAACTTGGATTTAAATTAAGATTCTGATTAAACTAATCTGAGGGAAACAGGAAGACGATTCCTCACAACAACAAAAAGCACGGTCACCTCTCAACTTTGATCTAGATCTCGGCACCATCAACAATCTTTGTTCAGAAGACCTCAGAGATCTAACAGATAGATTTGGATTTACAAGTTCACAGATCTGTTAAGGATCTGACCCGGTCAAAGCTTTAAAAGTTTTCGAGGGGGTTTTAAGACCAGGCTGACCATGGTGATCATGAAAAAAAAGCTGGTCTGTTGTAATTACTGCTTTGTTGTTCTCAAAATATCGTTTATGAGACATTTCTCCCCGGTTTCACAGAAAAGGGTCTCCCAGTCAAAAATCCATGTTTGAGCTATTTTAACTGAAAGCAACTTGCACTGACGTATCTTAAAATAGATCGGTCAATGTTTTGTCTCAAAATGCATTACTGTTGTTTTTTCCTATGACACGTTTATAAAAGTTAAAAATGTCTAAATATCTAAATCCTGTCTCTCAAACCAGGCCATTAGGTTTTTGAGAACATCCTAATATCTAATACCACATTAAAATCAGTGTAGTATAAGTAGTAGGCTAATACTAAATTAATTAATTATGGACAATAACAAATATGCAGCTTTTGACTTTTTGTTAGTAGACAAAAGGCTGCATGTGCATAGCAAAAGGCAACAAATGCTACAACTGTACTCAATCTACACACTATTATTCATATAGCACAAATGACTGCGACTTTTAAATCCGTCATCCTATATATATAAGAAACAATAGCTTAATTGTGATGCTTGCCTTTAGCATTGTGCTTAAAAGTGCTTAAACAAATACCAATGTGTACCGTTAGATGGCAGCAGTGGAGTGTAATTCTGCATTTCTACATCCCAAATGGGCCATTTAATGAACCAGCAGATGCTCTTCTTTCTGCTGGTTACAGGTGGGAAAAAAAAAGCTCTGTAGTGGAAAAGTATGCACAATTCAAGACCACAAAAAGGCAGGGCTTTCATAATGAAGTATATCTTTATGTAATGCGTTTATGGTCCTGGGTCATGTCCTAAAAATACTGGTGTCATTAACTGAGTGCATGTAAACTGCACACTTGTGCGCTCATCTAATTCTCCTCTGATTTATTTTCCCGCGTCGTGCGTCAGTCTTGACGTCATTAGAATGATGCTTGACCCGGGCAACGAGCTGCTTTTCTGAATCGGTTCATTAAAACGATTCGTTCAATCACCAGGTGGCGACAAGTGAGTGCCCTTTTGTGTTATTAGCGATAGCGAGTCATCATTCGATTAGTTAAAGTCCCCCTATAGTCAATAATTTGATCCCTTAAAACTAATTTTTGATTAGCAAAACTTTTTTTCCTGAGGAAAAAAATGCCTTAAAATAGCTTGAATGTAGGCTACTACACTACACCCTTGCTTCATTTAGTATACTCGGTTCTATAAATATGCTAATTATCCCATAGACCCGCCTCCATTCACTCACAGCAGCTCATAGATCCACTCTTTGACGATCACACAATGACCTGATTGGTTGCAATGTAGTTTGTGACGTCAGAAACTTGGTTCGATGCAGTTTTAGGGAGAAAATACTCAGCAATGCTGTCGATGAATGTAGGCTACATTGTTTGTTCATATTTAAAAAACACCACATAGACATAAATAAGCAATTAGCCTATAAATGTGCAACTAAGGCCGCCCGCCAACACTCTAGCCCTTATTTTCTGTTCGGAGACAGCTAGGCTTTCTACTCTATAAAAACATCATCTGAGTTACGATCACTGTTTGAAAAAGGCATGCCATTGATACAAGAGAGACATTTATATCAAGTTTAATATCTAGACTAGACAACAAAGCATAGGCCTATAATCCGTTGCTAATCATCATCATCATCATCATCATCATCATAAAACTAATAATAGCATATAAATCTATTGTGATTTAGCCACAATTCTTGTATCAAAATTCTGAACCAATAGTGTCATTGCTGGTTTCTATATGTTACATTACGCTTTTTTTCCTGCTAAGTTTATTCTGTTGGACTGTAATCATTTTTAAGGTGTATTAATTTTAATCAATTTTGTTTGTTTTATGTGTTGCATTCAATTTATTTAGGCTGTAACAGGCCTACTTTATTTAGTTTAATCGAATTATATATAATATGTAATATTATATATATATATGAAGAGTTCAGATGCAAAAGCCTCTAAATGCCATTTGAAATTTTCTTCTAGAATGGTCATTTTTATCAAGCTTGTATATTTAAGTTCAGTAATTTCACTTAAATTACAATTAATAGGTAATCTTCATTGCCATTTAAATGAAATTACTGAACTTAAATTTACAAGCTTGATAAAAATGATAATTTTAGAAGAAAATTTTAAATGGCACTTAGAGGCTTTTGCATCTGAACTCTTCATATATATATTGCTTCACACTGCTTTCTTTAGACTTTTTCCACGGACACCCAAACCCA
This sequence comes from Pimephales promelas, assembly GCF_016745375.1. The sequence goes on along the minus strand of NW_024121199.1, from coordinate 9,778,559 downwards.
AAGATTAAGCATGTTTTCCAGATTTATCTTTTAAATTAATAGTACGATTCCATCAAATTGAATTGAATAATAACATTGAATTGAAGAACATGAGTAAAAAAAAGAGTGAGTGAGTGTAGACATCCCGACTGGACCCCAGTTTGAAAACGCGCTTCAAAAGAGAAATACTTCAGGGGATGTCGAAAACTACGAGTGGAAACCTATTTTCTACAGTCTATGGTGGAAACGAGAGCAATTCGTTCATTTCAAAATTCCAAAAACGGATTCAGATTCACCGATCACGAGATTTCCCTCATGTCTCAGCGGCTCCTGATGTTTCAAACAGCGATCGTCCCTCAGATGATGACGTAGCCCCGATTTGCCTCCTTTTTAGTCTTTCAGGAATCCTGTGCTAATTAGTGGCTGTCATTACCATAATATGAGCAACATTCCTGAAAGGAGCTAAAACAACTGTCCTGACTTGCATTGACATGATATATAGATAGGCCTAACGGAATCACAGGGCTTCGCATGCGATTTATCCATAGTTCCATACGCCTTAACTTTAAACTCTCAAGTCTTGATCGGTGTAAGGATGTCATTGTCAATAATCAATAAAGTGCTTTAATGGTCCGTTCTCCTCCTCTCCTCGTCTCCTCCCCTCAGATGTGCATCATCCATCCAGCGCTCGCGCTCCCTCACTTCAGCACTCGCGTTTCTCAAGTGCGCGTCTTCTGCATTTAACGGCAGCATCATTCGAGGTAGAGCGACACACACAGAGGCGAGAGGGAGAGAGGATTACGGACACTTCAGTAGATAGACGCCCGAGACAAGGTCGACCGAGTCTCACGATCTGCGAGTCTCGCGCTCGGACGCACCAGACGCGGGCGCGTGTGTTTTGCGCCGTCTCCTCTCCACGCGTCGGTTTCCAGGGGGTCTTAAATCTGGAGGCGAGGACCCGGGGATGAGCCTGCTGTCGAGGGGCTTCGGCATGGCGGGCTGGGGGTTCTGTTGGGTTCTGGTTCTGGTGCTGCTCGCGCTCTGGAGGCCCGGAACCGCTTGTCCGGAGCTCTGCACGTGCACGGGCGTGCGGATCTCGTGCGTGGATGCGGAGCGCAGTATTATGGCTTTTCCAATGTTGCAGTCCGAAGCAGAGATGGAGAATATCACAGACATGTAAGTCATACAAGAGATGGCAAGGGTCACTGAAGGTGGTCATGCATGTTGTGTCAACGGCCAGCCAATGAATTACAGCGTCATTAACTTGCATAATCGTGTGATTTATTCAATTTGATTTATTGTACTTGAATTACTGTGCCAAAGTAATTTTATAAGTGGAAACCACATTATTATTGCCATTATATTCTCTTCTTGGTATGTTTGCAAAAACAATGATATGAGCCAGATGCCAATGAAGACTTTAGGTTACAAATCACACTTGATTTTCTTTTAAAGAGTATGTTCTTGTTGCTGTTTACAGATACATTGCAAATCAAAGCAGTTTCACATCCATTAATGAAAAAGATCTCAACTTGTACCGCAACCTCAGAAACTTGTGAGTACTAAAATGTGGAACAACTTGTATGTTCTTTAAATGCGGTGAGATGGAAATTACATCGGTGTTTGTCTTATCCCTCAGAACTGTAACAAACACGAAACTCACATATATTTCGAGGCAGGCCTTTCAGAGCAACCTGAAACTACAATATATGTGAGTGTTTTTGGTTTTGGATGAGGTGAAGGTTCAATTTAGCGTGTTTCGATTGTTTACAAAGGTACAAACATCTGATATTGTGGAAATTTAGTATCAGTGTTGATCATTGCCTCCTTTTTCAGGAATCTCAAAGAGAACAATCTGTCGTATCTATCCTGGAGGACTTTTCACCATTTAAACATTTCATCCCTGTGAGTCTCGGAGTGTTTATTGAAGATATACTACAGTTAGAATTCAGTGTATGCTGTGTCTCTGTTTGTTTTGGTCTTGGTGATTAAAATATGATATATAATATATAAAATATAAAATATGATATTTCATTTTCTATTTCATTTTCATTTTCTTTAGCAAATAATGCTTGCACACAATATACAATTAAATAATATATTACAAAACTATTCAAAAGAATAAAATATATATATATATTTTAAAAAAAAGAGTAAATTTTCAAGGTTGTTGGTAAATTTGCTAAATTTTGGAATCAGTCAAACAGGACTGGTTGCCAGCCACTCTTGAAAATATTGTCCGATAAACTGGATTTTCCAGTTTTGCTTTTTGGTATTGAATCGGATCAGTGAGGTCAGCAGAAAAGACATCGGAAAATAAAGTGAGATTAAATGCATAAAGTATATTCAACATTTATTTATTGGAGATTTGCTTAATAATAGAGTTTGCATGTCGCTGTTTTCATTCATTTTGAGGAATACTGAATCTGCTTTTCTGCATGTTCACATTTACAATACTCATCATGTTCACACACACACACACACACACACTCCCGATTTCTCTCACATAAGGACAAGACAGCTGTCAGTCAAAAGAGTAAAAAAAGTAACTTGTTTTATTTATTTGAAAAAAGGATCTCAGATATTTGTTGCAAATTTAAAAGTAATGCATTACTTTACTAGTTACTTCGAGAAGTAATCTGATTACATGACTTGTGTTACTTGTAATGTGTTGTCCTTAAAGGAGTAGTTCACTTTTTAAAAAAAAACTTGCTGATAATTTACTCACCCCCATGTCATCCAAGATGTCCACGTCTTTCTTACTTCAGTTGAAAAGAAATTAAGGTTTTTGATGAAAACCTTTAAGATTTTTCTCCATATAATGCATTTCAATGGGAACCAAACGGTTCAAGGTCAAAATGAGTTTCAGTGCAGCTTCAAAGGGCTTTAAATGACACCAGATGATGATGAAGGGTCTTATCTAGCGAAACGATCAGTCATTTAAAAAAAATTCATAAGCCTAATGCTTGCTCTGTTCTGTGATGCGCGTTCGTGGCTTTCCTGTTCGAACTCGTTTATCAAAATGAATGAACCTTTTTGAATCATTTCATTCGTTGAATGAACCAAATGACTCGAAAAAAAGATTAGTTCATTTGGAACAGGAGAGTCGCGAACGCGCATCACAGAACAGAGCAAAGCGAGCATTTGTGCTTATAAAACTTAAACTTTAAATGACCGATCGTTTCACTAGATAAGACCCTTATTCATCATCTGGTGTCGTTTAAAGCCCTTTGAAGCTGCACTGAAACTCTCATTTGGACCTTGAACCGTTTGGTTCCCAATGAAGTCCATTATATGGAGAAAAATCCTGGAATGTTTTCATCAAAAACCTTAATTAATCTTTTCAACTGAAGAAAGAAAGACATGGACATCTTGGATGACATGGGGGTGAGTAAATTATCAGCAAAAGTTTTTTTTAAAAGTGAACTACACCTTTAACACTGTCCATATCCATAAGATACATCATCCTGATAATGATGCAGTCTAACCAGGTTGCATGTAGAGTTATTTGGGTCCTTGTGTGAGTACGGCGTGTTTGTTATAATACACTTGTGTGCATTGGTATGTGGCAGGTTGCTGGCAGGCAATACTTTGCAGTGCTCGTGTGAAAACGTGTGGTTGAAGCAGTGGAGAGGAGAGGAGTCCGAGGAGCTGATGTGTGTGGAGGAGGGAGGGAAGAGGAGAGCTCTGGCTATGCTCACACTGCCCAACTGTGGTAAGAATTACTTGATAAAGACAATACAGATAAAGACAATACAGTCTAGACTTTCCTTTTACAGGGGTCATATCACGAGCTATCAAATCATCCTTGATCTTTACAATAGAAGCTCTTTAAAAATTGTACTGTAACTTTAAGAACTCAATTTTTTGGCCATTTAATGAAACAATGTTTCAATGTCCCCCAATGTTCTGATCTAAGATAGTCACAATCCTGCCCAGACACTGTGAGATAAGATGAAGCTGGTTAGATTATTGTTAGACAGTAATTCCTAAATTTAAAGGGTTTGTTCACCCAAAAATGAAAATTAAGTCATTAATTACTCACCCCCATGCTGTACCAACCCCGTAAGACCTTCGTTCGTCTTCGGAACACAAATGAAGATATTTTTGATTAAATGTGAGAGCTGTATAACTACCACATTGGCTCCTAAGGGACTGCCTCTTGACGGCCCAGAAAGTCAATGAAGAAAATGTTTAAATATCCCAAGTGACTACCGTGGCTCAACTATATGTTTATCAAGCGACGCGAATACTTTTTGTGCGAAAAAACAAACAAAAATAACGAGTTTATTCGACTATTTCTTTTCTTCCTTGTAGGCCAGAACGAGGCTTCCTTAGATTTCCACGACGCATGCGCGAGAATTGCGATCTGAAGTAGTGTAAGCTGGTGTGAGCAGATCGCAAATCTCGCGCATGCGTCGTGGAAATCTAAGGAAGTCTCGTTCTGGCCTACAAGGAAGAAAAGAAATAGTCGAATAAACTCGTTATTTTTGTTTGTTTTTTCGCACAAAAAGTATTCGCGTCGCTTGATAAACATATAGTTGAGCCACGGTAGTCACTTGGGATATTTAAACATTTTCTTCATTGACTTTCTGGGCCGTCAAGAGGCAGTCCCTTAGGAGCCAATGTGGTAGTTATACAGCTCTCACATTTAATCAAAAATATCTTCATTTGTGTTCCGAAGACGAACGAAGGTCTTACGGGGTTGGTACAGCATGGGGGTGAGTAATTAATGACTTAATTTTCATTTTTGGGTGAACTAACCCTTTAATGACAAGTGAGTGAAATAATCAGAAGTTGGTTCTCTGCTTATAGTTCTGAAGGATCCTGATGTTTGATACCAGTGGCTGAATTAGATTTTTATCATGTTTCAGTCTGATTTTAACAATTTCTGTCACTATAGAGTATAGACAAAGATGGGACAGTTAAAACCTGGAACGAGCATTAACCCTTAGCTTGTGAGTGCAGGGCTGTATCGTATTTAACATGTGAGAGGGCGTTAACATTGAATTATGAAACAGGACCGCAGCAAAAATGCTGCTTATTTTGAAGAATCAGAAAGAAAAAAAGAAGGGAAAAATGATCAGGAAAAAAATGTGATTGTTTTGTTGAGAAAATGAGTACACCTGAGGGGGTAAAAATAATGATTAATCATACCTATGGATCATTTGATTGATAAGAGGCACTCAATTGTGTCTTTATTAGTGTAAGTTTAGTATTATTTATCATTTTAGTATTTATTAATTGTCATTTATTAATATTAAGCATATTTGTTATGTGCTTTTGTCATTTTTTATTTATTTTTCTCCACTTTAGAAAAATGCTGGGTTGTTTCAACCCACATTTGGGTAAAATGTGGATAAACCCTACCGTTTGATTTATAATGTAATTGAAAAATGTAAATGGTTGGGTTTGTCTGTACACTATTTGACCCAAACGTGGGTTGAAACAACTTAGCATTTTTTGGTGTCTAGCTTTATTTTTATTTCAATGTTAGTTACTACACTCTAAAAAATGCTGAGTTGTTTCAACCCAAATTTGGGTAAAATATGGACAAACCCCAAATGTTGGGTTAAAAATGCAATTAAAAAATTTACAATTGAAAGTGAAAGTTGAAGTTGGGTTAAAATTTATAATTATATTTTAACCTAACATTTGTATTTGTCCATATTTGACCCAAATTTGGGTTGAAACAACCTAGCATTTTTTTTTTTTGAGTGTAATTAATCATATCTATGGATCATTTGGTTGATAAGAGGCACTCAAATGTGTCTTTATTAGTGTAAGTTTAGTATTATTTACAATTTTACTATTTATTAATTGTCATTTATTAATATGAAGCACATTTGTTATGTGCTTTTGTCATTTTGATTACATTTTCTCCACTTTAAAAAATGCTGGGTTGTTTCAACCCACGTTCAGGTAAAATGTGGACAAACCCAACCGTTTGATTTATAATGTAATTGAAAAATGTAAATGGTTGGGTTTGTCCATACAGTATTTGACCCAAACCTGGGTTGAAACAACTTAGCATTTTTTGCTGTCTAGCTTGCATTTATTTTTATTTCATTTTTAATGTTAGTTACTACACTCAACCCAAATTTGTGTAAAATATGGAGAGACCCAAATGGTGGGTTAAAAATGCAATTAAAAAATGTATGAAAGTTGAAGTTGGGTTAAATTTGAAATTACATTTTAAACCCAACATTTGGGTTTGTCCATATTTGATCCAAATTTGGGTTAACACAACCCAGCATTGTTTAGAGTGTATTACTATTATTAACTTAATTTATTTCAGCTAGTTGCAAAGGCTACATTTCTAAATATCATTTAATTGATTTACGTATGAATTTTTTTCTGTTTTATTTCAGCATTATTTCAATTATCAAAACATGATTTATAACAGTTTTTATTTTACTTAACAACACCAACACTGGCCTTTATTACAAGACTGTAAGAATTGAACGAATCCCCTAAAACTGAAGTATTTCTGCGAATTGAAAGACATTCCACCATGGCCTGGATAACAGAGAATCCGCATATCTGAAAGGAAACTTGCGGTTTCACTCGTATGATATTCCAGACTGAAGTTTAGGTTTGGTAAGATGTGATTTGTCCAGGCTGTAGTTTTATGGCTGCGGCTTGAGACGCGGATCATTATTGATCCTAGGATCAGCCTCCAGCCAGGCCTATTTTAAGCAATACCACAGCAGAAGGGCCTCGAGGGAGGAAGAGAGGACAAGAGAGAGAGGGAGGAAAAGGGAAAAATAGAGATAGATGGGGGGATCCCCAGAATGCAAAAACACTGAGACATTTAGACTCTGCCGGAGCGTCTGCTGGCCTGTGGCCAAACGCTGCCTTTCTTTTCCGTTTTTTTGTGCCATGAAAGAAAATAAGCTGCTCCACTGACTTTTGGAACATCTCGAGTGGCAGATGTACATTAGAGATGTTTTGCCAATACAATTAAGAGAAACTTGATGCCTTTGAATCACAATAATGATTCACTTGCCCTTATGTCGTTCCAAACCAGGGTACATTTCCCATACAACGCCCGCCGTAACTCGCTGCTTCACTTCCATAGTATGATGTATCGTTGAAAAAATCAATTTTTCGGGAAACGCACCCCTGTATGACTGAACGCAAAGAAGATGTTTCGAAAAATGTGGGGTTTTTTTGGGGTCCAGTGACATTTTAGACTCCACTGACTTAGGCCCCATTTACACGAAGAGAAAACGCAGGTATTTCCCTGCGGATTGGCCTCTCGTTTACACGAAAACCCCGTTTTTATCACAGAAAACGATTATTTCTAAAAACTCCGGCCAAAGTGGAGATTTCTGAAAACGCCGGTTATGTGTTGTCGTGTGAACTGGGAGAAACGGCGTTTTAGGTTCTCTCTTGTCGATTCTGAGGATTCTGATTGGCTTGCATGGCTTTATCCTTAACCCCTAAACTCCCGCCAATAGGTTTGGCATAGTTATGATGCCGCTCGACGGCGTATTTATGCGGGTGTGTGAACGATGTTATTTTTGAAAACGGAGAGGGGGAAAATATTCGTTTAGCTAAATACCTGGCTTTGTGTAAACGTGGCCTTACATTGTACGGACAAAAACAATTCTTCAAAATATATATTTTTTTGTTTTCCGCCGAAAGTCACGACGTGAGCATGATTAAATGATGAAAGAATTAACATTTTTGGGAACTGCTTTTTAAAGGGTTAGTTCACTCAAAAATGAAAATGATGCCATTAATGTCGTCCCGAGCCCATAAGACCTCCGTTCATCTTCAGAACACAGTTTAAAGGGGTGGTTGATTGCGATTTCACTTTTTTCATTTTAAATAGTGTGTAACGTTGCTGTTGGTGCATGAACAGTATCTGCAAAGTTGCAGCACAGAAAGTTCAATGTAAGCAGAGATATCGTCTTTTAAATTTTAATGCCTACAAAAACGACTCGATTGGGACTACAGCTGGGTTTTACGCCGCCTTCACACTGGCAGTTGAAATCAGCTCCGTAATACGCAATACGTTCCCAACGGACGTCGTACTACACAGTGAAAAGCGTCGGACGCGGGTAGAACAAAAATGGCGGAGAGATTAAAGTTTGATTCTGTCAGTTCTGTATGATCTCTCTGATTAGGGTTATGCTGCGTGAGGAAAGTTGCTCAGGACGTTGACATGTCAGGTCGGCTAAAAAATGTGATATTGGTCAATAGTTCAATGTCTACCTTCAGTTTAATTGTATTAACTGCCCTTATAAACGTTAGAAAGTCATGAAAATAAAAAATGACATCACAACTTATCGTTATAAAATCAATATTTATTTTATTAAAAGTTAATAATTCAGGTTTGTTTATCAGTACCATAGCAACGGTCAACTTCCGCTGGAATTGTCGGATAGGAACCGTCCGTAGCTTTTCGCAAGAGTTCAAATTTTTGAACGCATCCGGATGACCAACGGACACGATTTTCTTCGCACCGCACTCGGTCGGACCCGTTTCGGACCCATTCGCATGCGGTCTGCGAATCTCCATAGGAAATGAATGACTTCCGGTCGTTTCGCAGCCGCATCGGAGCTGATTTCAACTGCCAGTGTGAAGGCGGCGTTAGACGTCACTAACCCACACATTTGCATCAACCCCTCCCTCCGGAATATGCTTAAAAGGGCATGGCCATATTTCTGCGGCTCGTCGAGTGTGTTGTGTTCATCCAGCTGTCAGGTCTTCTGTGTTCGAGCTTCCCACCGACGCTGTACTTCGTCAACAATGGATACAATTTATGTTTGATTATGTTCCTGAAAATGACGATCGTAATTCAGCTCTCTGTGCTGCGCATTTTACGAAAGACAGCTTCCAGAATCTCCACGAATTCAATTCAATTCAATGAATTCAACAAGAAACTGTTACTAAAACATGAAGCAGTTCCAACTTTAAAAGCAGAGGCAGCAGTTGTTGGGCCACAACCTGTAAGTAGGCTAAGACTTCATCATTTTAAATGTATTTGCATGTATAATTTTAGACGTAATGTTTTAGTTTTGTCAAATGCCAGCGCTGGCTTCATAACCACTTAGTTATGCTATTTTGTGTCCACGACAAACGCGTACAAACATTTTGGACCCGAATTTGTATAAGTACTAATGTTGTAAATGTATTTTTCATGTATATATACTTTGACGTTATTTTTTGATTTGATCAAGAACGTAAACCAGTGCCAACACTGTTTGTGTATATAGTGGCCAGTCAGTTCGACGCTATTGTGTAAAACAAACGTGTTTAAAGTTAAAAAAATATAGGCAAATTACCATTCAGAAACGTTTTGTAAGAGTCGTTTGTGGTGAGGTTCTGCTTGACTCTCTTCATCGCCGCTTTCTGGGTCTGATTCTGGCTCATACTGAGATTGCAGTATCAACACCATTATGGACATTGACCGGAGCACTTTCGCCCGTAAAGGGAATGGGCATGAATTTTCCGGACAACGTGCCCTACACAGTTTAGGCAATCACAACACACCGGCCCAAACTAACCAATCTGAGCCCACTGCCTGTTTCTGAGGGCGTGGTTTCATAGATTCAGGAAGTCAACCGCTCGTTCAAATGACAGAAAGAAAGCGGCTTACAATAAAGGTGAAATTTATGAAAAAAAATTTTTACAAAAGAAAAAACACAAATACATGTTATTGCACCCCATAAACACAATCATGCAAAGAAAAAAAAGCAGTAAACCGCCCCTTTAAGATATTTTGTTTCTGTCCCTCTATTGAAAATGTACGTCCGGTATACTGTCCTTGTCCTGAAAGAAAATAAAGACATCATCAAAGTAGTCCATGTCACATCAGTGGGTTAGTTACAACGTTTTGAAGCATCGAAAATACATTTTGGTCCAAAAATAACAAAAACGACGACTGTATTCAGCATTATATTGTCTTCCGGTTCTGTTGTAAATCAGCGTTCAGTGCCGCTGGTGAAGTGTGTCTGGCGAGTCCGTGTATTTGGGCTCAAATAAATATAGCTGGGCAAAAAAAGGAAGTGTTCCTCTGTGTGGAAATCCTTAGACATGTATGTGAAGATTGTTTTGTACAGCGTGCGTCTCCCTCAGACTTTAACCGAAGCTCAGCCGCACCAGACACACGTCATAAATTCAGCGTCACTGAATGCAGATCCACAGCAGAACCGGAAGAGAATTCAATGCTAAAGTCATAGTTTTTGTTATTTTTGGACCAAAATGTATTTTCGATGCTTCAAAACATTGTAACTAACCCATTGATGTCACATGGACGACTTTTATGATGTCTTTATTTCCTTTCTGGACAAGGACAGTACACCTTACATACATTATCAATGGAGGGACAGAACACTCTCGGACTAAATCTAAAATATCTTAAACTGTGTTTTGAAGATGAACGGAGGTCTTATGGGCTTGGGACGACATGAGGGTCATTTTTGGGTGAACTAATCCTTTAAGAGTAGGAGCTGCTATGGGAATATCCAGTCGGAACAGACTGAAGGTGTGTGTTACTGTGTTTGGTGGATATTTAACTTATACATAAAAAAGTATACAGTCTTGAAATGATCATAGCTGCGTGACCTGCAGTGTCCGGCCGCAGGAAGAGGTTCCCGGGACGCGGGGATAAGGATGTAACTTGCGGCCACCTGGGAGCAGATGGAGATAGAGATCTGATTTGGCTGTCTGTTCATGACCGAGACAGTCAGAGCTGTCGGCACTCTTTGGCCTTGAGTTTAGCGGGAGCGCCTGGCGGGTTAGAACGGTGTTCCTGTGACGCCGGTGGAGAAGTACGAGTTATCTGATATCTGAGCTAATTTAATTCAAATATACACTTCGGTTCCACTTTACAAAGAATCGACTGTTAGAAAATAGTAAAACATAACAATAAAATATCAAAAATAATTGTTTTTGAGAATTGGTGAAATGTTTTCAAAAATGTTCAAATGTTTTCATGCTAAAATTAAGTAACTATGATTTTAAATTATTTAAAGTGATTACGTTTCTGGACTAAAATATCAAATACATATCTCAATGCCCCTTTAACTATAGGTGGAAAATGTCCAAAAATTAAAAATAAAATGAAAGATTTCTTTTAAAAGTTGTTCAAAACAATACATTAAATTAAATATAGATGCAGTATTGGCCAAAAGTGATGTCTTAAAAGGTATATTTATTTTTAATGACCTTAAACATCAAAATATAAGGTAAAATATTTTGAATATGAGGGAAGAAGTTTATCTGACAAAACTATTTGGTTAAAAAAGGCAACATACAGCTACAGGTTTTATTTTACTATTCAAAAAATGCATAGAAATACAAAATCAGTTATTAATATTCAGTTGGTTCTCTCTTACATGTTCTTAATATATTTGTATGACAGCCTGCCCAACACTGTAAAAAAAAATATTTTCATGATTTGTAATCACAACATTTTTTTTCTTTTGTCAGATCAACTTAGATAATTTATTTATGTTGTTCAGATAACATAATATTTTGAGTTTCTGATGATTAAATAAATCTCCTTTGTTGTATTAACAAAATTTTTCCATTTCAATGAACTTGAACAACCAGGTTACTAATTTTTTTTAAGTTAAACCAATATTTTTTTTTACAGTGAAGTAGATGTCCAGACAATTTAGCATATTTCATTGCATTATCACACATACAATAATCGGCTTTAAGCACAGTGCAAATTTGTAATAATACTTCAATAAATAATATTCTTATAGATCACAAAAAGGATTTTGGTTATGTTTTGAGAATTTGAAAAAAAAATATTGAAAATCCTATTCATGTTAAAACTAATTTACTTTGAATACATTTATTTAAAGTGATTTAAAAATCGAATAAATGTATATATTTTAAAAGCTTTTAAAAGGATCAAATACATATGTGACCCTGGACCACAAAACCAAATAATAATAATAATAATGTTTTATATATTTACGGTAAGAAATGTACAAAATATCGTCATGGAATATGATCTTTACTTGATATCCTAATGATTTTTGACATAAATAGAAAAAATATATAATTTTGTGACTGGTATCTTTGTGTAACTTTAAATATAACCTGAAAGAATTAGTCATTTGAAACGATAAAATATATATAAATGGAAAACTGAAAAGTTCAGATAAAGATAAAGATAATATTGTTATTGTTATTATAAGTGTCATGTCCTGAATGGCAAACTACTCCCAATCTGACCATTCAGACTTAAATGCATTTTGAAAAAAAATATTCCAAACCACTTATGTTCTAAGGACCTATATTTATTTATTTATTTATTTATTGTAATTTAGTCTTTTTATTTATTTATTTATTTATTTATTTACAATAAGAAAGAAAACTTATACTACTATAATACTAATTCCCATCTAACCCCCCTACCCCTGTTCTAAGGACCTTTTAGATGTTTTTTTATCAAAAACCAAGACAACGATACTGATTATATAACTTTTTTCTAATTAATAATTTTTGTTAATTAGTGTATAAACGTTCTGCTTGGTGGTCTGTTGTTCTCTCTAGTTCTCCCCACTGTGACTCTCAAACCCACCAAAGTGACCATGAGGAAAGGGCTCAATGTGACGCTGGTGTGCAACACGTCAGGAACGCCCACGCCCAATCTGAACTGGAACACCTGCCAATTAAACTCAGCGCACCAGGTAAATCTAACATCTCAAAGTTCTTTCAGTTGGATTATTAGTGGTTGTTGCGATTTCTTTTCGTGTGGATGCCAAAGAGTGGATGCAAAAGGTCTTGCCACAGCATTTTAACATTGTATTGCAGACCAGTGTTGTTCAGTCATTTTGATGATACATTATGAAAGCCATTCCTTATTTATGACATTTGCATTAGATTTTGCTGAGAGGATTGCTTAATTATTTAAGAGATTTAGTTGATTTTACCATTTTAATGTAAATAATTTTTTTGCCTTTTGGTATAAATATGTTAGCCTTACTGTTATCTATAAGCTAGTGTGACAATTTGCATTTAGAAGATATAAGCATTCAAACTCACAATCTCTCACTTCCGCCAATATGGCTCAATGATTTTGATGACATCACTCTGCACTTCAGCTTCTAATCAGGTCCAATCAAATGCTCTCTAGAATCTGAAGCTCCGCCCCCTACATTATGATTTGAGTAATTGGGGCGAATTAAATCATGCGAGACACGATAGTACGATGGATCATATGATGGAATCGGACCCATTTGAGTTCTGTACAGAATGCTATATTTTAAAGTAATATGGTGTAGATTGTGAGAAGAAACGGTTAGAGATTAGGAGGGAACTGCGGCTTTACTGAGCTCAACAGCTCTAGTCCAGCTGTGATTATAAACAAAACGCTATTGGCTATTTTTAAAAAGGGGAGGAGCTATTCGATATGACCCACCCTGTCTTCCTGTTTGTGGAAATTACGTTAAAACATTGAATAACGCTGCGTGTTTCGAGGCACTTCAGTGGGCCTTTAAGGCTTTGATTGATGGAACAGGGCAAAAACACTCTCGGGCCAAACCGTTCATGTTGCTTAACCGTTGCTTTCTTTGGCGATCCGGATTTTAGATTTTATTTTCTGATATCGGAGCTCTTTGAAATGTAATACAAATGTGTTAGAATTTACAGAGGTATGAGATGTAAATAGCGACCGGATTATGGAGGATGATCATATATTTCCATTATTAAAATAGCATGCTTGCCCTGCTACAGAGAATCCAGTTTGTATTTCAAGTGGAAATATAACCGTAACCAATTCCTAAACCGTCCGTTAGTGGAAAAGCAGCTAATGTATATTGCAATTTACAAACCATTTTCGTAATGAGGCGTAACAGGATATTCCCCAAAACAACAAACCCTGAATAGCTATTGGTTAACATTATCCAATTGGCCATCCGCCTAAGTGACGCCAACGGAAAAGGACAGTCATTTCAGAGGGAGAGCAACTGATTACATTTCGATTAAAGACAAATATATTATTTCTTTGGAATGACCACAATGAATCGTCCACAATAAGGCCAGGGATCTGTGTTGTCTGTATTCTATTGCATAGACTTTAAATAGGAATGGCATTGACATTGCTGTAACTCACACCCACAGAAAGAAGGCTCAGGTCAAATGTCAGAGCTCAAGCTCTTCAATGTCTCCTCTCTGGACAACGGATGCAAAATCACCTGCAGATCTGATAACATGGTGGGAGAGTCTGAGGCGTCTGTGCATCTGGACATACTGTGTAAGTTATCAAGAGAAACACACAGCTGTAAAACCAACAGATACACACTGTTTCATGAGAATTATTGCACGAGTCTGGGATACTGCTATAATTGCTACTCATAATTTTTTTATATACACTACCCAAGTTTTAAAGTGTTTAATACAAAAGAGAACATATATATATATATATATATATATATATATGAAGAGTTCAGATGCAAAAGCCTCTAAGTGCCATTTGAAATTTTCTTCTAAAATGATCATTTTTATCAAGCTTGTATATTTAAGTTCATTAATTTCACTTAAATGGCAATGAAGATTACCTATTAATTGCCATTTAAGTGAAATTACTGAACTTAAATATACAAGCTTGATAAAAATGATCATTCTAGAAGAAAATTTCTAATGGCATTTAGAGGCTTTTGCATCTGATCTCTTCATATATATATATATATATATATATAGTATAAATGATTTCGATATGATTGTGTACTAGATGTACTTTAGAAGTTTGATTTTATTTCAAGGTATCCTTGATACAGTGTATTTTATGTACTTAGTAATATGAATGAACTACATCCATTAGGTTTAGGGTTAGTTGCATGTATTACTACAGTAACTTAATGTAACATCTAACAATGACACTGTAAAATAAAGTGTTACATAATTATTTAATCAGCAAATAATACATTTTAATAAGCCCAAGCATGTAATGCTACCATAAATCATTATAAGGAGTAGTTCACTTTTAAAAAAAACTTTTGCCGGTAATTTACTCACCCCCATGTCATCCATGAAATCCATGTCATTATTTCTTCAGTCGAAAATAAATTAAGGTTTTTGATGAAAACGTTCCAGGATTTTCTCCATATAATGGACTTCATTGGGAACCAAACGGTTCAAGGTCCAAATGAGAGATTCAGTGCCGCTTGAAAGGGCTTTAAACGACACCAGGCGATGAATAAGGGTCTTATCTAGGACCCTTCGAGTCATGACTCGAAAAAAGATTTGTTCATTTTGATGAACGAGTTTGAACAGGAGAGTCACGAACGCGCATCACAGAATAGAGCAATGCGAGCATTTGAGCTTATAAAACTTAAACTTTTTTATTTATTTTTGAAATGAGCGATCGTTTCTCTAGATAAGACCCTTATTCATCGTCTGGTGTCGTTTAAAGCTCTTTGAAGCTGCACTGAAACTCTCATATGGACCTTGAACCGTTTGGTTCCCATTGAAGTCCATTATATGGAGAAAATCCTGGAATGTTTTCATCAAAAACCTTCATTTCTTTTCGACTGAAGAAATAAAGATGTGGACATCTTGGATGACATGGGGGTGAGTAAATTATCAGCAAATGTTTTTTTGAAAGTGAACTACTCCTTATTAAGGGTATTCAAGTTATTTGCGTTTGTTTACCCTTGTCTTGTCCATTTATTATGGCAGTTGCCCCGGTGATCAGCAAGCTGATGGATGCGATCTCAGACCACCATTGGTGCATTCCCTTCAGCGTGGCGGGTAACCCAGAGCCGATACTGAGCTGGTTATTAAACGACCAACCCCTGCAAGAGGGCAGCTTTATCCAGACCATGATCCACGATTATTCAGAGGGGGAATACCATGGTTGCTTACAGCTGGACAGTCCCACACACATCAACAATGGAAAATACACACTCATGGCCAGTAATATATACGGAGAGGACAACAAGACAGTATTCGCTCATTTCATGCATGAGCCGTGGAACGGTGAGTTGAAATTAGTATGCAGCCAGAATGAAACAATTTCTATGAATGTGTCTGCAAAGTTGCCTTATTTGTTTTCTTTTTCATGTTGTTTCATCAGAATCAGTCACTGATCCGCTGTATTATGGTGAGTCTAGTTTAAGAATATTATGTTTGGTTTTGACATTTCAAACCCATATGACTTATGATTTTCTTGTGTTCCACCTAATAAAGTCATATGGGTTTGGATCAACACAAGTCAATGTTGACAATTTTCATTTTGGGTTGAACTATTGCGTTTTAGTCATTTATTACATAATACACATAGTAATTATAATGTTATGAAATCTTTATTACAAATGTTTTGTTAAAAAAAGGATAATTCATAATAATTCTTACATTTTCTTCTTGTGTTTGTCTTCTTGTGTGTGAGATCCCACTACAGGTATGAACAAAAGACACAGGAACATACAGGATTATAGATAGATTTGTAATCTACGCACATATATCTTATGTGTTTCTTCTCTTCCAAACAGATGACACTCCTCTTGGACCGCCTGAGGACAAAGTTGCTGTGAGTGAAATTGATTTATTCTTAAGTTTCATCATTTCATAAGATTTTACTGCATCAAAATAAAAAAACAAGTCTGTGCGGGACAGTGATTTTATCACGAGTAGGATTTTACGGACAATGTAGGGTGAAATTCGGTTATAGACTTTTTATTTTTTTAAATGGCAGCAACAGCAATATGATAATTGACACTGATGTTTAATAATAAATAGTTACTTTTATTAAAGGAGTAGTTCACTTTTTAAAAAAACTTTTGCTGATAATTTACTCACCCCCATGTCATCCAAGATGTCCACGTCTTTCTTTCTTCAGTCGAAAAGAAATTAAGGTTTTTGATGAAAACGTTCCAGGATTTTCTCCATAATGGACTTCATTGGGAACCAAACGGTTCAGGTCCAAATGAGAGTTTCAGTGCAGCTTCAAAGGGCTTTAAACGACACCAGATGATGAATAAGGATCTTATCTAGCGAAACAATCGGTAATTTCAAAAATAAATAAAAAAGCTTTGCTCTGTTCTGTGATGTACGTTTGTGACTCTCCTGTTCAAACTCGTTCATCAAAATTAACAAATATTTGAGTTGATAAGACCCTTATTAAGACCCTTATTCGTCGTCTGGTGTCGTTTAAAGCCCTTTGAAGCGGCACTGAAACTCTCATTTGGACCTTGAACCGTTTGGTTCCCATTGAAGTCCATTATATGGAGAAAATCCTGGAATGTTTTCATCAAAAACCTTAATTTATTTTCGACTGAAGAAAGAAAGACATGGACATCGTCTTATGGACATTGTCTTACTTCACAGTGTTATGGGAGTTTTATGTTGTTATTGATATTGTTATGTTCCAAACCTGTAAGACTTTTGTTTATCTTCAGAACACAAATGAAGATGTTTTTGATGAAAATCAGATTTCTGTCCCTCCATTGACAGCTGCGCAACTACACTTTGACGCTTTAAAAAGTTCATAAAAAGATCGTAAAACTATGAATTGAGTGGTTTAGTCCAAATTTTCTGAAGAGAATCGATCGCTTTATATGATGAACAGATTTAATTTAGTCTTTTATTCACATATAAACATTGATCAGTGAACATAAACCGAACCTGCTTGTGGTTCCTCATTGGACAACAAACCTCATTGGTTCTTTCTGAATCTCAAATGTGATGCGTAACACGAGAATGAACCTCATTGGTTCTCACCAGGGACGTGCACAGGGGGGTTGCTCAGGTTGCCCGGGCAACTGCCCATATGCCCTTCTCGACCCAGGTTGCCCTTCTGAGGAAAAAAAAAATCGTACAATGGATGTAGAATTTCACGTAGGCCTAGACAAAAAAAATAATATAAAAATCGAATCGCAAAGCCTCATTCACTTCCATTCGGGCACTGAAAGTGAAAGTCAAACTGTTTACGTAGCTGCAGTGCCAGTGCGACCGGTGGTATGGTAAGGCACCGCAAATTACTCAGGCCGCGCCTCCATCTCGTGTCGCGCGCTAATTAATGTGTACGAAGTCCATGACAAAATGAAGCTAAACTATCCTTCTCGTCACGAAAGAGGAAGAAGAAAAACATGAGAGTGAATTGCGGAAACAGCAGTCGGGTAAACTTGTGTTCTCTCCTCTCTAGTTTGATGTCAGCAAAGTTTGATGGTTTTTGGTCTTGCTAACCTATCTGGGCAGACAGTGCATCTCTTGCATCACTTTTTGCCCGACAAAAGTGAGAGTAAAATACCATTATTTATTACGTTTTGTTTTTGATAAACGACAAAGTGCAACAACAGTGTTTGTTTACTGCAGCTCGGAAAACAAAACCGCGTCGCGTGTGTGTTGCGTTCATATGCGCGTGCACGAAATGAAACTCGCATTTTTCAAGCAGAAATGTGGAGACCAGAAATACTGTACAATACGTGAATGATGGCACTCCCAATCAAAGTACACATTATTAAGACACTGATTATCTAGTCTCAGTAAAAACTCTAAACAACCGCACTAATTTAGGCTATGCAAGATAGAAACCAATGTATTGGCAATTTGACATTGATTGACTATTGATTTATTGGCTATATTGAATTTAAAATGATGATTAGCTGGACATTCTGGTCAATATGAATGCAAATCCCTCAGTAAATAACCATAAATCAAGATTTGCTTCAACATGCATAAAAAAAATAAAAAAATCATAGGCTACTGATTCCGAAAATACCCAGGCTGTAGAGTGAACCAAAGTTAATCCCAAAAGCCAAAGTTCAGGGTTGTACTTTATTATTTTCTTCTTATTTATGTTTACGTTAATATTCACTTGTTATCTTAACATTCTATAAAAATGCTTTATTCAGTAAATATTGTTTGTTTGAACCTCATTCTGTTCTATAGACCATTTTGCAAGATGTAAACAACGCTGGTCCAGAAGCACGTCCTGTTTCAGTTTTTTAAAACTACCCTTTTTTTCAGGTCAGAGCAACTGCCCCTCAAAATTCCTGTGCACGTCCCTGGTTCTCACACGTTAAGCGGACGTGCTTGAACTTCCGTTTACTACAACTGATGTGTGGGTTGATGAATGTTTATTAAAATCTCTTCAGAAAATTTGGACTAAACCACTCAATTTTTCTCAACTTTTTGAGGCGTCAAAGTGTAGCTGTCAGTGGAGGGACAGAAACCTCTCAGATTTCATTAAAAAGATCTTTATTTGTATTCCAAAGATGAACGAAAGTCTTACTTATGGGTGAGTAATTAATGACAGAATTTTCATTTTGGGTGAACTATCCCTTTAAGCCACCTTTGATGTATGTTTGTGACCTCTAGATGCCCAATCAGTTTTTAGTATAGTAAACTTGTAAAACTCGCCAAAATCTCTTGCGCATGGAGATTAAAGGGGTCATGAACTGGCTTTTTAAATTTTATTATAATGTTGTCTGAGGTCAACTTATGAGGTTCGCTTGGTTTTTACATTCAAAAACATCTAAATGAATTAGTAATAGGCTATTTTCTACCCTAATTTTGAGCCTACCTCAAAAACGCTCTGTTTTTATGGGTGTCTCGCACTGAAGACTTGGAAGTAATCGCCCACTGCTGTGAGTGGATAACAGTTTTGCATATTATAATGAGTTTCAACTCACTCGTCGGTGCACTTGGGGGAAATTGTTTTGAAAACGTCTAATGTTGGAAAATGGTTGTAAAATATTTTGTATTGCTCGCTCGGTAGCTCGATCCGGTTTGTCATCACAAGGTAAGCCTATGTTATTTAGCTATGCGTGAAATGTACGAATCGGTGGGCGGGGCTAAACCGGCTGTGTTGAAGTAGGCGTTGATCTTCTTCTGCGGGGGTGGTGTTTTATCCTCTTTGACGTCATAGTTCCCCACTTTAAAAAACGAGTCGTTTGCTGAGGCTGGTGCCAATAAAAGCTTTTATTGGACTAGCGGGGACGTTTTCAGTTCTGAAATTTAGAACAGGATATTCTTATAACATGATGACCTCTTAGATGTCAAAAGCTCAAGGAAAATTTGATTTCTCAGTTCATCACCCCTTTAAGTATTTTTACCCAATGAAGCTTTGAATGCAGTGACTGGTCTAAAGACTCTTCATTCGGTTTGTAGGTGTACGTGGTCGTGGGAATTGCAGCAATCACATTCACAGGCTTCATCTTGATGCTTGTCATTCTGAAGTTTGGACGCAACTCAAAGTTTGGAATCAAAGGTAAGCACCTCTCGGCTCTGCCAAACCTTCATTAAGGACTGCTTTGGAAAGACACATTGTTCTGGGTGGAATAAGTGGGTTTCCTTTGTGGAAATGGAAAAGAGAAATGCTTAACGGAAGGCTGTGCTTCGACTCTTTAATGAGCTGCAATAATTACTAATACACACTTAATCTATTCTAACATTTGTTTCTCATGGAGAATATTGAAGAGGACTTATCATGCTTTTTTACATTTCCAACTTTCTTTAGTGTTTTGCTGTTCTAAAGCACAAAGTCACTCCAGCAAGAATTAGTCTCTATATCAGTGTCACTGTTTCTGAACTCCCTGAAACGCCTCCATTGTAGTCTTGAGTTTTCTTCCGAGAACGAACATTTCTCGATATTCCACATTTAAATAATTCCCGCCCAAGGCATATGGAAAATAAAGGTCTTTTTGAGTTAGTAGTGTGTTTAGGATTTCCTAAACATGCTCTAAGCTGTTGACCAATCACAACACACTGGTCCAGCCGACCAATCAGAGCACATTGTGCTTTTTGGAGGGAAGGGCCTTCATAGAGACGGGAACTAAACCAAACGTTACTGACAGACTGGGAATTGGAGGAGCTGCAACCATATCAAATATGTGAAAAAAATAAGGAGGCTATGAAGACTATGTAAAAGGGCATAATAGATCATCTTTAAAAAGTGCACACTAACATAGTAAAGTTTGCTTTGCTGACTACTAGATACTAAAGCGTTTTCTTGCATTCTTGTTTGTCTCTCCTAATGATGTGTGTGCCATGCTTCTTGACTAAACATGAGTCCTCTTATAGGGAATAAACTGTTGTGTTGTGGAGGGGTGACTGTAAGTTTGTTAGAAGATACATTTTCTTAAGAAAGGATTGTAAAAGTGCAGATGTCGCTGGCACAACAATGCTAGTGTGGTTGCCAGGGTGTTGCTACAGTGTATGGTGGTTAAGGTGCTCTGAGTAGTTTCTACTGTATTTCATTGTTATGTTGTTGCTAGGGTGTTTTGGGGGGTTACAAGGTGATAATTTACTGGTCCTGGTATGATATTCTTGATATTCTGATCGCTATGCCTTGCACCGGCCTTGTGATTTTGGGATATTTTAATGCAAAAATCTTAGGTATTCCACCTTTAATCTACTAACTCTCCTGACTGCTTTGTCGAACCAAATGGCGGATTCGGCAGATGGTGAATTATGATTGGTCAGATCGCCTGTCATCAAACTCCCAGGACAGACCTGGTTTCTTCAAGAAATTTAAACAATAAATCCGGTTTTGTGGCTCTTTAATGTGTGGTGACGGATCGCTGTAGCGCCTCAGTTAAAGCTGCTCGTGATCCGATCATCTCTTCCTTCTAGTTAATTTATAGCATCAAAAAAACGTGAATGAACATCAGAAGGAATGTTGTTTCAATTGCGGAAAGACGTCACACAGTTTTTCCACCGACGTTAATCTACTAACTCTCCTGACTGCTTTGTCGAACCAAATGGCGGATTTGGCAGATGGTGAATTATGATTGGTCAGATCGCCTGTCAATCAATCTCCCAGGACAGAACTGGTTACTTTTCATATGAAATAGTCTCAAATTAAAAATTTTGTCTTTTCTTCAAGAAATTTAAACAATAAATCCGGTTTTGTGGCTCTTTAATGTGTGGTGACGGATCGCTGTAGCGCCTCAGTTAAAGCTGCTCGTGATCCGATCATCTCTTCCTTCTAGTTAATTTATAGCATCAAAAAAACGTTAATGAACATCAGAAGGAATGTTGTTTCAATTGCGGAAAGACGTCACACAGTTTTTCCACCGACGTTAATCTACTAACTCTCCTGACTGCTTTGTCGAACCAAATGGCGGATTTGGCAGATGGTGAATTATGATTGGTCAGATCGCCTGTCAATCAATCTCCCAGGACAGAACTGGTTACTTTTCATATGAAATAGTCTCAAATTAAAAATTTTGTCTTTTCTTCAAGAAATTTAAACAATAAATCCGGTTTTGTGGCTCTTTAATGTGTGGTGACGGATCGCTGTAGCGCCTCAGTTAAAGCTGCTCGTGATCCGATCATCTCTTCCTTCTAGTTAATTTATAGCATCAAAAAAACGTGAATGAACATCAGAAGGAATGTTGTTTCAATTGCGGAAAGACGTCACACAGTTTTTCCACCGACGTTAATCTACTAACTCTCCTGACTGCTTTGTCGAACCAAATGGCGGATTTGGCAGATGGTGAATTATGATTGGTCAGATCGCCTGTCAATCAATCTCCCAGGACAGAACTGGTTACTTTTCATATGAAATAGTCTCAAATTAAAAATTTTGTCTTTTCTTCAAGAAATTTAAACAATAAATCCGGTTTTGTGGCTCTTTAATGTGTGGTGACGGATCGCTGTAGCGCCTCAGTTAAAGCTGCTCGTGATCCGATCATCTCTTCCTTCTAGTTAATTTATAGCATCAAAAAAAACGTTAATGAACATCAGAAGGAATGTTGTTTCAATCGCGGAAAGACGTCAGTACACAGTTTTTCCACCGACGTTAATCTACTAACTCTCCTGACTGCTTTGTCGAACCAAATGGCGGATTTGGCAGATGGTGAATTATGATTGGTCAGATCGCCTGTCAATCAATCTCCCAGGACAGAACTGGTTACTTTTCATATGAAATAGTCTCAAATTAAAAATTTTGTCTTTTCTTCAAGAAATTTAAACAATAAATCCGGTTTTGTGGCTCTTTAATGTGTGGTGACGGATCGCTGTAGCGCCTCAGTTAAAGCTGCTCGTGATCCGATCATCTCTTCCTTCTAGTTAATTTATAGCATCAAAAAAACGTTAATGAACATCAGAAGGAATGTTGTTTCAATTGCGGAAAGACGTCACACAGTTTTTCCACCGACGTTAATCTACTAACTCTCCTGACTGCTTTGTCGAACCAAATGGCGGATTCGGCAGATGGTGAATTATGATTGGTCAGATCGCATGTCAATCAAACTCCCAGGACAGACCTGGTTACTTTTCATATGAAATAGTCTCAAATTTTAAATTTTGTCTTTTCTTCAAGAAATTTAAACAATAAATCCGGTTTTGTGGCTCTTTAATGTGTGGTGACGGATCGCTGTAGCGCCTCAGTTAAAGCTGCTCGTGATCCGATCATCTCTTCCTTCTAGTTAATTTATAGCATCAAAAAAACGTTAATGAACATCAGAAGGAATGTTGTTTCAATTACGGAAAGACGTCAGTACACAGTTTTTCCACCGACGTTAATCTACTAACTCTCCTGACTGCTTTGTCGAACCAAATGGCGGATTTGGCAGATGGTGAATTATGATTGGTCAGATCGCCTGTCAATCAAACTCCCAGGACAGAACTGGTTACTTTTCATATGAAATAGTCTCAAATTAAAAATGTTGTCTTTTCTTCAAGAAATGTAAACAATAAATCCGGTTTTGTGGCTCTTTAATGTGTGGTGACGGATCGCTGTAGCGCCTCAGTTAAAGCTGCTCGTGATCCGATCATCTCTTCCTTCTTGTTAATTTATAGCATCAAAAAAACGTGAATGAACATCAGAAGGAATGTTGTTTCAATCGCGGAAAGACGTCAGTACACAGTTTTTCCACCGACGTTAATCTACTAACTCTCCTGACTGCTTTGTCGAACCAAATGGCGGATTCGGCAGATGGTGAATTATGATTGGTCAGATCGCATGTCAATCAAACTCCCAGGACAGACCTGGTTACTTTTCATATGAAATAGTCTCAAATTTTAAATTTTGTCTTTTCTTCAAGAAATTTAAACAATAAATCCGGTTTTGTGGCTCTTTAATGTGTGGTGACGGATCGCTGTAGCGCCTCAGTTAAAGCTGCTCGTGATCCGATCATCTCTTCCTTCTAGTTAATTTAGAGCATCAAAAAATCGTGAATGAACATCAGAAGGAATGTTGTTTCAATCGCGGAAAGACGTTAACGCAAATGGCGGATTCGGCAGTGAATTATGATTGGTCAGATCTCCTGTCAATCAAACTCCTGGCAAAGGGTGAATTTGCCCTCCTTTAGTAAATCTGGCCCTTACTCTTAAGCACAGCACAGCTCACACAGAAGAGGGTTTCGTTTGGTCAGCGCGATAAATCTGCATGGGGAAATCTTTCGCCTTTTGCTAGCGAAAATTTGCCGAACATCAGTAAATGTGACCGTTCATAATCTGATCCTCAGATTTTCATTGTTTTATTCCCCACATATACGCGTGTTTGCGTTTGTCTTGCTCCTGACAGCTTGATAGTCAGTTGGTCTCTGAGTGGGAGCGTGTGATTGTTTTTGTGGTTTCTCTGAGAGGAAGTGTCGAGTTAGACGTCCTAAGGGGCTTATTTTCGCACAGTGGTCTTGAGTGTGTGTGTAAGTGCCTCCTTGGTTGTCCACAAGCACAAAATACATGATTACTTACTTATATGAAGGTTTCATGCCTGTATTTTTTTATCCTTAATTATGCTGTAATCACTGCGTGAATGTGTTTTTACTATCTTTTAAAAAAAAATTATACAAATCATTTACTAAGAATAAGGATTCAAGTGAAAACTTTATTTCTAGATTCTTTAAACCCAGCGCGTTCTCAAAGTTTCGGACCCGACTGTAGATACACACACAAACACATCTCACTGCAGCATGAGAAAAGCAGAGCCATTCAGAGAGGAGCGGAAGTGGAGTGGGAACGAGGAGCGAGGTGAAATTGTAGCCCTCGGGTTCAGGAAGTGTGGGTGTCTGCAGAGATGCCGTTCTCCATCTGCCTGACAGAGAGAGTCAGCAACCTTGTGCTTATCAATGATTCAGAGGCCAGGTATCAGTTTTCTCTGGTTTGGACGAATCAAAAAAATCAATAAAGCTTGTCAAGGTCAGAAGTATCGTCAGTCCTTGACTCGTGGTCTTTGGTTAACAAACTAAAGGTGCTCCTCACCCTCAGCCTCTCTCCACCATCAGACGTGAAGGTTTTTATAGGAATGTCCCTCTTCAAAACAACATTTTAACACTTTGAACTTGACTCAAACAAACCAAGAACCGTGTTTAAAACAATGCACTTGGAATAGAAGTCTGGGGAAAGGCACTGCTATGGAAAAGACTGTTTTGAAAGTTATATCCAATATTTCAACTTGACCATGACCATGGAAATCACACCAGTAACTTTCACTTGGATATTAGAAAGAGTCTGTTTACGTTGGTAACACTTTACAATGGGCTTCCATTTGTGAACTGCAACAGTTAACTACTACAAACTAAACATTTTATAATCTATAATATTATTTTCAACATTTACCAATAAGTCGTTAAAATCAAAAGTTGTATCCTTGAATGTTTTTTAATGGACGAGCTAACATTAAACTAGAAATTAATTTACTTTGTTATTTTTAATGTTTACATTCATACTGTAACAAATGCATTGTTCATTAGTTAATATTAGTTCATGTTAAAGGAGACCAGGTCTACCAGTCGATCTACGAATGCAGAATCTCATATGGTCCGTTGTTTCCGGAAGAAACACAAACACGAACCATTTTCTTCTCTTCAATATGTACACGTAGCCTACTGTTCACGCTCACCTTATCACCTTATTCACATCTCACCAGCGCACTTGGATCGGCGTTCGTAGATCGACTGGTAGAGACTATTTTTCAAAGATGGCTTCTTCCTGTATTCGCGAAGTTGACTGTGTGTATAAAATATCTTCTTATTAAACTGTATGGACACTGACAAAGTTCCCAATGCTTCGGTTTGAATGTAGGGACCCTTATTATGCTGTCGTGTTACTGTGGGGCTATTTTGAGCCTTGTTAGTGGTCATAACAAGCGATTTTTATTTGTCATTACTCTATGCCCTATATACTAGCGTTATACTAGCGTTATAGGCTAAACTGTTTTTATAGATAAAACTATTTACATTCGGCAATCATGAAAACAAATCTCAGATAACGGTTGACTAGGTAAAAATGTGTAATTAGACCAAAGGTTCATTTTGCGCTGGAGTTGTCCTTTAACCAACAGGACCTTATTGTAAAGTGTTACCGCTAACAATTATGTTGGTAATGTAGACCAGGATGTCTAACCCGATCGCATGAGAAAACATGGCTAGTTTACGAGGTGGCGATTTGTACAATGTGAGTCAAAAAAGGAATGATTTTTTGGGGGGAAAAAGCAAGCATGAAGGTCCACCCCTAAACATAACCGCCACTGGGGTGTAAGCTATCGTCAATTATACATCAATAATTTAGTCCTGATTCACTTAGCGTTCAAGCTGTCATTTTTAAGACAGATCCTAAAGATGTCCAAAAACAATCAAATAAATGCTAGATGCTATAGATAGAGCTTAACTTCTTTTGAACGCAGAACATTCCTTTAAATAACACAAAATGCACAATGAATCTCGGGCTGAAGCACCGATGTGCGTTTTGTAACTGTAAAAATATATAATATTTAGGTACTAAATTTATAAGAAATTTAAACTTGTGTTTTTGATCACATTATTTGAAAGAACTATTAAATCACAACCAGTGTCATAGATCTAGATGAGGTGCACGACTGCTGTGGATGTTGAGTTTGCAGTAAAACGTCCAGCCGGTAGGTCAAGGGCACATTACAGAGTTTCTGAGCGCATTGATGGTTCATTATTGTGACGAGAGCATTCAATATTCAAGTGCATTCAAGCATTCGAGTGGCTGACAGATACTAGATGTCTAGAGAGCATGGAGGCTGTTATAATGTCAATATTTTTATGCAAGAACACAATTTAATGACAACAAGAGATGTACACTATATTGTTTAAATTAAATGAACACTTATTGTACACAATGCTTCAATTACTGATTCAAGTAAATGTTGATTACTTAAAAAAATATATAAAATATAAAAATACATTTCTAATACTTCCTTCTTCTTTTATTTTCTTTTAAACAAATCCGCAAAAGTCTTGGTTATAATGAGACATTTGTAGTGGTAGTGAATGGTGCTAATTCGTTAATGTTCAAATTCTCACATTTTCAATAGTATCACCACAACATGTTAACATGTTTTTAGTGTGAGTTTTTCTTTGTAAAGTTGTGTTATACAATTTTACAAAACAATGGCCGTAAAATTAAGTATTATTTATATACTATTATAGCCAATAATTAGTATTTTAAGTTAAATATTTTAATTTTATTTTTCAGTTTTCATTATAGTTTTAGTCATTATGTTATGATTTATCATTTTTTATATTTTGGATTCGCCATTTTGTTTTATTTCTAGTTTGGATTTGTCATTTTGTTCTATTTCTAGTTTGGATTCGCCATTTTGTTTTATTTCTGCTTTATTTCAATTACAATTTAATTTTTTTTTACTTTTTAGTTTTAGATAACAATAACAACAGTGCAAGTCAAAGTGCCTCAATGTAACCTGTTCTTTAAGAAAATGAGGGATGATTCGAAATTATTTGACTCATAGCAAAAATGTTGTCGATTTAACGTAACTTGTATTGAACCGAGAATGTTCGACATGCAACTACTTGAAAAGAATCCATTAGCTTTTGTATTAATACGTTATTACATTGTAATTACTAGTTAATTACAACATATAACTAAAGTACATTTTGTGGATCTGCTTGTAATCAAACATTTGAATATGTATGTAATATGTGTAACGGGCACTGCAATGTAAAGTGATGTCATTTAAAGTTACCCTTTTATTCTTCTGTTTCATCATCGGTGATAAGATTGCTTGTGGTATATTTGTCTGGTAAAGGTTAAAGTTCACTTTGAAATTAATTTTTGATATGTTTTAGCTTACCTCAAGGGCATCCAAGATGTAAGTGTCTTTGTTTCCGCAGTAGTTTCAATTTTGATATTTTTAGGTCAAACCGTTCTTGTCTGTCAGTCATATAATGCAGGTCTATGGTCACCACCTCAAAGAGCATGCACAGAGAAGTCCAAATTAAACATGATTTATTGACTCGTAAATGTAAGTACACATTGATGGCCTAAGACACGAAACGAGCGGTTTGTGTGAGAAAACTAACAGTATTTACATCGTTTTTACCACTTGTAACCATGCCACGTCCAAGTAATCTAAGGGCGTGGGCGCTTCGGTGTGCCCAAGCGATAGAAAGTGCCGGAAGTGATCTCTTGCATGGTTGCAAAAAAAAAAAAAATCAATGTTGTCGGTTTATATATCGAAATCATCTTCCATTGGGTTTTTCTGTATATCTAAATATGTTTAGATCTTCACAGTGAAGGGTAACACTTATGAAATCTATGTACACGCCCGAGAGGTCACTTCCGGCGCTTTCCATCGCTTGCTCAGACCGAAGCGCCCGCTCCCTCAGATTACTTAGTAAAAATGTAAAAATGCAGTAAAAATGATATAAATACTGTTCGTTTTCTCACACAAACCGCTCGTTTCGTGTCTTAGGCCATCAATCTGTACTTACATCTACGAGTCATTAAATCATGTTTAATTTGGACTTCTCTGTGCATGCTCTTTGAGGTGGTGACCATAGACCTGCATTATATGACTGACAGACAAGAACGGTTTGACCTAAAATAAAAAAATTAAAAAAATACTGCAGAAACAAAGACACCTACATCTTGGATGCCCTTGAGGTAAGCTAAAAAAACACACCAAAAATTAATTTCAAAGTGAACTATCCCTTTAAAGGGCTAATTTCAATGAATTCTTTAAAGGGTTGGTTCACCCAAAAATGGAAATTCTATCATCGTTTACTCACCCTCAAGTTGTTCCAAACCTCTATGTGTTTATTTGTTCTGCTGAACACTAAGGAAGATATTTGGAAGAAGGTTTTAATCAAACAGATCTCATTCCCCATTGACTACCATAGTAGGAAAAACATACTAAGGAAGTCAATGGGGAATGAGATTTGTTTGATTAAAACCTTCTTCCAAATATCTTCCTTAGTGTTCAGCAGAGCAAATAAACACATAGAGGTTTGGAACAACACAAGGGTGAGTAAACGATGATAGGATTTTCAGTTTTGGGTGAACTAACCCTTTCAGCGAAAAGAATAAGCCCTGATTTAGCTTTCTAAAAACTCTCATTACCGAACAGCGACTTCCGCCTGTCATTTAGAGTGCGCTCGGTTCTTAAAGTGTGTGTGTGTGTGTTCAGAACTTGGGGGTGGACCTGCCTTCCCACCACACGCATAGTTGCCATAGTTGCAAGCGTCATAGTTACTCTGTTCCAACGATGAATCATTCTCACAGAGCATGAATCACCATTAGCCGAGATCACAAACACATTCACTTGTGTAACACGCACAAACATGCCTAAAAATATGACACTTATGTATCTGAGTTGTCTTCTCTCTGGTTAGCGATCACTAGGGCTGCGTTCACATGCACAGTCAATCCAAATCCCATTATATGTGTCTCCGATTGGAATCTGATCTGTGCAACAACACAACTTTATATCTGCAGCGACTTTCAGCATGTTTAGGACTAACAATCCCTCTTTTGTACGTCTGCCACACAGCTTTTGACTTTAACCTCTAGATGCTAATAACATTTTAGCAGTTTGCATTCCAAAAGGTCTGAAATTATTCGTTTTATTTATCGTTTTCATTTATTATTAGATAATTCAGTTTACAATTTCTTGTTTCGTACGTTGTATTGTGTTGATTATGCTGTGTTGTGTTTTTTATGATTTGTTTTGGTTTCTTTTTAGGTTTTGTTTTATTTCACAATGTTCCCGTCGAGGTTGTGGCGAGATAGGAATGACTGTGGTCACACCAGACTGAACTGGACCGAGAATTTATGGACCATTTTGGGAGAGAGGTTTATGGCTGACCCCACGTGCAACACGCCAAGCCATCTAGCCAATCATACGATAGCTCATTATACAGGGTGGATTCTTATTGGTTGTTGGAGAAGAATGGTTCTCTAACTAACCCATGCAGTGGGGGAATGGTGTGACCTGGTCTCGTACTTGTGCCGAGTGGAATAAACGGGTGAATCCGTCACTGGGTTTACCGTAAGCTGCTAGAATCTGTGTCAGTGGGCAAATGAACCCTTGATGCTTTAAGAGAGAAGGACAGATCGCACCCAAATGGAGTCGCTCATAAATGAATCATGCCAGATGGGTGACAGCTGAACCATAAAGATTTGCACGTACTGAAAACAGACACACACACAAATATGTACGAGACAGTGTCTTGTTCAACCTTTCATATTTATGTACTCTGTAAAAATGAATATGCTTTTCTAATCAAAAAAAATTGTGGCAACAGATTAAAAACAATATTATTAATTAAATTGAACTAATTAGAATTGAGTAATAATTAATCAAATTAATTCCTTAAAAGTTAACCATTTAAAGTGAGTAAAACTTACAGAAACAACCCAAAAAAACATAAATTGAAGTCACCATTATGGTGATCGGTGTTTGTTTTAAAGTTACGGTTTTCTCCTTCAGTGATTCTGCTTGTTAACGTCAGGTGTCTTCAATGTTGGCAATATAAAATAAAGAGTTCTCGATTAATCTTTGACGTCTGTCTGTTAGTGAGATATTTTTGTTAAATTTTTCGGTGTAAACTTTACTCATTTTAAATGGTTAACTCTTAAGGAATAATTTGATTAATTATTACTCAATTCTAATTTGTTAAATTTTATTAATAATATTGCTTGTAATCTTATATTGATTAGATAAAGGATATGAAGAGTTCAGATGCAAAAGCCTCTAAGTGCCATTTGAAATTTTCTTCTAGAATGATCATTTTTATCAAGCTTGTATATTTAAGTTCAGTGATTTCACTTAAATGGCAATGATAATTACCTATTAATTGTTATTTAAGTGAAATTACTGAACTTAAATATACAAGTTTGATAAAAATCATCATTAAAGAAGAAAATTTCAAATGGCATTTAGAGGCTTTTGCATCTGAACTCTTCATATTGATTTTTACAGTGGCAGATAACACACTTTTAATATATGTTTTTAATTGTGAAGATTTGTGGCCACTATTAGAAAAACATATTTTTCAAGTCCTTTATTTGCTTATGGCAAATTTCTCACAATCAAATCTTGTGTTTGAATATGCACTTTCATGCAGAAATCACATTATGGAAGTAAAATGGGGATGAATAACCATTTCAACAAAACTGCATTCACGCAATTGTTTAATCCCTGTATTTTGCGAAAAAAGTGTACACGTTGTTTATCAACACAAACAAAAGTTTCATTTTAGACATCATAGGCTCACTAACATACAGAAAGTGTAAAATGTAGTTCATTTTAACTGGACATGCACAGCTGCATACTTTTATTCATAAAATGATTTCATCTTTATGTTTGTTTTTGTTTGATTTACTGTGTCGTGTCAATAGACTTTTGGAGTTTTGATTTTGTTAATACGATATATTATCGATATAACAACCCCAAAGTTCATCGGGAGTTTTGTTATTTCTGCAAAATCAAATGATTTATCAAAATATCATGAAAACAAGCAAGAGATGGTGGTGCATTTAAAGAAATGCTTTCTTGAGTCTGGACGCCATCATCGCTTTAGTCGTTCTGACAGAAAAGCTCTTTGACGTGCATAAAAAAACAATCCGTCTCATATCCCAAAGTGGAGGTGGAAGAATTTCCTCTTTTGCCCCCCCTCCTACTCTTTCTCTCTCTGTGTGTCTCTCTCACACACACAAACACAGATGTCTAGAATGAAAGGCGTAATGCAGTATGGTATTGCTGCTCGGAGGCAGTGATTGGCTTCGACACGGAAACCGTAAGGTGAAGTTTTCGGCATTCCTGTGAAGACCTTTGGGTGACGTTGAATATCCAAGAAAATGAGAAGCTCTTTTGAAACCACACTCTTAGAAAAAAGGGTTCTATACATGAAGCATAGGGTTCTTTGCTCAACTCCAAAGAACCTTTTATGCTGAAAAAGGTTCTATAATGACAAGAAAGAACCCTTTTGGCACAGATATATTATGTTTTGTTGTAATTAAATTATTGTTTATTAAACTGATGTAGTGACTTAATATCACATTTTAATCATGCTGATTTTTGGAGGAAAAAAAACTGAAATGGCACT
This sequence comes from Pimephales promelas, assembly GCF_016745375.1. The sequence goes on along the minus strand of NW_024121199.1, from coordinate 9,746,346 downwards.
CTTCGTATGATATTGATTAACTATAAAATGATAGAAATATATACATTTTCTAACCCGCATATTTTGTGATCATTCACATGCATTCATAAATACATTTTAGGGTTTTGATGTTTGTCAATAATATGAAATATTTAATCTGGAAAGGACAAAACAAATGATAATGAATGAACCCAAAAGGTTCCATGTAGAACCTTTTCCTGGTTACAAAGAACCCTAAAGGGTTCTTATTATTGAACCCTTAAGAGGGTTCTGTATAGAACCTTTTACGTATTCCAGATAGTAGCTCTGATAGAACCTTTTAAGGTTCTATATAGAACCTTTTCTTCTAAGAGTGAAGCTTTTTGTCCCATTTTCACTTCATTGTGAGTGGCAGTTTGATAAAGGCATGGCCACACTGTAAAAAATAGTCCCGTAAAAATACGGTAAACTACTGGCAGCTGTGGTTGCCAGCATCATACCGTAAAAATAGGGTGTGTTACTGTTTTTGAAATTAACAGCTAAATTGTCAGCTACAGTATAAAACTTTAAATTAACAGCTATATGCTCTAACACAAAAACAGTAACACACCATATATTTACGGTATGATGCTGGCAGCTGCCAGACAGTAGTTTACCGTTTTTTTTTTCTTTCAGGATTATTTTTACAGTGACCGTCCTTTATCAATTGGACTTTAGGGGACACACGGCCCCCCTTCCTCTTACTCGCACTGGGACCCTTCTCATGCTTGGGACGGCCCTGGGCTTGGCATTAAAAGAGTAGTTCACTTTAAAAAAAAAACTTGTGCTGATAATTTACTCACCCCCATGTCATCCAAGATGTCCATGTCTTTCTTTCTTCAGTCGAAAAAAAATTAAGGTTTTTGATGAAAACATTCCAGGATTTTTCTCCATATAATGCACTTTACTGGTAACCAAACGGTTCAAGGTCCAAAAGACACTTTCAGTACAAACTGCAAACTGTTCAAAGGGCTTTAAACGACACCAGGCGATGAATAAGGGTCTTATCAAGCGAAACAATCGCTCATTTAAATAAAATAACAAAGTTTTATAAGCTCAAATGGTCGCCTTGCTCTGTTCTGTGATGCGCGTAAGTGACTCTCTTTTTCGAACTCGTCCATCAAAATGAACAAATCTTTTCCCGAGTCAATTCATTCATTTTGTTTGTTGAATGAACCAAATGACATGAAAAAAGATTAGTACATTTTTATAAACGAGTCACGAACGTGCATCACAGAACAGAGCAAGGCGAGCATTTGTGCTTATAAAACTTTTTTTTAAATGAGCGATCGTTTCGGTCAGTACGCCGTGCTTTGGGCGCTCGGGAGCATTCTGGCAGCGCTACATTTTTTCCATGGAGACGTTTCGTTGCTATGGTACAGAATATCCGCAGCACAGATTACTTGTCACTGATTTCGCAGATAATTTGCCATACTAAAAGCTCTGCCAGTTAATGTTGTTATACAGAAAGAATGTTGTGACAGTTGGTCAGTGTGGTTTAGTCCCGCCCCTCCTCCACTGTGATTGGACGGCTGGGTAAAAAGGGACAGTGATGAGTGCTGCGTTTTATCCAAAGTTAAAATTGTTTCAACTTTCGGCGACCAGTAAAAAAAGTGAAAAAAAAACCACTCAGCGCCTCGTTACGCTCGTGGCGTTTTAAAAACGTGGCGCTCCCATTGAAAACAATTGGAAAAACGCTTTGGTGGACACGCAGCCTAACTGTTGACCTGCTGCTTCACAATGAAAAATATGGATGTCAAAAAAAGTGATGCGTGTTTATGGACAGTTTTTCTTTTAATCTGATCTTCTGTTATCCTATTTCCGTCGTATAATGTGTTGTATTATGTATAAACCTGCTAGGCAGCCCATCAGCCACTCCCCAATGTCCTGCGTGACACTTTTATTTAGACGGTTGCCGTCCTCCCTTCTGTGCACAACATCTGTTCTCTCGATATGATTTCTCTTTCCATTCCTGAGAGCCACAGTCCCTCCTCTGACCCCTGTGAACATGCTCTTTTTATGACAAATATTTTCTTTTCTATACCCAGAAAATATTCAAAGGGTCTCGTGTTGATTTAGAAGTCCAGACAAATCTCTCAACAACTCTGTGACCAAAAAAAAAGACAAATAAAAGTGTATAGTCTTTAAAAAATCTAACTTTTCACCTTTGGGCTATGTGGTTGCTTTCAAACATGCTGAGTGATGCACTCCATTTTAAACAACCCCCAATGTGATGACACATGGTTAGAAAAGAAAATCATTAGTATCGTCACTTTAAAAGGTTTAGCTTCATAACTGGACATAACATTCCAGTTATTTTATGTTTGGAGTGAAGGATGTTGAAGATTTTGAATCCATCTGTGTTTTCATTGGACATGTTCTTTCAAAGAGAAATGCTCATGGGGGAAGGCTGGACTATGTTTGGAAAAGCACACTGCCATAGGTCCCTTGCTAATTTATATATGTATATTACTCACAGTATTTATACGTCAGATGGATTTGTTTTGAAATAAATTAATAATTCTATTCAGTTAGGATCCATTCATTTGACCAAAAGTTTCAGTAAAAAGAGTTATGTAAGTTACATAAAGATAATTTAAAAAAAAATAAAAATCTATTTCAAATAAATGCTGTCCTTCTGAGCTTTACATTCTTCATAGAATCCTTGAAAAAGTTTTGTGGTTCCACAAAAATATTAAGCTGCACAAATTTTTAGTGTCTTTTAAGATGCAAATTAGCTTATTAGTCTGATTTGATCACTTGACACTGACGACTGGAGTAATGATGCTTAACTGAATTCACACGAATAAATTAAAATATATCAAAATAGAAAATATAGTAATATTTCACAATTTTAGCCTACTATATAATTCATCAAATAACTGTAGCCTTGATGCGCATATTAAAAAAAACACTTAAATATTGTATATTTACTACAATCCCCATACTATTGAATGGTAGTGTACAATTGCCAAAATGCAAAATGTGCATCCCACAATGCAATGCATCTGACTTGATCTTCCATCTCCAGTGTAACAAGTGAACTAGAAGTAATAACAGCCCAAAAAATGTTTTACACTTGCTGTATTCGTGACAAGGTCATGTGACAGCATTAATCATTCCATAATAGTGTTTTTCATACTGTAGTATAACCAAATAAAGTATATACACATACTGTAGTATGCTAGTATTTATTGTGAACACAGCCCTGGTCACCATTCACAGTGTCAAATCTGAGAGCAGTCTATTTTTAACGTTCTTAATTTAGGTTTATGGGAGTTTAGGATAGATTTTCATCTCAGACCAGTGAGAAAATGTGAATACGACACATTAGGAAGAAAGAGAGAGTGTTTTGCGTTGTTACTTGAACTTCCTGTGACCTTGGGGTCTTCAGGAGGAAGAGGGGCTGGAGTTTTACTGTCACACGAGAGGATGAGGGTGTTTTTGGTCTTTAAAAATAGCAGCGGGCATTAAAAGCGAGAAAAGCGATCAATCTCTGTTATTTTTGGGAATATGATATTTTTCCTCTTCATGCTCTGGCTTGAAAGAGCGCTCGGCACAGGGGTCCCAGTCAGTATTGCTGTGTAACCGAAATCCAATCCTGAAAACAATCCATCCGCTGCTGTCCTCTCTCGACGCTCTTTCCTTCCCACCCCTCATCCATCCATCCATCCATCCGTCCGTCCATCCATCTCTTCTCATTAACTCCTCGGATCGATAGATCACTTCCTCTCTGCTAGCAAGAAAAAGAGTTTAAGTGTGTGTAGACTGGCTGGGTTTTCTTACAAACACACACACACACGAATGTGTGCAAGAGCTCTGGATTCAGCCTGAGAGTATCTGTGTGTATTTTGGCCCATTCACTGAATATGCATCTGAATGTCCTCATTCAAAACAACTGAAAACCAACCAGTGATTTTCACTTGCATTTCTGTCTTCGAACATGTAGTCTATTTGACATTTTTGTGTGCTATACATGTAAATACAGTGGGGCCAAAAAGTATTTAGTCAGCCACTGATTGTGCAAGTTCTCCTACTTAGAATAATGAGAGAGGTCTGTAATTTTCATCATAGGTACACTTCAACTATGAGAGACAAAATGAGAAAAAAATCCATGAAATCACTTTGTAGGATTTTTAAAGAATTTATTTGTAAATTATGGTGGAAAATAAGTATTTGGTCACCCACAAACCAGCAAGATTTCTGGCTCTCACAGACCTGTAAAGGCGGGCATACACTGTGCGATGTCTGTGCGATTTCAGCAAGGTACCTACTCACACTGAACGAGTAAATCGCATGCGATGCAAAGCCAAAGTTCAGGATTTATGTGCTCACACGAGCTGCGACTTCACTGCTCACACTATACGTGTAATATCTGCGATAACCCCCTGGATTGCGCCTATTTACGTATGTATGTATCCAGAGATATTGTCAAAACAAGTATCTGCTATCAGTATCAAGATGATTTAGTATTTCAATTTATGCATTTAATTATTATTATTATATTATCATTATTAGGGAGGCCTATAGGCTAATTTACTATTAAATTGATCCGCTATTATAAATTAATTTGCACGCAATATTTTCACAGCACATAAACAACGTGCTGTGAGGATAATAAAATATTAATCTTACTCCTCATTAAAAATTGTCTAAAACATTTAGGTCGATTACAATGAATTATATACATATTAAAATAACTATTAACAGTCTATAATATGTCCGAACATTGCCATTATTAATCATCAATGAAAATTAAAAACAGGTTTATTTCAAAAACATTGTTTGACAAAATAATAAAAGAGGTGTTGCATATCAGGTGGCTTGAAGACGGTGGGTAATATTATCCATTTTGCAACACGAACTGGAGGTAAGCAACAGTAATTTGTAGCTCGGTTTTTATTTCAATTTTATTTTTGCTGCAGATGAAATGGTTAAACTTCTGTTTTCGCGCAGGTGCAGTGAGGGAAAAAAACACTGAGTTTAGGGCAATCGGTTCGTAGCTTTGCTTTCAACTGTGCGATATAGTCACGAGGAGCGACCAAAATTTCTGACATGCCAGAAATTCATCCGACCATCCGATTGTCGATCGTGAGAGGTTAATCGCTCTCGTTTCTCCCTGTACACTGCACGAACACTGCACGACAAACGACGCACGACAAAGCTGAAAATCGGCCGACACGAAAATGAGTCGCACGAGTCAGAATTCGGCTCAAAATCGGACGAAAATCGCACAGTGTATGCCCGCCTTAACTCTC
>NW_024121199.1:9686917-9740591 GCF_016745375.1 Pimephales promelas | reverse complement strand
CGCGCTGCTGTCCTCTCTCGACGCTCTTTCCTTCCCACCCCTCATCCATCCATCCATCCATCCATCCATCCATCTCTTCTCATTAACTCCTCGGATCGATAGATCACTTCCTCTCTGCTAGCAAGAAAAAGAGTTTAAGAGTGTGTAGACTGGCTGGGTTTTCTTACAAACACACACACACACACACACACACAAATGTGTGCAAGAGCTCTGGATTTAGCCTGAGAGTATCTGTGTTTATTTTGGCCCATTCAATGAATATGTCCTCATTCAAATCAACTGAAAACAAACCAGTGATTTTCACTTGTGCTTGTTGCATTTCTGTCTTCGAACATGTAGTCTATTTGACATTTTTGAGTGCTATACATGTAAATACAGTGGGGCCAAAAAGTATTTAGTCAGCCACTGATTGTGCAAGTTCTCCTACTTAGAATAATGGGAGAGGTCTGTAATTTTCATCATAGGTACACTTTAACTATGAGAGACAAAATGAGAAAAAAAAAATCCAGGAAATCACATTGTAGGATTTTTAAAGAATTTATTTGTAAATTATGGTGGAAAATAAGTATTTGGTCACCCACAAACCAGCAAGATTTCTGGCTCTCACAGACCTGTAACTCTTCTGTCCTCCACTCGTTACCTGTATTATTGGCACCTGTTTGAACCCGTTATCTGTATAAAAGACACCTGTCCACAGCCTCAAACAGTCACACTCCAAACTCAACCATGGCAAAGAGCTGTCGAAGGACACCAGGAAGAAAATTGTAGACCTGCATCAGGCTGGGAAGAGTGAATCTACAATAGACAAGCAGCTTGGTGTGAAAAAATCAACTGTGGGAGCAATTGTAAGAAAATGGAAGACATACAAGACCACTGATAATCTCCCTCGATCTGGGGCTCCACGCAAGATCTCATCCCGTGGGGTCAAAATGGTCATGAGAACGGTGAGCAAAAATCCTAAAACTACACGGAGGGATCTGATGAATGACCTGCGGAGAGCTGGGACCAAAGTAACAAAGGCTACCATAAGTAACACACTACACCGAGAGGGACTCTAATCCTGCAGTGCCAGGCGTGTCCCCCTGCTTAAGCCCATCTGAAGTTTGCTAGAGAGTATATGGATGATCCAGAAGAGGATTGGGAGAATATCATGTGGTCAGATGAAACCAAAATAGAAGTTTTTGGTAAAAACTCAACTCGTCGTGTTTGGAAGAAGAAAATGAAAATGATGATGAAAATTCCAGACCTCTCTCATTATTCTAAGTAGGAGAACTTGCACAATCAGTGGCTGACTAAATACTTTTTGGCCCCAATGTAAATATATCATGTAAATATTTAATAGTTTATATTAACATATTTCACATTCACATATTTTAGCTAAATTTTGTGGGCAAAAATGTAATGTCGATAGTATAGTAATGCATGAAGCACCATACACCAAAGCCACTTTCAAACCAAGCAACCATAGGGGATTATCACGCTGATACGTAGCAGTGTTGTAGTCGAGACCACCTCACTCGAGTCCGAGTCGACACCGAGACCAGAGAGAGTCGAGTCCGAGTCAAGACCGAGTCCATAGAGAGTCGAGTCCGAGTCGAGTCCGAGACCAGAGACGGTCGAGTCCGAGTCGAGACCGAGACCAGTGAGGGTTGATTACCTAATTTACCTTTATTTACTTAGAGAAATCTTTTTTTTTTTTTACTGAATTTACTTAGAGTTTAAAAAATATGATCAGTTTAGGGTAAAAAGGCCACATAGTAGGTGGTGTTAAAAGTAATTTTATTACAATTTGTCATGCGCAGTTGCGCACTAGAAAATCACCAATCACTGGGCGTGTCAATCAATTTAAAGAAATATTTTATTAACATACATTAATAATCATGAAAAATATTTTTAATTGAACTCGAGTGGACTCGGGAATAATTCCGAGTCCTAAAAAAAAAAATGTTCGAGTACGAGTCAATTCCGAGTCCAAATGGACACGAGTCCATGACAAGACCAACACCATTAAAATATGGCCTCGAGACCGAGTCCGAGACGAGTCCGAGTCTCGAGTACTACAACACTGATACGTAGTACTTCCGGATTTCAGTGATCTTTGTGCACTGCCACTTCCGTTGAATCACCGATCTCGCTGGCGAACTGATGACGGACTACACTAAGTTTATTCATACGGCATCCCTGGTAAATTAGTCTGATTCACTAAAGTGCCGGCTGCAAACAAACGTGCTTCCTTGTTTTATTTAAAAATTTTAATCCATTTCTTCCTTATACTCAATTCAGTCGGGAATCCATGAAAACTAACGTAGGGTTGGCGTTGTTGGTTAGATTTACAAAGTGGAACAGAGTAGTGACATAAATAGCATTCGTCTCAGGCATTGTTGAACTGCGTCGGAAGTGGACATGCACAAAGTTGACAAATCCCGCCCATGAAACCCGGAAGCGTGATAATCCCTTATTCTTCTTGGTTTCTGTTCATGAGTCGCCGGTCCTCCACGGTCCCTTGACTCTAACGGCCCGTCCATCACCGGTACACCTCAGCCCTTCATCCCATCGAGCTCATCCTTCACTCTGGCTCCAAACCCCCAACCCTCTGCCTTGCACCTCAGCGCCTGCAACATCGCCCTGGTCCTTCATACCTCCGACTTCGCCTTGGTTTCTGGCCCACCTGACTCCGACTCGGCCTGCAGATTCGTCCTGGTCAACACGGCCCTCAGCCCTCCAGCGAGCTCGGGTTTGCCAATTCCACCTTGGCCTCCACTAGCCCCTCAGTGGTTCCTCCCTCCATCAGACCTTCCCTGGAGTCTTCCACCTGGGGGTCCTGGCCCTCCTTCCCACCCCTTTGGGGATAATAGCACCTCCCCCCACCACTTCGGTGTTAACAGTGCTAGGAGGCACTGTCCAGGAGGGGGGTGTAATGTAACGTATGGCCTGATCGGTTTTTGCTTGCTTTGTCAAGAACTTTTAGTTAGTTGTTTTCCTGTATCTTAGTTACCTTCTAAGATACGTAACTTCTGTCAGCATTTACTCACCCTCAAGTTGTTTCAAACCTGTATGAAGTTCTTTCTTCTGCTGAACACAAAGATATTTTGAAGATTGCCGGTAACCAGGAACAAAAGTACTATCTATAAAAGGACTATCTGGTTACCGACATCCTTCAAAATGTCTTTGTGTTCAGCAGAAGAAAGAACTTCATACAGGTTTGAAACAACTTGGTGGTGAAAAAATTTACATTTTTAAGTGAAGTATTCCTTCAACTTCTCATCAAAATAAACATGTGTTACAACCTGTCACTCACGTGACATCACAGCAATAGCAAACCACAACCATCCAATTCATTCCCCAAGGATAAGATCAAGTCCCGCCTGACATCTTTTATTTTTCATGAAGCCGTTTCACTTGAAAATACGTGACAGTGGGCAAGAAATCTTCTGTTTCATGCTGAACTTAACTTTGATTTAAAAATGCATGCACTGTTTGTGCAGTTCTAATGGGAATTGTTAAACAGTTCCTAGATTTTGGCCTACTCTCGGGAATGGGAACCTCTGATTGACAGACATGAGAGTTTTCACTGGATCATTTTTAAAAGGTCAAAGATGTAAGAAGGTGCTTAGTACTTTAAACATTTAAAAAGAAAGCAAGAACACTTTAATTTTATAATTGGGTTTGCCAGTGTAGCCAGTGCAGAAACACTTAAACAGGAGTAATATGTTCACGTTTTAATACGTTCAAGTCTTGCTGCCGCATTTTGAACCATTTGAAATCAAGACGAATGGCTGAGTCCCAAATACAGGGAGTTGCAGTAAAGTAAAAGTGTGAATCACTGTTTTAAACTTCTTAAAAGAGAGAAGTGACTTCCCTTTATCCAAAGCTCTTAGTCGGTATATACGTATATAGCATTTCATGGGGGCTTTAATGAGTGAATATTTCATGCACAAACCAAAGCAGTGTTACAAAGCTGATAGCTTTAACCCAGTGTAATTGTATTAAGTGTATTATCATGTCTGAATAGGACAATTGTGAGTTTCGATTCAAAGACAGCATCATGTAAATCACTGAGTGTCATGTATCTCAAGAGACCTTCAACATTCAATTACCCAGTGAACAGCAGAGAGAATCAATAGACTGGCCTGAGTTCTGTCCGGCCTCAGGCTCATGCGCTGTAATGTCAGGACCCCTGGTCACTTGGTCACTCCTGATTGTCTCCTCTTTCGTCGACTGCCTCTCTCTCATTATTTTGCCCTCTTCACCCTCACCAGACTGCAGTCTGACCCCTGTCGCTTAACTCCATTTGCAATGATTTTTGCAGTGAAACAAGTACTTAAACTGAACGGCAATCAATCAAGCTGATGTGAAGCCTTTGTGTGTTGATAAAAAATATATAAATGTAAACATTAAAATGCTTAATTTATAAATAATATATAACAATGTATGCTTAATATATAATATAATAGACTATAATAGACTAATTAGAGGTGCTTGACAAAGGCAACACCATTGTTATTGCTCATACTTATTATTATATAACAGTAAATGAAGGATGATGTGTCTGAAGAATGGAGTAATGATGTTGAAAATTCAGCTTTGTATCACTGGAAACATTTTAACCTGCAATAATATGTATCTTTTGAGTTGAAAAGACTTTATTATTGTGTATTTTTTTATTATTATTAATATATTATGTATTAAAAAAATCGTACATACCCCAAACTTTTGATATACTTTGCAAACACAGACAAGTGTAATTATAAAAACAGTGAAAAGTCGCATGGAACAAGCCAATCAAATTCAAGGACCAGAACTTGCCACCCTGGCTATGAGCCAGTCAATCGCCCCATTACTACAGCTATCAGTGTCTTCTCCAGCTCTAGATGATGTCATAATAGCTATAAAACGGTGTTGACGTCCTGTAAAAAGTGTTCATTATTTTCACAGACACTTTTGCTGGTAAGAAGACGCTTGGGTTTTCTAGTAAATGCTTTAAGCTGTCATGTGCTATCAGAGGGGTCATCGCAACATGGCTGATCTCCAGTTTCCTGTTTTATTTTCTCAGATATCAATGAGGCTAATGCGCCTCTACCGCCGCTATATCATTCAACATGCCACTGACTCTTTAAGCCAAATATTCTGTCTTGACAGTCTCTATCTTTTACTTACTGATGAATAACTCTGTTGTAGAAGTGCACTAGGCAATCTAAGAGTACAGAAGGAAGATGATGTCAAGGTTAATGAGATTTACCCACGTAAGACAAGTTCCTGGATCACTTATGGAACAACCGACTTTGGGCTGGAACAATATTTTTTACAGGTTGGGTTACGGATGGATCTACTTGGTCATGTGTTTTTAATTATGGAATAGCTACCCCTTCATGCAAATAACAAGTGTAAATGACCACAAAAGGCATATTTCACATGAATAGCAATCAAACACTTTGTGCAGGAGGTGGTCTAAGGCCACATGGTATTAAAGGGGTCATGAACTGGCATTTCAATTTTTTTTTATATATTGTTGTCTGAGGTCAACTTATGACGTTTGCTTGGTTTTTACATTCAAAAACATCAAAATGAATACGTAATAGGCTATTTTCTACCGTAGTTTTGAGCCTAGCTGAAAAACACTGGGTTTTTATGGGCGTCTCGCACTGAAGACTTGGAAGTAAACGCCCACTGCTGTGAGTGGATAACAGTTTTGCATATTATAACGAGTTTCAACTCACCCGTCGGTGCACTTGGGGGAAATTGTTTTGAAAACGTCCAATGTTGTAAAATGGCAACCGGAATGATTCGCCCATACATGTTCGACCCAGAGTCCGTGTGTTGCACCATTCCTGTCAGATCCGATATAGACGGCACAGCACCGTTCTTTACTCTTAATCGCTCTGCAAATCCAGTCTTGTTTACAAAACAATCCTCAGTGAAATGAAGCGAACAGACGGACGATGTTTTACCTCATCAGCTGGAACGTCTTTAAAAATAAAGTTTAACCATGTTTAAAGTTTATTGCTCGGTAGCTCGATCCGGTTTGTCATCACGAGGTAGGCCTATGTAATTTAGCTATGCGTGTAATGCGCAAATCGGTGGGCGGGGCTAAACTGGCCATGTTGAAATAGGCGTTGATCTTCTTCTGCGGAGGTGGTGTTTTATCCTCGTTGACGTCATAGTTCCCCACTTTGAAAAACGAGTCGTTGGACTAACTATTGGACTAACAAGGACGTTTTCAGTTCTGAAACTTACAGGATATTCTTATAATATGATGACCTCTTAGATGTCAAAAGCTCAAGGAAAATTTAATTTCTCAGTTCATCACCCCTTTAAGATGCATTTTGGTCAACTGAATCACGAGTGGACGATGCTAAATACAAGTGTAAAGGGTTTCTTAAACGCTTTGAGCTTGTCCACTTTCGACCACTTCCACAGGTAGTCGAAAAAACACATTTGACTGGCCTTCGTAATGTAAACGCTAATGTGGTCGAATGTGTTCGAACAGCCACAAAAGACCGTCTTCTCTCCGCCTACTGAGTTAATGCATTGTGGGAAGAGCTCTAACCAGACGGGATTTAAACTTTGTTTGGTTTGAAGAAAAACGTTTGAAGGGACTTCTAGTCAAAGTCTGTTCCTCAGTCTCATTTACATTAAATATGGCATCTGACACCTGAGGAACATAGGTTTAAGATATGATTGAAGGATGATTGATTTCTGTCTTCTATTCATCCTACTGTTGTGCAACTTAACATTTAGATGTTCAAGTAGATGTTCCAAAATCAAGATCCTGTTGTTCCTGGAACAACATATCAAGTCAACCCCTTTATGTGCACTGAGTAAATGGATGGGGTTCGGGTTATGATTGGTGGATGTCTTGTTTTTGTACAAAGACAGACAAACCACTGATCTTAAGACAAGACACTGAAAAAATGAGCCTTATGATGCATTATGAATGAAGGCTTTATCTGGTGTTATAATGCATTCTATTCTTAAAATTATAACCACAAATAGGCAAGTATGATAATGTATATTGTACCTGTTGTTATGATTATTTGTAAGATGATACAACGTAAGGTTGTTTATAAGAAATCATTCATGTATTATAATGCATTAAGAATACCCGTATGAAGCATTATAAACAGGGGTGCAATAACTGGTGCGCATGTGTGGTAAAAATAAACAACGTTTACTTACTGGAGTTGGATTTTCTCCATCTCTGGTAATATAGAAATCATGATGAAAAGTGTGTTCATTAATTAAAAGTACGGATCAAGTCCCATGGTTCGTCACGCATGTGATTTGTGGATAAACTGGTAAGGTCAACAGTCTTAGAGTGAAAGTTTATCATTTGGACAAGTTTTGTCTTGCCAATTTACACATTCGAACGATTTTAAATGCGGAAGAAGAGGTGAAAAATGCGCACAAACTCACTCACTCGAAGCGCGCAGAGAGAGAGAGGCACGTCTCAGACAGCGCTCAAACATCTAATTGATTCCTCTTTCGCGTTTACTTACGCTTGAACTTAAACATGCACACAAAATGATGTCAAAATACTCGTCTCGACAATTATTCTCTTGGTTATGTCTTTAAGTGAACAGAAAGAAACCGGATGTGTGTCAGAATATTCGGTCCGTGCATTCGGTCTTAAAGTGACAGCAGCCTAATATTCCTGCTGTTTTCTGTGTCATTAATGTTAATAAGTTAAAAAAAAGTCATCATCATCTACCATGTTCGAGAGGAAATATGATAACGAGGAGAGCAGTCAGGAGGAAAGTGATGATGACGACATGCTTGTAGGAGAAGTGTGATGCGTAAAGCGTGAGTACCAAGCAGCATCTCCAGTTGCTCACTTGAGAACAAGACATACAAATTTATGTGCACCCCTGTTTATAAATACAGGCTTCATAGAAAGTGCTACCAAATATTTATATATATACTGTATATATATATATACTTAAAACGAATGTATAGTTGATATATTGATACACAGGTTTCACAATAAATAGAAGCATTGAAGAAAATGAGTTACACTCTCAATAAAATGTAAGACTTAATCTAAAACTTTTTTAAAGGGGCCCTTGTGCTTTTTTCCAACTTTCTTTAGTGTGTAATGCTGCGGTTTGAGCATGAAACATGCAAAGTTCCAAAAGTCACTCCTAAGGATGTTATTCCAACGCATTCTCATCCCAAGGCGTCATATACTGACGCTTTTGCCAAAGCGTAGACATCCAACGCACATGGCACCCTTTAGCGTCAATATAACAGGCACAGAGTATGGGTAGGAATAGGTCTGGGGTAGGGTTAGGGTTAGACCACTAGGAGGCGCCTTCTGCCCCATATCTGCGTCTCATATTGACGCTAAAGGGTGCCATGTGCGTTGGATGTCTACGCTTTGGCAAAAGTGTCAGTATTTGATGCCTTGGGATAAGAACGGACTGTTTATTCTGTTTGTCAGTGTCACTGTTTCCGAACTCGTCACAATATTCCTTATTTAAATAATCCCTGCCTAAGGGATACGCAAAATAAAGGGGCGGGGCCTGGTTGAGTTAGTTAGTAGTGTGTTGAAACTCTCAGTTATGGTAACTGGCGAGACATTTCCCATAAACGCTCGAAACACTTGACTAATCACAATACACTGGTCCAGCCGACCAATCAGAGCACATTGAGCTTTTCATAACGAAGGGCTTCATGGAGATAGGAACTACATTTCACAAATGCATCATAAGCCTATGAGTAGATCGTAGAACCATTGCCACCAATGGTGTCTGTGATCAACTTAGCTTACGATGCTTTTGGGAAACAAAGCCCAGAGTGTTACTGACAGACTGGTACGTGAGGTGCTGCAATAATGTAAAATATGTGAAAATAATGTGTTTTTGAACATTCAAGCATGAAAACCTATTGTAGTAGACCCCAAAAACAAAATCAAGACTTTGTAAAAGGGCATAATAAGTCAACTTTAAAACTGTATTTCCAGCTAAAATGCTTTTTTGCAAAGTATCATTTCCTGGGAATGGTTCATGATAGATGTATTGCTAAACATTGTAAACCTCATGGCAATGGATCATTTACACCCTTAATGGCAATTCTGTTGAAACATTTTGGTTTTCTTGGCTCCTGAAGATGTTTACATGTGCACTATTAATTTCTTTTAGCTGGTTCCTTGTGTTTCATTCCAGTTTCAACAGAAAACCGATTTCAGACACTGATTGAGTATCATGACGACTGAACACTGTGGTTTTAGGGGTAGTATTATTAATCTTGGAATTAGTTATGTTCCCCTTTTGCTTTAATGACAGCAGACTTTAATAAAAGTTTATATAAAACCTGATGATCTTGTTCTCCAGGATGATTTGAGAATGATTCAAACATCATTGTGTGATTCAGTTGAATCAAGAACATCTGACGGTCTGAACAAAAAGCATGATATCAATGTCTCAAATGACTTGATTAGTGACCAAGACATAACACAGAATTTTAAATATTTTGTATTCAGTCTATGTCAATGAATAAATAAAATCCAGACGTTTGTGTTGGTCACGATGATCATGTTTTCCAGCATAATTTGAGAATGATTCAAAGAGTAACTTGTGCTTCAGTTAAATCAAGAACATCTGACCATCTGTATAAAGAGTCACAGGATGTCAGTGTCCCAAATTGAATTAGTGACCAAGATATTTAAATGTATCATTATCGTTTTATATTATGATGGTTCAGAATCCTACCTTTCTGTTTATTTCCAGCTTGTAATGACCAACTTGTTCCACATTTTCATTGTGGTCTCAGAGTTTTGGACCCTACTTTACATACAAAAATCCTGTCAGACAGGAAGCCCCCCACTGTTTTCTTTCCCTCCATGTATTACATTTTTCCTCTCTGGTTCTGCCAAAACGTTTGACTTTAAACTGGAACAGTGTCAATCTTTTTAAAATGGGCTTGCTGTCCCGGAGAGACCTTGCAGTGATGTTTTTAGTTAAACATTTCTGATGGTTTTATTGATCATTTTTGTTTACTTTTGTTGTAACATTGGATAAAGTGATGGTTTATTGTGGCACAGAAAATTAAACTTCCCTTACATATGTGTATGATGGCAAAAATAAAAATGACATTGTAATAGCATATGAAGAGTTCAGATGCAAAAGCCTCTAAGTGCCATTTGAAATTTTGTTCTAGAATGACCATTTTTATCAAGCTTGTGTATTTAAGTTCAGTAATTTCACTTAAATGACAATTAATAGGTAATCTTCATTGCCATTTAAGTGAAATTACTGAACTTAAATATACAAGCTTGATAAAAATTATAATTTTAGAAGAAAATTTCAAATGGCACTTAGAGGCTTTTGCATCTGAACTCTTCATATACTCTTGCCAGGAGAGAAATGTTTTGGTTCTGAGTGCAAATCTTTGTCTTTGACACAGGTCCTTCCTCAGTCATCAGTAATGACGATGACTCTGCCAGCCCTCTTCATCATATGTCCAATGGCTCTAACACACCCTCGTCCTCTGAAATGAACGCGGACGCCGTCATCATCGGCATGACCAAGATTCCCGTCATAGAGAACCCGCAGTACTTCCGCAGCACCAGCAGTCTGCTCAAATCTGATACCTGTGAGTACCTATCTTTGTTTTTTTCATTTGTGTCTTGCCAACTTATGAAACAATAATAGCCCAATTACTAGAAAAAAAAACAAAAAAAACCAATATGGATTTTTTTATTTTTTTTGGCAATGAGACCATTTCAAATAAGTACATTCCCCCCAACATATTGTTTTAAACTTTATTTCGATGGTCCACTTTAGACATTCTACTAAATATAGGCTAAGTGGCATTGCAGCTAGATGTCAACTAACACTTATTATTCAGGGAATGATTATTTTTTCCTTAGAGTATTAGTAGGCTGTTAGGTTAGTGTTCGGGTTTGTACACGTACTTGTAAAGTTACTTATAGTCAATCGAATGTATGTTGGGTAGCATCAAAATAAGGTTTAATACTACTAATAGTAGTATACTACTAGTGTACTAATACTCTAATGGTGTTTAAACAATGTAAAAGGGACATGTACTGTAGAGTAATTTAAAGGCAATAAATAATTGACTTTTTAATTAATATACTTAAAGGGTTAGTTCACCCAGAAATTAAAATTCTGTCATTAATAACTCGCCGTCATGTCGTTCCAAACCCGTTAGACTTTTTCTGATGAGACTTGATCGCTTTATATGATGAAGAGATTTAAAGGGCACATATCTATCTAAATCCACTTTTTTAGCCCTTGAATGCATTTTGTTGTATATTTGGAGTGTTTATAAGTACAGAAAAGATGAAATTATTCTCTTCAGATGATTCATTTATATCTTTATATTCTGTTTTGGTCATATTTTTCAACCTGTTCTGATTTTTCTTTTGAAAAATTACGTCACAGTATTTGCAGCAGAACTGACAAATAAGGACATTGACGGCCCAACACTTCAATCCGCCATTTTTATTTCTCGCTCCGATTTTGTAGTCCAAGCTCAATGATGCATAAGTTACGAGAGGGCAAGTCAAAATGTTCGGCTTTTGGATGTAGTGACCCGAAGCACTTCAAGGATTCCGACTTCAATAACCTCCGCCGGTATAAAGAAGGGTTTGCCGATCGACTTCGTCTGAAAGAGGGGTCAATTCCTTCTATCTTTGGAGACGACAAACAGAGCATTTCGATAAGCTGTAAATATCGCTAATAAAAATAAAGTACTTTACTTTCTTAAAACACATGGTGGTCATGGTTTAGCAGTACACTTGTCTTTCTCTGTTTTTGTTTTGAAAGTAACATTAGACATCTGCAGTATTATTGTTCTTGAGTTTCATCATGACAATGCTGTGTTTTCTGATGCTTTTCTAAACGTATCATATTATCAATACAGATTTTTAGTGGTAAGATTAGACCGTAGTCATTTATTTTATTAGTGTGCTTGTTTTAACAAGAGAAATAACTCAGCGACCTGGAGAGCAGGCGGGGTATGACATATCTCCTTTGCATTTAAAGGGGCCGCTCCAAAATGAGTTGCTCACAGACGCACATCAGAAAAGGGGCCTGTAAAGCTATAATAATGAGGAATTCAGACCCAAGCATTGCAGTTTCGCTTTATATAGACCATAAATGTATGATTTACATGTAAAAAGTATGATATGTACCCTTTAATTTAGTCTTTCATTCACATATAAACATTGATCAGCAAACATAAACAGATGCTCAACCAAACCTGCTTGACTCGCAAGAACAAATCTCATTGGTTCTTGCAGAAGCTCAAACGTGCTGCGTAACACAAGAATGAACCTCATTGGTCAAACATGCAACCTCGAACATGATTGAGCAAACTGATGTGTGGCTTGATGAATCTGTTCATCATATAAAGCGATCGTGTCTCTTCAGAAAATTTGGAGTAAACCACTCAAGACATTTCAATTAGTTTCACCAATCTCTTTAATCTCTTCTTTATGATTTTTTTTTTACGTCAAAGTGGTAGTTGCAGAGCTGTCAATGGAGGGACAGAAAACTCACAGATTCAATCAAAAAGATCTTAAAAGTTCATGTAAAGTCAAGAATGGTTTGGAACAAAATCAGGGCTAGTAATTAATGAGAGAATTTAAATTTTTGGGTGAACTATATCCCTTTAATTTTTTTTTTTTTTACATTCTGGTAATGAGGATATTGGTGGAAATGTGCTTGTCTTAATGGCCCCACTCTAGGCATCATTTTATTCAGGAAAACTAAATTAGGGGGGAACATACTCAAACATTGATTTGGCAGGTTTATATGACTGTGCATCTGCATACACAATCACACGGCATCTTGAATATTTATTTTATAACCCTCATCACTTGCCTTTCTCATTTTTTACATTCTCTGTGTCCTTTCCTTCCCACTCTGGTTACTTTTAATATAGGGTTATGGTGTACTGTAGATCGATGCAGCCTCATCATCTAGCTCTCGCTAATGTAATCGGCTGACTGGCTAGTTTTTCTTCAAAAGCATTTCTTAATCACATTAAGGATAAATCTCTAAGAGTGCAGTGTCTGTTCAGAATCTTCTCTCTCTCTCTCTTTATCTCTCTCTCCTCCAGCACACTAAACGGCTGATTAATCTCGTCTTATCTCTGCACTGTCCTCACTCTCTTGAGGGACGTCTGGGATAAGAAACGTCTCTTTTCCACCAAATCTGAAATTATCTCTTGTACACCTTTTATTAAATTATGTCCAATGTCCGGAATTGCATGTGTCTGATTATAAATGATGCTCTTGGAAACCCATTATTTAATAATAATTATAAAAAAACATAGCCATTGGGATGTCTATAGAACAAACACACACGCAAAAAATAGATATTTTGAAGAATGTTTCAGCTGTCTTTGTCCATAGGATGAAAGTCAATGGGGTCCAAGTTCAAAAAGGGACATACTTTAATCCAAGTCTTCAGAACCATTGCGATCACTTTGTAAATCAAAAATGTTGACGCGTTGAGCTCTGTTTTGTTGATCAATGATTTGATTTGATCAGAGAGTGAATAACCACGTACATTTCAAGTGAATGATGACAGTATTTTCATTGTTTAATTGGTGGAGTCTCCAACAAGGTGAGTTAAACCAGATGTGTTTGATTAAGGAGACGCGCCATTTATGTCTCCCGAGCTTTAAATAGCAACCTCTAAACATATAACTTTTCCCTAGGTAACCTACTCAGTCCCTACCTATCAGGCCTGTCGCTCATCTGAAATTGCTCAACTTATTATGAATGAAGCACTAACATTGGCCAGGGTGTCTCTAACAGATCACTTCCATCCAGTTGCATAGTTACAACATCAATCGTACATACTCATCACGCCCAGATTCCAAACAAAAGAGTCAGCTTCTTCAATTGGTTGACCTTGATGTTGATTAGCTTCAGATAATATACAGTATAGACTAAGTAGGTACTTTATGCATATTAGTATCTTACTGACTCGAGTATATTCAAGGATCTGCCCAGCTAACATAATGGCCCTAGTCTTATTATTACCGTGTTATTACCATTTGTTACACATTCTGGTTCAGTCTCATGAGTTTGGTTAATTTCAGGTTTGCCTGAACTTTTGGATTTATGTCATATCTATTTTAAAAAAAGTGTCTTTCTTTTGGATGTTATGTTTGAAAAGGTCTGATTTATTGTCTTTCTTGAATTACTTTCGAGGACTTCTTTGAATAAAGAATCCTTTAACATTCATTCTCTAACATTTTCATTACAGGACGTCTGACCATCAAGCTATTTTTTGTGAACTCTGCCAGGCGGGTTTATCCCTTTTGGATTACTCGTCCTGTTTTTTATTAAATATCCAATTAATCCTCTCTGAACTGTCTTAAAGGTAGAGTAGGCAATTTCAGAGAGGCTAGCAATAGCAAGCTAGCTTTGAAAGCATAAGATCCCACCATCCTTTCAAAGTGTATCCAAAGCCACACGTCTATCAAAACACATGAACGAGCACAGCGGAGTCTGTAAAAGCTTCACAAAAGACTGTGTTTAATTACCTCATGTCTCAAAGCACATAATATTACAATAATAATGAACACAAACAACTTAAAGAAGTAGTTCACTTTTAAAAAACTTTTGCTGATCATTTACTCACCCCATGTCATCCAAGATGTTCATGTCTTTCTCTACTTTATTAACTCTCCTGTTCGATCTCGTTCATCAAAATGAACAAGTCTTTTGTTGAGTCATGACTCGATGACTCGAAAAAAAATTTGTTCGTTTTGACGAACGAGATCGAACAGGAGAGTCACGAACGCCCATCACAGAGCAAGGCGAGCATTTGTGCTTATAAAACTTTTTTATTTATTTTTTTAAATGACCAATCGTTTCTCTAGATAAGACCCTTATTCATCGTCTGGTGCCGTTTAAAGCCCCTTGAAGCTGCAATGAAACTCTCATTTGGACCTTGAACTGTTTGGTTCCCATTGAAGTCCATTATATGGAGAAAAATCCATATAAAAACCTTAATTTCTTTTCGACTGAAGAAAGAAAGACATGGACATCTTGGATGACATAGTGGTGAGTAAATTATCAGCAAAAGTTTTTTTTTTTTAAAGTGAACTACTCCTTTAAAGAGCAAGGACCTGTACCACCTGACTGCTGCAGATTCATTTCAATGTTGATAGTGTTGACATAGAAACGTATAAATCCGAGTCTGAGGATGTGAGTTGGTCCGAGTAGAACTTCACAGGTTGCCATCTCATAGTTAACAATTGACATGGCGTGAACGCAACATAAGATCATTGTGTCTGTATACAACTCTGCATAGCCTTCCATGATGTGTGATGTCTATGCGAATACATATGTTGACAGATCATTGCATTTCGTATCATCCATCCTTGAATGACCTGTACCTGAAGACCTAATGTTTCCTGTTTGAAAGAAAGTTCCCGATTCTCCTGTTTCTGAGACTGTTACTTAGTTTCATATTTCATACTTTTGCTTAGTTCCTTAAGTTTCCTGATTTCACCGCCTCTTGAGTCTCCAGTCTTCAGGGGTCATCAGCTTTTGAGTCTTCATCCTGCGAGCCACAATCTCAATCCCCAAGGTCACAAACCCATGTCCACCATGTTTGGCTACAATCCCATTATACTATTTTGGGATTGAAGGTTACAGAGTTGAAAGGCAGTGCAAAAAGGCTAAATGTGGCATTAATGTTGTGTTCTTTCGACAGTTGTTCAGCACATTAAGAGGCACAACATTGTACTGAAGAGGGAACTTGGAGAAGGAGCGTTCGGGAAAGTGTTCCTGGCCGAATGCTACAACCTGTCCGCAGAACAGGAGAAGATCTTGGTGGCGGTCAAGGTTGGCTGTGTTATACGTTACTGTGTTATCGCTATACGTTCAGTAGCCTATGCTCATTGTATTTGTACACATTCTGTGTTTGTAGACATTGAAAGAGGCCAGCGAGAACGCCAGGAAGGACTTCCATCGTGAGGCCGAGTTGTTGACCAATCTGCAGCATGAACACATCGTCACATTCTACGGAGTGTGTGTGGAGAGCGATCCGCTTATTATGGTGTTCGAGTACATGAAGCATGGCGACCTCAACAAGTTCCTCAGGTACAGCTTCCTGAACGCATTGGAATCCAATAGTGCTTAGTCACATTCTTTAATTGCTTTGTCCTTGTAAGCCAGTAATTACACATCATTTTTCATGTAGCTATTGAAAATCTGTCGCTAATACAAAGGAAACCATAGGACTTTCATTGCTGCTTTTTAAAGACAGTGTTCTGGTTGGTAAACAAATCTAAATGATCTTTCAGGATGCTGATGGCCAGTTATATAATGTTTTGGTTTATCTCTGAGTTTAAAATGATGAACGTTCTCTGTTCGCCCCAGGGCTCATGGTCCTGATGCAGTTCTGATGGCTGACGGACAGGTACAGCAGCAGGCAGAGCTCACTCAGTCTCAGATGCTTCATATCGCGCAGCAGATCGCCGCAGGCATGGTGTATCTGGCTTCCCAGCACTTTGTTCACAGAGACCTGGCCACACGAAATTGCCTAGTCGGGGAGAATCTCCTGGTGAAGATTGGAGACTTTGGAATGTCCAGAGATGTCTACAGTACAGATTACTATCGGGTAAGATTTGCTTTATCCTTTGTCTGTGCTTTTTCAATTTAAAGAGCCCCTATCATAGCATTTAAAATGTTCCTATTTTTGTTTTAGGAGTTCGCAAAAACAGTTTAACATGCATGCAAAGATAAAAAACACTTTATTTGTCTTATAATATGCATTTATTTTTAACTGATTTGCTCAGCGACTCCCAAATGATTCGTACAACGACTCATTTTTCCAAACCACTCCTTTGCGTGACGCTAATCGGCGGTGATTGGTCAGATGACAGACCCAGTCAGTTATTGTTTGTTAGCATAACGCATAAACATAACAACTCCAATAACAGTAGGGTTGGGTATCGAGAATCGAGTATCGATTGGAACCGAGACTAGCTTTTCGTTTTTCCCGGAATCGTTCAAAAGTAAAAATTTCGATTCCTAGTTTCAATATTCACAGTCCGCCGAGCGGAAGAAGAAACCGCTGAACAACACCAACGAAGAAGCGTCTACCGGAAGTGTTGGCATAACCACGCCAGTCAAACATGAGTAGCTTACGTCGGCGATCCAAAGTGTGGCTTCACTTTTCTAAAAATAACGAAATCTCGGCAAAATGCAAAATTTGTGTCAAAAGGAGTATTTTTACAGAAGGAGTATTTCCTTCAGAAAGGATTATTTCCTTCAGAAAGGCCGTTGGTTAGCAAGGTTAGCTAAACTTTTTTGACCCTGCCTCTTAAAAGAATCGGAATCGAGAATCGTTAGGAACCGGAATCGAAACAAGGAATCGGAATCGAAATTAGAATCGTTCAAATTCAAACGATACCCAACCCTAAATAACAGCGACAAACATTTCACATATTTAAAAAAAATTGACATTGGAGACCTAGAAGCTGCGCTGAGCGTAACTTACACACACACGCACGTGCGCACATACTGTACATATTCCCTCCTCGCGCCCCGACGCTACAAAACCGTTCAAAACCCATAAAAGCAACAAATATTAATAATACAGGTTGTGATTCGAAGTTACTGAGCCCTCCTTCAGGAACAACCGCTTGCGAATCCACATTTGAATTCATTTATGTTTTTGAACTAACGTTATTCGTCAATAAAATGATGAGAACACAATCGGGCTATACTGTTGTGGTATCGTTGCAAATATGAACTCTGACCACCGATTCTTCACATGCTCGTCCCTGGTAAATAAAAACAAAGTGGCTGAGCTATCTTTGCATTGTAGAACACAGCGTCTTCCCGACATGATGCTATGATGAAGTATTTGAATGTGTAGACTTCTAGTTTACACTTCCGTCTGCCAATATGTCTCTACGTCACGATGTAACAGCTAATGACTCGTTTCAAAAACAATTCATTTCATAGACTCAGAGTCGACTCTCTCTTTTGAAAAACAATAACTTTATATATGGTGCACTTTCAGATGTAAATCTTTGCAGGATGTTTTCATTCCCTTAGAGCTATAGTCCACACCATATGAACAGTCATTTTCAAAAATCCATGATAGGGGCTCTTTAATTATAGATAGACATTCTAATTCTAATTTACATTATTAATAGTAATATTACATAATTATGTTTATAACGAGGTTAGACTTTAATAATACAGAAGTAAAGACAGCAGCCCCTCACGGACGAACATCAACATCAAATAATATAGTTCAGGCCTCGTCCGCTCTCAACCTTCACTGTCCGTCACTCCTCCGTTATGCTTCTGCTCCTCCGTGAGAGATACGAGACCGGTGCGTCTCGCCGGTGCCGCTCATTAGTAATCATGCCACCGGCCTGGTGCCCTCGGCCTCCTCCTACTTGCCACAATGTTACTGGTCCACTGTTACTGTTACTGATTAAAAAAAGAATAATAATAAAGTCATGTTTTATTGCTGTTTTGATATATAATGCAGTGTCGTTTAGGCATCCGGATGTCCTCGTGTATATATATATTTATATATGTGTGTGTGTAAACAGCTTTGATGTCATTTTAGTAATGTGTAGTATATTGATAGTTTTTCAGTGCTATTATTATTAATATTAATATTATTTATAGGTAACCTAAACGAACACCTCCGTTAGGAAAAAAAGTGGTCAACTTGATGAAAAAAAGCCCAACAATATAATTTAAATTAAAAATAAATGTATGTGTGTGTGTGCTATTATTATTAATATCACTTACATGTAACCTAAATAAACACTTTTTGGAAAAAAAGTTCAAAAATATAATTATCTTAAAACTAAATGTGCCTGTACAGTGTATATATGAAGAGTTCAGATGCAAAAGCCTCTAAGTGCCATTTTAATTTTTCTTCTAAAATTAATTTTTATCAAGCTTGTATATTTAAGTCCAGTAATTTCACTTAAATGGCAATGAAGATTACCTATTAATTGTCATGTAAGTGAAATTACTTAACTTAAATACACAAGCTTGATAAAAATGGTCATTCTAGAACAAAATTTCAAATGGCACTTAGAGGCTTTTGCATCTGAACTCTTCATATATATATATATATATATATATATATATATATATATATATATAAATAAAAAAGCAAGTAAAAAGGGTTATAAATAATGTTAAATTCAATTTGAATAATTTTAAAAGCATCAGGCACCAGCTCTCTGAATCAGCTGCACTTCTTTTAGTACATACTCTGATTTTACCTCACTTGTCGTATTGTATAACATGCTGGTCGCAAGCAGATGCAACTACACTTAAACCAGTGCACTCCCTGCATAAACAAATCATGAAAGTGTTAGATAAAAAACCAAAGGACTTCCATCATTGTACGATTTTGCAAAAGTTGCAATTTTTAAATATGAATAATTTTGTGTTTTATACTGATGTGTGCCTGATGTACAAAATTATACATAATCTTGCCCCACCCCCTCTTCAGGGATGTGTGACCCATAATGGAAATGCAGGTAGGACTAGAGCATCTGCCAGGGGAGATTTGGTACCACAGTACAGAAAAACAGCCTTTGGGCAAAAAGCTTTCTCAGTTAGAGTAGTGGGGTTGTGGAATTCCCTACCTACAAACATTCGCAGCCTGAATAGCTACTCAATCTTTAAAAATAAGCTCAAGCACTGGCTACTATCAAAACAAATTTGCAACCACTAATGACTGAACTGTACTTTATTTGTTTTATATTTTGGTTTTAAATTTTATAATCTACATATATGTACTGTGATGCTTCATGTGGTGTATATGTAATGTATGTTATTTTATTTGTCTTCCTGCCCAGGGACAGCAGATGTAAACTAGCTATTAGCTAATTCTGGTGCAATTACTTTTAATTGTGCATTGTCCCTGTAAAAATAAACAATAAAATGAAATGAAAAAAAAAAAAAAAAATATATATACACACTATATTCACATTCCTATTTATTAGTTAAACTGAGATCGAGATGCATTACCTTCTATTCCGTTTCAGATTCATTAGTTGGAAATTAATGCTGACTTTACAAGGACACTTAAAGGCGATATTCAAATCCTTTTCCCAGTAAATGTATAAATCAATATGCTTCTCATGGTTTTTTTTTGCTATACAGATCACTGAATACAAGCTATTCGAACACCTTGACCCTACTGGCTCTCCTCCTGTATGATGTCAGCAGTATTTCAGTGTGTGTGTTGATTCACTCCCGTCAGTTAGTCTCTCTCAGATTAGGAGTCGGAGAGGAAGGTGGCGTGGGAACAGGAAAGGGAGGTTACTATGGCAACAGCAAAGAAAAAGAATCGAGCGCTTGCGCCATAAGACAGAAACTGAGAAAGTCATTAAAGATCTCTCATTAGTATTCACCCCCAAATTCAGCATGAGGGCCTACCGAGAAGGAGAGGGGTAGGGGAAGTTAGGGGGAAAAGACTAAAAAACAAATCAAAGATAAAGAAATCAAGAAATCATACCTTACACTTTGGTAAATAAAGCATTTGAAGAGAGACAGACAACTTAATTTGTTCTTTGATAGCATGATGTTTTTATATTGTGTTCCAGTCATGTATTCAGTGTGAATCATCTATCCAGTGTTTGAAAATGGGTTGAATGATGTTTCTAAATGCAGAGATTTGCTATTAGATAACTCTCTTCATTGACAACTGTGCCAACAAGTTCATTCAAGTTCATTTATCTCTGAATACTGATGAATATCATGACACATCTCCATTATACGAGTCTCCATTGAGATTCAAATGCAGGTCAGTAGATTTGTGTGTGCGCGCACTGTGTGTACACCATTGATTAGGCCTATAGAACAGAACAGTTTCCATAGAAACAGCTGGTCAGGCAGAGGCTGATGGGTGGATTTGAAGTTGTGAAAGCATGTTGTGTAACCATAGAACTTCTTATGAAGCCACATTTGTGCATTATAACCTAAAATTTAAGCTTTAGTTGAAAATCCTCATTGTCGTCTGTATTTAATTCTTTAATTTGAGAGTGAATTGTCTCGGTCATATTGTGCATCATTCATCACTACACATTATACCAAAGATAAAAACATGTATTTTTAGTCTTTCATTCAAATGTTAAATCTTGCTCGGTCTCTCTACACATAAACGTTTTGGCAGATGTCACCAATCCTTCTATTATGTTGTCGATTATGAGACCTTTTTCCTCGTTGAAAATCCAGAATTCCCTATTTATGAAAGAAAAATGGTGCGTGAACAGCTTTCTTGTCATTTTAATAGTGTAATCTAATCTTAATAGTCATTCAGTTCTATTATTGTTATTAACGTAACCTAAACAAACACCTTCTTTTTAGGAAAAAAATTGGTCACCATATTGAACAAAAAATCTAATAAAGGTAAAAAATATGTAAATTGAAATGCAGTATAAAAAATAAAAAAAGTACCCTGCTGAAAACAGCTTTCGATCCTTTGTACATACTCATTCACTGAGGCACTTTAACAGGATGTTATAACCTGCAACAATAACCAGCTTTGCCAGTAATTGGCCACCTAAAACCAATTCAAAGAACCTTATATTTTAAACTGGTGCAAACTGGTCTAAGCTTTTTAGCAGGATGTTGTTGTGTGTATGTGTGTGTGTTTGATTGCAGGGGAAAGGTTTCTAATGGTGCTTGTGCAGTAGACCTCTTTTTAAGTGACCCTTCCAGTCTGTAGCTCCACTATGGGACCAGTGAAAAAGCCTAAAAGCTTTTGACCTTAATATTTGATGAGTCCAGTATGTTAAACCAATTAATCGGAGACTAATCCACATACTGGACCACAATCTCATAATTAATATTTCAGAGGCAGCGCATTATGGAGAAAGCTAATAAATGAAATGATTGGTTTTGGGGTTGAGCTCCAGGCCAGACCAACTCCCCAAGCTTAGAGCATCCAAATCCTGAGAGGCGCAACTTACGGCACCATCTGAGGTCCTGAACTAGAAATACTGTCAGCATTTGCCTGAGAGCTTTTTGGATTGAACAATGCTCCAGTGTCAACAAACTAGTCTACTCTTGCTCTAAAAGTCTGTATGGATCTTATCCATTAACGCACGCATTAGCAATTTGCAGGGAGTTTTGTTAGTGTAGCTTGAATTGATATATCTTTTGTTTTTATTAATTTGAGCACACCTGCTCATCTTAATGTCAAACCACAGTCCAACATATATTCTGGACATACGTTTCAGTGCCATACCACTTTTACTGATTCGACAGATTCAAACTCACGTCACCTACATCAGAACTCTGACTCAATATGTCCGATGACTCGGTGTGTGTACTTACTGTTTCACATGTCTAGGTTGGAGGTCACACCATGCTGCCAATTCGCTGGATGCCACCAGAAAGCATCATGTACAGGAAATTCACCACGGAGAGTGATGTCTGGAGTCTGGGAGTCGTGCTGTGGGAGATCTTTACCTATGGGAAACAGCCCTGGTACCAACTGTCAAATAATGAGGTATTGATCATAGACCGTAAAAAATATGGACAAAGCGTCTGTGACGTCACCCATAGACTCTCTGAAGAACGGGTTTGAAGCTGTTTATGGGGGGTATGGGCGGCGCCATACTGGAAAATCTTGGAAAATACAAAAGTTTCAGAAAGGATACAGAGGTGGTATGATGCGTTGTGTCAGATCATGGCCGAGACGTCAAATTCACTCGGCGCAGCCCGTTATCAGCTGTCAATCAAAGTTAACCGCCCTTATTTGTCATACGTTTTCTATCTAAATATGATCTAAACTAACGAGTTAGAAAAGAAAATCACCCCCCTCACAGTTGTCAGCCACGCGGAACATATTGAAGATTACAATAAAAGTCCATGGGACCAAACTGTAAAAACATGAATTTATGCTGTGAAAACGGACATTATTACATGACGTCTATGGATATTTGCTCCCTTTTGGGACCGGCCTCTAGCGGATTTGAGACGTATTGCAGTTTATCGCACTTCCGGGTAGGCTTCATCTTTCAGATTAGAATGTTGCCGCTTGGTATTGATGCTTAACATACACACCCATGTGATCTCCATGCAGTGAAATGCCTTTTTTTTTGGGGGGGGGGGGGTAGACCCCCTCTCCAGCACTTGTTTATTAAAAATAATTGATCCAACTAATCTGCTATTTAATCAGTGTAGTATTACTGCTCTGCACATGTTTTGTACAGTTCTTTAGGCTGTTCTAATGAGTAACCAGTACCACCCAGAACACAATAGCAATCACCTTGAACACATTAGCATCCAAACAGAAGATCACCAAGAATACCCATAGAAGCCACCTAGAACACATTAGTCACCAACCTGAAGAAGCTAGAGCAAGGGGTATCCGAACCCACTCCTGGAGAAAGCCTTAGAGATCACCCAGAACACCCTAGCAGCCTCCTTGAACACATTATCAAATGCAATGAACACTGCAGTAAGCATCTAGAACACATTAACAACCAACTAGAAGACTTTGATTTCCCTACCCTGTACCCATTTTTGAACTCATCCCAATGGCTTGTTTTCTAAGTCAAGGGTTTTCAAACCATTCCCGGAGGATCCCCAAAACTGCACGTCTCCCTTATCTGTCACACCCTCTTCGGGTCTTGCAGTCTCTTCTAATGAGCTGATGAGAGGAATCCGATGTGTTAGAAGACAGAGACATACAAAACGTCCAGTGCTTGGGATCCTAAGTCTAAATGGTGTTCAAAGAATAGCATAGGATTCAGACTTCTTGGGGTAGACCTGACCTGCTTCTTCTTATTGCTTGACTATCCGGGGCCCAGGTCAGACTTGCTTAACCGACCATCAGCTGGATGCCTTGGGTTCCAATGTAGCTCATATAAATGCAATATTATCATATAAATGTGCCTCCTGGAACAGGCTTGGAAATCTGTGCCCCATTGTACTGTACTGCTGAGTCTCCTGTCCTAAAACTTTACCTCAGGCTCAGAGCATCCGTTAACTGAATGAGTTGAAAATCTCACCTGAAAAATCCAATAACATCAGCAATTGTCATTCAAGCAGCTGATTTCTGTAAATGAATGCAAAACTAAACGTATATTGCAGCATAGGGCAAAGTCAGGATCCATCAGCAACGATTTGAGACAAAAATAATAAAAATGATATAAAACTATGCAAATGGCGTAGCAGGATTTTGAACACGGTCCTGAGCCGTTGCTGGGCGCCGCGGACAGACGCCGAATGGTGTGTGTACTCTCATAGAGAATAAAGACGTGGCGCTGCGTGACGCGACGCTTCTCGTCCGGTGTGCGACCCACTTAACCCGAAGACATGACATGAGTAAAGCCTGCGTCCCTTCAAACCTTAGACTTGAAGTATTCAAACACATAAGGCTACACTATATAAACTTCAAAATGCTATATATTCAAACTCTATGGCTACGTTCACATTTAATGCTCAATTCCGATTTTTTGAAAAATTCAATTTTTTTGCAAGGCCATTCACATTTCCAATTAAATGCGACCTTTTTTGTGATCTCCTGTGTGAACGTGAAATGACCCAGAAGTGACCCGCATGCGCAGAAGAGTAATCAACGGTCCAAGACGTCACTTGTTGTTTGCGGAATAGTTCTTTTTTCCATATGTTGCGAGCTTTTGTTTTATTATTATTATTGCCACAGCCCATATACAAACACCGACAATAATTATTTTATCGGCGGGCAGTTTGCTCATAAATGTACGATTTTTCCGATCCTCACCGACCTCGTCATGAAACCCGTTTAATTGATTGTGCGTGTCCTCGGCGCTCCTTGCTTTGTCACCGGCGGCCGCGGTGCGACACTGGTGGCTGGTGTTGCCAGATTGGGTGTTTTTTCGCTACATTTTAAGGCAGGTTTACATGTGTTTTAGCCAGGTTTTCGCCTGGAAGGCTCTATAGAAATCTGGCACCCTACTGTACGAAGTTTTACTGACAGAGAGCGCACGTTCACAGACACCAGAATGAACGTGTTCACAGTAATGTTCATCAGGCAGTAATACAGTATATGAAGGCGTTCATGCACTATCGTTCATTGAACGCGTTCAGGCACAACACTGGGGAAGAGACTCGTCTGCAGTGGCCCATAACAGTGAGGAAACGCGTTGGAGTTAGCGTGTATTGGCTGGCTACAGGTGCGTGCAATGACGTGCGGGTCGGCTATATGTGACCTGGCCGTTCAGATTGAAGTCGCATTTCAAAAGATCGGATACATATCGGATTTGGACCACATACCCAAGTGGCCTGGGTCGCATTTGAAAAGATCGGATCTGTGTCGTTCAGACTGTCATGAAAAAATCAGCTACAGGTCGCATAGGGGCAAAAAAAATCGGAATTAGGTCGTTTCATCCTGCAGTGTGAACGTAGCCTATCACTCATTGGATGGTGTGTTATCTTAATAGACAATCCTTTATAGCAGTTTTACTCATACATTTCTGGACATTTACCTTTCACTTCTTTGCTCTTTTTTAGGTGATCGAGTGTATCACCCAAGGTCGTGTACTCCAGCGACCCCGGACCTGTCCAAAGGAGGTGTATGACTTGATGCTGGGATGCTGGCAGAGAGAACCCCACACCCGACTCAACATTAAAGAGATCAATAACCTGCTCCTCAACCTGGCCAAGGCATCACCGGTGTATCTGGACATCCTGGGATAAGAGAGAATATGCCCAATTTGGGACTGCGAGTGGATCCCGGAAATCCCACCCAAAATCTCTTTCTTCTACAGCTTTAACACGTCCTCCCTTGACCTCCTCCTCCTCATCGACTGCTCCTCTTCTCAATGTAAACGTCTAGATACATTGGCAACAGGATCGTGTCCAATGACTTTGAATTATGTATTTCTGAACAAAAATGGACTGAATGGAAACTCAAGTGACTATGGTTTTACTTAGAGTGATCAAGATCCCCAATGGCTGACCATCCTCAACTTCTTCAGTGCAAAAATGGATTCGGGACTTGAGGAAGGGTGTCCATCTTAACAAAGAGGAAATATCAGCTCTGAACAATGACCAAACTCAAATTAGAGGAGGACCGAACAACTTTTCTGCCTACTGGACATACTTCCGATACAAAGCACAGAACGTGAAACTAGCATGGTGATTAACGGTGACAAACTGCAACTATATCTATACGTATACATGTGTTTATAAAACTGGATGTTACCGACGTAGTTTCACAGTTGAGCGACTCTAATTAAATGCTTCTGGACGCTGACAAAAAGCAAATCTGAAATGCAAAGTAGTCCATTAAAACGTGTCGAGAACATGGGTGTTATTTATAGTGGGACATGTCCTCACTACTTTTGCCATTGCTGATTTTGTCCCACTACTTTATGAAACAGTTTGCGGCAGGTTTATGTCCAGTGCAGTGAAGCAGGGGGCTATATTTTTTAGTATGAGTAGCGATCTATTGGTGGAATTAGCCATGATGTATGATTTTTGAATCACTGTCATTCATCACGTTTCAGTTTTAACCTGGAGAAAAGCTCTACTACTCACCCGCTTCATATTTATAAGATCACGTTCAATTATTTGTGCATAACCTTATTAATATTGATAAGCTGAGCCTTGTCCATTTCGTGATGTCACAACCAGCGTGTCTGTTTTCCGCCACTCGACCAAATCAACGGCCATAGTCTTCAGGTCGGTACACGACGTGGAGTCATTTGAGACGAGGCCATGCCTCAATACCATCAGCTTGCATTTCTTACAGGAGCTTAATTATACAGAGTGGCCGATTATGATGGGGTGGGCTAAATTACGACCTTGCTTTCGCTCTTTCTCGTTCGCCATGTTTTACTACTGAGTTGAAGCACTAATGTAGTACTCAAGCTTCGGGTCGTACAACTGCTATAGTGTAATATATATTTCATTACAGGACAAATGTCTCCTATTAGCAGCAACTCCCTCTAGGCTCATAGACGCTATCAGTGGGGAGAAGAGGAGAGAGACGGGAGGGGACAGGATGGAGGGAATATGAGAATATAATGTTAAAGAGAGATAAACTTGAGTCACCTCACTCAAAGCCGCATTTCGTCTTCCTTTTATCATACATAAATTATTATATCTGTTTATCACTATAGAGATCCTATCAAAGCATCCTTTTTTTTTGCGTTGATTATCGCACGGTCATTCTCCTACAAGACTTGGCACACTTTACTCAATGCCGTGAATCAGACAAAATAATATCTTCTAAAAAATTCATTCTCTGAGCATAAAATCCCAAAAGTAGTCCACGCAAGTTTGGAGTTAATTACTTTTTTAAGAGATGTAACTTTTAATTTTATATTTTATTTATTTTATATTTAAGGTGAAGCACTTTTGTGTTTGTAAATTATTTTATTTATGTAAAAAAATAAAAATGATTGATATTATATTTTTTTCATATTTGGTTGAGAGCTCAAGGGTTGTGGAATGGGATGTATTGATGAAGAAAAATATAGAAAGATTACATATTTTGGGGTGAACGTTAAGAAAACTACATTAAAAGTTACATTGACTGCAAAAGCAATGACATTTTGGATTGTGACTATTTTTCATGAACATTAAGAAAATGCTCTCAAATTCTAGTTAGCACAATGTATTTTTTACGTTGAATTTATGTAAATTAATTTCATTTTTTTTACTGAAGAACAATGTTTTTAATGTTTTTATTTTTTTTTACAGTACAACAAACTAACATGAAAAATGTTTTTTTTTTCTTGTGTTATACACTCACCTAAAGGATTATTAGGAACACCATACTAATACTGTGTTTGACCCCCTTTCACCTTCAGAACTGCCTTAATTCTACGTGGCATTGATTCAACAAGGTGCTGAAAGCATTCTTTAGAAATGTTGGCCCATATTGATAGGATAGCATCTTGCAGTTGATGGAGATTTGTGGGATGCACATCCAGGGCACGAAGCTCCCGTTCCACCACATCCCAAAGATGCTCTATTGGGTTGAGATCTGGTGACTGTGGGGACCATTTTAGTACAGTCAACTCATTTTCATGTTCAAGAAACCAATTTGAAATGATTTGAGCTTTGTGAAATGGTGCATTATCCTGCTGGAAGTAGCCATCAGAGGATGGGTACATGGTGGCCATAAAGGCATGGACATGGTCAGAAACAATGCTCAGGTAGGCCGTGGCATTTAAACGATGCCCAATTGGCACTAAGGGGCCTAAAGTGTGCCAAGAAAACATCCCCCACACCATTACACCACCACCACCAGCCTGCACAGTGGTAACAAGGCATGATGGATCCATGTTCTCATTCTGTTTACGCCAAATTCTGACTCTACCATCTGAATGTCTCAACAGAAATCGAGACTCATCAGACCAGGCAACATTTTTCCAGTCTTCAACTGTCCAATTTTGGCGAGCTCTTGCAAATTGTAGCCTCTTTTTCCTATTTGTAGTGGAGATGAGTGGTACCCGGTGGGGTCTTCTGCTGTTGTAGCCCATCCGCCTCGAGGTTGTGTGTGTTGTGTCTTCACAAATGCTTTGCTGCATACCTCGGTTGTAACGAGTGGTTATTTCAGTCAAAGTTGCTCTTCTATCAGCTTGAATCAGTCGGCCCATTCTCCTCTGACCTCGAGCATCAACAAGGCATTTTCGCCCACAGGACTGCCGCATACTGGATGTTTTTCCCTTTTCACACCATTCTTTGTAAACCCTAGAAATGGTTGTGTGTGAAAATCCCAGTAACTGAGCAGATTGTGAAATACTCAGACTGGCACGTCCCGTCTGGCACCAACAACCATGCCACGCTCAAAATTGCTTAAATCCCCTTTCTTTCCCATTCTGACATTCAGTTTGGATTTCAGGAGATTGTCCTGACCAGGATCACACCCCTAAATGCATTGAAGCAACTGCCATGTGATTGGTTGATTCGATAATTGCATTAATGAGAAATTGAACAGGTGTTCCTAATAATTCTTTAGGTGATTGTATTTGAATAGAAATGTAGAGAAATCTGCTTAATTGTCAAGAAAATAATGCAACTTGTTATTTTCATGAGGTTGTTCAAAGATATCAATATGGATGGGGAGTTTAAGTGGTTTAGATTAGTCTGCGACAGAACAATGAACTGTGACTGCATATCTTCTACATGTACAGAACTTCTTCTGATGTTTCAGAATGTCTATAAGCTAAACTATCCACAATAAAACCACATGAAAAGCGTTAAAGTCAACATGACAGCAACATTTATACCACACTTTCCTAATCTGAAACATCTTTCCTTTTCAGCAGTCACCGATTTACGGAAGTAAAATGATTTTCAAAGGCTTTGAATCCAACATTCTTGAGACACTTCCCACCTAGTATACTTTTCTTGATGCGTTTAAATGATGCCTACTTACACCTGGAAAGAAGATTTCTGCAAAGTATCAAGTAGTTTGTTGTACAGTTAAACACTCAGCTACAAAAGTACAATCAAATGTCCTTGTCTTTATGATTTCTCTGAGGTACATGGACAAGTCAAGTTGTCCGCCGCCATTGTATTTAATAAAAGTGTAATGTCTTCCCTCGTCACGTGTGCGTGTGGAGTGTGTTATTGTGACAGTGAGTTATGCGTAGGTCCATGTTTATAGGTGGGTCAATAGAGGTTCATACAGAGTGCTTTGACAACACGGGCCGAACGTATTGACCCACAGGCACTAAAATGCTTTATTGACGGACAGCCATGTTTTTTATGTCTTATTGGCCGTCAGCCTGAAATTTTACCTCATACAGAAACATGATGGAGACCAGAGCAAGTTAAAAACAATTTATGATGACATGACACAATCCATAAAGTTTATGTAGCATTAGCGTTGACAGTAGATCTGAAGCTTCGAGAGTGGAGTAAAACAAGAGTTTGTTCCAATTCCCATTTCCCTGACATGGAGAGAGGGGGGAAAGAAAGGGAAGACTGATCAATCAGTGGATCGATGGCTTGTTTTGACATTGTACATTAAGACCTAACTAATTGCTAGAGGGCTAAATGCTTTTAAAAAACACATCCATGATGCTCAGTGCAATTGGGATTTTTCACAGCATGCAGCAGAAATCTCGAAGGGCCGAGTGAGTGTGCAAACAACTGAATAAACAAAGATACACTCTTCTGATGTCATCATTGCAAACGCGTTTTATACTTATAATTATTACAGTTTTAAACTAGTACGACTGCGCTGCATTGAAACCTCAAAAAGTGTGGCTTGTTGAGGAGAGGTGTGCTGCACATTTACACTGCAGGTCTTGATGACTTGATGACAATAGTGATATATTTCTGTCATAATTTAAACCGAACTTTTATTTTGACGGGTTATAGTGAAGACCTGTTTAAAAGTGTATTTGACAATGTTTTTTTCTCGAATAAAATGCTGAAAATGCTCATTAGGTGTTCAGAGCAGCTCTACAAATGTTCATGTATTCATGTCCTCAAATTGTTTGTGAGACGCTGAAAACACCATGAACGTCACGCGTACTTGATTAAGATGACTCGATGACTGAAGTCGTTGACTATATTCATATTTGTTTTGTCTTTTGACAACTTCTTTCAAAAGTGACCCATATCGGATATCTGCATTTCCATGCTCTTGCAAAACAACCCAAGGTAGACGTACTATCTAGGAAAAACGAATGCCAAAAAGGAAGTAAAAACAGCAAGAGTTGCAATGAACGCAGATGAAATAATAGTACAAGCTTTTGCTTTCCGCACCATCTTTAAAGGAGAGCAAATTATTTGTTTTCAGCCTTCATTGCGCCATTGACAAGTGTCATGTGATCGCGGTTGGTGTCCACTTGAGTTGACGTCATTTTTCCAACGTCGCTTTTTCAACGTATCCGATTCAAATCAGATTTATTTTCACATATGAATGAGGCCTGAAACAGATCTGAGAATACTGTATCCTGATCCGAGATCAGTGAATAACCGTGTGCTCTTTTTCGGCTTAAACGTTCGTGGATCATATCTGATCTGTGCCACATGGTAGGAATAAAAATGAAAGGACATTACTGTAAGTCCCTTGGGCCATGTAATGTAAATGTGGCCTAAGTGATCAGACTAATATTTTGGCCTACAATACATTGACTAATAATACATTTACTATGATGGATCCAAGGCAAGAGACCACAACTGGGATAAACATTTATTACAGCACAGTTCACCAAAAAAATGTCATATTTCTTTCTTCCTTGGAAAAAAAATTATAAAAATTCTGAAAATGTTTGTTTTTTATTGAGTGGGTTTAATATTGTTTCAAACCCCATATGGAAGCTGCAGAAACATTCTTTAAAAAATGTACCTTTTTGAATGAACAAACCAGTTGTACAGATCTTTTAACAGAATAGGCCTACCCATGTTTGGTAAGATGGAAAAAAAAGATGGTTTCATCAAAATTGTAAGAGAGATGTTTTTTTATTATTTTTTTTCTATGACAGGGCCCCTCCTCTTCATCCTGAATTGATTTTTCCCACCTTACTTCCTCAGAGATATTAACTTTTAAATGCCACTCCAATACATTAAGTGGACGACTGAGAGGTTTTGTGGTCTGTTAAATACTAAACACAGATTCATCCTGATGTCAGGGCATTTTTTCTAGGAAAGCATGGAAGATCATTTGGGATATAAGCAAGTGCTATTCATCAGCTTGACCACATTAGTAGCTGTTTAGTGTCCGTGTGTAGAGAGAAAACAGCAGGCTTCGGGTGCTGTTGGTCAGTGTGATAAATCTGTATTCTGGTATAATGCGGTTTTTAACTATCAACGCCTAAATTTCTTGTTAGATAGACCACCTTGAGCTATAATCATAAGGGGGTGTACAGTAATTGATTTACGATTTAAAGGGGTGATGAACTGAGAAATCAAATTTTCCTTGAGCTTTTGACATCTAAGAGGTCATCATATTATAAGAATATCCTGTAAGTTTCAGAACTGAAAACGCCCTTGTTAGTCCAATATAAGCTTTTATTGACACCAGCCTCAGCAAACGACTCATTTTTCAAAGCTGGGAGAAATATGACGACAAAGAGGATAAAACACCAGAAGAAGATCAACGCCTACTTCAACATGGCCGGTTTAGCCCCCCCCACCGATTCGCGCATTACACGCGTAGCTACATAGGCCTACCTCGTGATGACAAACCGGATGGAGCTACCGAGCATTATTGTGCTGTGCCTGGTTGTGGAAGAAGACACTGCATGCTTCCTCTGGGTTCCAATAGGACTGCATGGATAAACTTTATTTTTAATGACGTTCCAGCTGATGAGGGTAAAACATTGTCCGTCTGTTCGCTTCATTTCACTGAGGATTGTTTTGTAAACAAGACTGGATTTGCAGACCGATTAAGAGTAAATAACGGTGCTGTGCCATATTGGATCTGACAGGAATTGTGCAACACACGGACTCTGGGTCGAACATGTATGGTCGAATCATTCCGGTTGCCATTTTACAACATTGGGAGTTTTCTCTACGTACATCAACGGGTGAGTTCAAACAGTTCAATGAGATATTATTTGCATGCCCACGACACCGCACTGCGGGACCACAGTGAAACGAAAACTGAAAATCAAACCGCAAACTATCTTTACTCCGGTCAAACACCGTATTATAAGCAAAACTGTTAACCACGTACAGCATTGGGCGTCTACTTCCAAGTCTTCAGTGCGAAATGCCTATAAAAACCGTGCTTTTCTGAGCTGGTCTCAAAGCTAGGGTATAAAATAGCTTATTAGTTATTCATTTTGATGTTTTTGAATGCAAAAACCAAGCGAACGTCATAAGTTCACCTCAGAAAAAAATTAAATAAAATTTAAAAAGCCAGTTCATGACCCCTTTAAGATCATATTTTTTATGGAATATTTTTTATATTGTTCATAATTTGTACGTTATGGAGTAGGCTAATTTCTCTCCATGAAGCTGGTGGTTTGACCATTTCAAAAGATGTAAACAACACTGGTCCAGAAGCACTTCCTGTTTCAGTTTGTAACTGTTTTCTTTATTTCACATGTAAAGAAAACATCTTAAAGATGTTTGTTTAACTTTTTGATTCAATTTTAAATGTTCTGTTGGTTGTATTTTATCCCAGCTTTTATGTAGTGTTAAAAAACTGAAACAGGAAGTGCTTCTGGACCAGTGTTGTTTACATCTTTTGAAATGGTAATATCTTTAACCAAGAGGTCACGTGTGTAGCAGGGACGAAGAGAGGTGAGAATCTTATGCAAGCAGTTTTTATTTAAAGGGTCAACGATAATCCAAACCTAAAGATGATTCATTTCAACCATTGGATAAGATATAAAACACGGCTGTTGTATCCGCGCTGTTAAATATAGGTGAAAAACTACGCTGCAAAAAAAGTAAAATGCTTTCTTAAAAAGGCAAAAGAAAGTATGCGCGTTTTCTTAATTTGATAATTAAAAACCAATAGACTGATGAAAATGCGGGACATTTCCTCAATATGCGACGTGCGGGACAACGGGTGAAAATGCTAAAAGTACAACGCAAAGCAGGACGGGTGGTCACCCTAGCCCGCTCACTTGTAACATTGTGTTTTAAAGGGCACCTATTATGGAAAATTCACTTTTACATGGTGTTTGAACATAAATGTGTGTTGGCAGTGTGTGAGCAAAACCACCCTAGAATGATAAAAATCCACCCAGTGTTTTTTTTACAATCTCAATAAATCATGCACTGTCTCAGAACGAGCTGTTCTGAGATTCAGCTCTTTGTGAAGTAGAAAGTGAGCAAGGGGTTTGATTGACAGTGTGGTTGTGGCCTTGACCCCGCCCTCGGTGATCTGTACATCCTCCATTGTTTCAACGACAGCCTGTAATGTCTCTTGGAAACATAACTTATCGACTCGTGGGTTAATCCTGTTGTTGTGGCTTAAAAGTTAATCCTCAAGTGTGGATCGTCATCTACTGTTTGCGATCCACCGTCACCTCCAGTAACAGTAAGTGTATTTTATGATTTATGAGCAAATAGTCTTTTCAGTCGATGTCAGCCAATTCAATAACAAATGCGTCTAAAGTTGTTGTCGTCGTAGGATGTCTGTGTATATAATTTAAACCTTGTTTGTATAGTGTGTAACCACACGTTTATAAATATATATAC
Organism: Pimephales promelas; assembly: GCF_016745375.1. Next base: position 9,706,495 of record NW_024121199.1, on the reverse strand, counting down.
ATTTTTAAAGATATTGTAATAAAAACCGCATATATGTTCTTGTTCTGTAAGTTAGCCATCTTCTCACATTTGCCACAGAAGCACCTGTATGACAAGTAAACATGACGCCACAGGTCCCTCGCATAAATGTAATTTCGCTTGTAAGTTACGTAGCAAACTTTATCACAGAATGTGTATGTAACGTTAGTTTAAAAAAATGCGCCAGCGTTAGTGTTTGTGTGTCTATGTGTGTGTGTGTGTGTGTGTTGCTCCACCATACTTGCAAAGAGGACGCGATTACAACGCTAAAGTACATAAATGTATCAAATAACCATACCGAGACGCAGTGTTGTAGTACTCGAGACTCGGACTCGTCTCGGACTCGGTCTCGAGACCATATTTTAATGGTCTTGGTCTTGTCATGGACTCGTGTCCATTTGGACTCGGAATTGACTCGTACTCGAACATTTTTTTTTTAGGACTCGGAATTATTCCCGAGTCCACTCGAGTTCAATTCAAAATATTTTTCATGATTATTAATGTATGTTAATAAAATATTTCTTTAAATTGATTGACACGCCCAGTGATTGGTGATTTTCTAGTGCGCAACTGCGCATGACAAATTGTAATAAAATTACTTTTAACACCACCTAATATGTGGCCTTTTTACCCTAAACTGATAGTAAATTTAGTAAAAAAAAAAAAAAAAAAAGGATTTCTCTAAGTAAATAAAAGTAAATTAGGTAATCAACCCTCACTGGTCTCGGTCTCGACTCGGACTCGAACGTCTCTGGTCTCGGACTCGACTCGGACTCGACTCTCTATGGACTCGGTCTTGACTCGGACTCGACTCTCTCTGGTCTCGGTGTCGACTTGGACTCGAGTGAGGTGGTCTCGACTACAACACTGCTGAGACGTACTGGTCCATTCTCATTTTTGTTTATTCTGCCGGAGTCTCTTCGTGCTATTTATTTATTCCGATTCAAACGTACGCTGAATGACAGACAAAACAGCGCGTCTCTCACTCTCCCCTTCTGCTTAGACCGACTGCCATAGGTTTCATGTTATGCCCTCATCCAAAGGCAGGGCGGGGATATGCAGCTCATTTGCATTAAAGTGGCATGCCTCAAAACAGCTCATTTTCAAACAGGCCCCAAAATGACATTTTCAAATGGTTATAATAAATTAACTGTGGGGTATTTTGAGCTGAAACTTCACAAATACATTCTGGGGACCACCGAGACCAATATTACATCTTGTAAAAAGGGGCATAATAGGTGCCCTTTAATGCATGTACTTTAAAAAAAAAAAAACATCTAAATTTTCCACTGATTTTCAAATGGTTTGGTTTGTTATAAACATCAGAGATGTAGTTATGACACTGCACACTTATGAATAATAAGTGTATCAATAAAAAATCATCCAGAATTATAAACCGCTTGTAAATCCGTCAAGATTTCAACAAGATAAGAGTATTTGTGTTCGTGCTGATCTTACATCAGGAACCACAGAGCCCGCCAGAAAGCTTGCCTGTGACAAGATGGCCGCCGGTGATGACGATAGAGACTCCGCCGTAAGACATTTAGCCTTTATTATGGATATCTGTGTACTGAAACACAGGCAGACAGAAACTAAACACAGGAGGAGAACATAGGCACAGCAAATAAAAGTCTAGGAACACATACAAGAGGGACTCATGACAGTTTGTCACAGTCTTTATAAATTAATTTCAGAGCTGATGATTGTTCAGCTCTGCATTTCCCTAAAGCATCTTAAGCCTAAATTGATGGTGGAACAACTGTCACCAATGGTCTCTAGGATCAACTTAGGCTTTTGATGGAAAGATGGCGGTTGTATGCACATGCCCCGCCCCTCCCGCTGGAAAGCCAATCATCTGCTTTTAACAGTCAAGCCGGGAAACTTGTAAGCCTATCGTCTGGTTCCACTGATGCACGCACACATTTGATGTCTGTGACAGCGGAGACGAGAACCCTTGCGCATGCATAGTAAACATATAACCTGTGGGGAAAAGGGGGTTTTAAACCTTATTTTGGGGCAAAGTCATTGTACTGCTGTTTCTATACATGCAGTTTTGACCAGTGAAAGTGCAGTTCTGACTCTCTGCCCATTCATTTAGATAGAAGCCTGGTCTGGTTAGTCCGAAATAGCTGCCTGAAGGCGTTGCCAAGATTTCGGCCGAGTGGCAGGACTAAAAGGATCACAACACAAACAGGAGAAGTATTGGAGAAGCATGTGAATACCAGGTAAAAACGGCAATTGGCTCAAATCTTAATACTGGAAGGAAACAAGGCCATTTAAACAAGTAGGCCAGGGGTGTCCAATCCTGCTCCTGGAGGTCCGTCTTCCAGCTGAGTTTAACTCCAACACTAAGCTGAGAACTAAACTTTGCAGCCCATTAACCCTCTAGGAGCAGGATTGAAGTAAAGCGAAGCTCCCGTGTAAGGAACAGAAGTGCTTATTTTGTCCTGACAATAGACCTTATTCAGAGCAGCGCCATGACAGGTATGAAAGTGAGGCTGTGAGGGATAGACTTACGGTGTTTCCAATGGCATCCGCTGTAAAAAGCGGAATAAAGCTCCTAGATTACTTACAATTTTCCACAGCTTACATTGTCGGGAGTTTTTTGTCAACTGACATTTCTTTGAAAGATATTTTTCCAGTGTTTCATGAGCTGAACAATCCGAAAACACATTAAATAACAATACAGCCCATTGAAGAGATGCAAGTCTATCCCTCACAGCCTCGCTTTCATTCTCATTAAAAATCAAAGATGGCGCTGCCGGGAATAAGGCGTATACCCTGTGCTAATGGCCAACATAGAGCAGAGGTGTCCAATCCCGTTCCTGGAGGGCCAATGTCCTGCATAGTTTAGCTTCAACCTGCCTGAACACACTTCCCTGGGAGTTTCCAGTCTGCATTTAACTCCACTTTTAGACATACACTTGGGCCCCTGGGGAACCCCGCTGCTGTTTTGAAGTGCGTTCAACTTTGTCAAGTGGACGAGGGAAGTTTATTTGGACAGACTCTCGACCTGATTTCAACCAAGGGAGTGAGTCTACTCAATATGAACACTTCAGGCAGTCCTATAGACCACAATGCAAAATTAAAGCTGCAAGCAGCGATGGGCGGGCCCTCGCACCTGTAGCACGTCGGGGTCTGAGGCGGCCGCGTTTCATTTTCTGCAGCTCAGCCAGTGCGGCTGTGCATTTGCCACACTGCTTCGTTAAAGGCCACTTCCTGTTGCCAGCAGGTGGCGCTATGACTGTGGGTGAATGTCGGCATGTAGATTTGTTCAGGGCGGGACTCTTGTCAAATGTGTTAAATTTCGTGCAGATCTGGGCATTTACAGCCAAGTTACTACAACTTCCTGTTTCATGGCGAATCATCGACGCCACGGACAAGCCCATCGACGAAAACGCGCAGATAGCACAACTTTTCATCGTCAATGCCTTTAGAAGGCACAGCAGAAATTTGAAGGCGATCCGACTAAAGCCCTAGGAGGAGTTAGTTAAAGTACGTAATGAGTAAATCATCCAAAAATGGCGGTAAAATTAGAAATGGCTGACTTCCTGTTGAGTTTAGGGCATCGCTCCAAGAGACTTTTCTGTGCGTCTGGACATGGTAGATGTACCACAGAAATTTCGTACATGTCGGTCAAACATGCGACGGGGGCTGCTTCGTTAAATGTCACTTCCTCTTGCCACTAGGTGGCGCTATGAATGTGGGTGAATGTCGGCATGTAGATTTGTTCAGGGCGGGACTCTTGTCAAATGTGTAAAATTTCGTGTAGATCTGGGCATTTACAGCCAAGTTACTACAACTTCCTGTTTCATGGCGAATCATCGACGCCACGGACACGCCCATCGACGAAAACGCGCAGATAGCACAACTTTACATCGTCAATGCCTTTAGAAGGTACAGCAGAAATTTGAAGTTGATCCGACTAAATCCCTAGGAGGAGTTCGTTAAAGTACGGAGTGTGTAAATCGTCCCAAATCGGGCGCCGAATTCAAAATGGCGGACTTCCTGTCGAGTTTAGGGTATGGGTTCTTGAGGCTTTTTTGTGCGTTTGGTCATGGTAGATGTACCACAGAAATTTCGTACATGTCGGTCAAACAAGCAGCGGGGGCTGCTTCGTTAAAGGTCACTTCCTGTTGCCAGCAGGTGGCGCTATGACTGTGGGTGAATGTCGGCATGTAGATTTGTTCAGGGCGTGACTCTTGTCAAATGTGTAAAATTTCGTGCAGATCTGGGCATTTACAGCCAAGTTAGTACAACTTCCTGTTTCATGGCGAATCTTCGACGCCACGGACACGCCCATCGACGAAAACACGCAGATAGCACAACTTTACATCGTCAATGCCTTTAGAAGGCACAGCAGAAATTTTAAGTCGATCCGACTAAATCCCTAGAAGGAGTTCGTTAAAGTACGGAGTCTGTAAATCGTCCAAAAATGGCCGCCAAATTCAAAATGGCGGACCTCCTGTCGAGTTTAGGGTATGGGTTCTTGAGGCTTTTTTGTGCGTCTTGATATGATACACGTCCCCACCAAATTTCGTGCATGTAGGTTGAACGTGGACGAGGGGCTAATTTTTTCCAATTTTCTAGGTGGCGCTAGCGTGCCATTTTGCCCCGCCCATCTGCGAAACCCACAAAATACGAAATTTTTCACCAGTCCTGACATGCGTGCCAAATTTGGTGAGTTTTTGAGCATGTTGCGGCCCCGAAAATGGCACTTACTTTGCAGAAAAAAAAAAAAAAATAATAATAATAATCCTAACAGTTTCAATAGGGTCCTCGCACTGTTAGTGCTCGGGCCCTAATGATTGTGACATCACAGCAGCTCCACACCCCACACAGCTCTAGTGTATGATATTGGAGTTATTTTGATAAATAACCGCATTAATAGAGTGCCGAAGTTATGACGTCACTTTGTAGGACAACTCGGAAGCTAGCGGCGCATGGGTTCCCTCGGTCGAAAAGCTAAGCATTTTCCCCATAGACTTTTGGAAAATTGCAAAAAATAAGATCTGTATTCAACAAGTTTGCGACCCTTACACGTTTTGTTTGTCAAGATCATCTTTACAAGTTAATCCAAAATTTACACATTTTGAAGCCTACATATTTATTTTTTTTTTGTGAGAAAAACAAGCAGGTTATAACTGTGTGTTTTATGTCATATATCAAAATGGGAAAATATTTAGAGGCTTTGTTCACCACAGACCTTATTTCTGTATAATATTTCCTTATTTCTTTCGAAAAAACCCATAGACTTTAAAGCGAGGGAACCGGAAGTGCTAAAATGCGAACTCACTTCCACGTTTTGGCCTACAGAGTGACGTCGTAACTCTTGTGGCTGATTGTTACAGTTTGTATTGAATTTTCGTTTGTGTTCATCACCTTTTTTATACTTTTTCAAACAGCCCAAGCATGCATAAATAGGATGGTGCGGAATGGTGCGTAAAACAAATTCTTAAGGAAAAAAACAAACATAAATAATTAAGCTGATCATTATGATCAGCTCCATTGCAGATTTTAACAGATCAAGGATTTAGGCGTTCCATTTAAACACATTGCAAGGGTTTCGGCAGTAGTGTGCACTCGTGCAACATAAGCAGTGATATCTTGTGAACGAGATGGAGGCAAGTTAGCGAAAATAATTGGACTAGTAATCCTGGCGACCTTGATTAGTTGGTTTAGGTGTGTTTAATTAGGATTTGAGCTAAGTTCAGCGGGATAGTGTTCATCCAGGAGGACTGGACACACCTGACGTAAAGTTATTTGACAAGTCGTTAACTTGATTCAAACCGAGTTCATAATCAGGGACGAGATGTTATCCTGGCATTCATGTGTGATGCTGAGCAGTTTCATCATTAGCACTTCTTGAATTAGCTGTCATCAGCTAATTAGTGATGTTTACTATTGCTGAAATGAAACCTCTTCCAGTTCCTGCCCCATATATGCCAGGTAAGTGAATGATACCTCAAGTCCTGCTGCTAACTGAGAAGTGTGACATGATTTTTGCATAGTGGCTTAAAATAGTGCTCAATAGACATTGAATTAAGGACCCAAGGCATATCTATGAAAGAAAATGTTATCTAGTTTGATAATACTGTGATTCCATTTTGACCTTATGTTGTTTGTGCAATTTTTGTATTGAAATAATACGATTATTTCTACCTTACATCTGATTTAACTAAAAGTCTGTCTGTACATCTGTTTTTTTTTTCCTGGTGAACACCAACAGCACATAATAAATAATGGGATCTTATGTCCTGCACATTCCGTCCTGTATCTGATGTCCATGTTCAATATTGGTCTAAATGTAAAGGATGCAATGTCACCGTTTTTCTGTAGGTCTGGTTGGTACCAGGTTTCACTTCCTGTGGTTGACCTCTACCCATCTTCCCGTCTTTACCTCTATATATTTCCCACTGCATGCCTTATTTTCAAAAGATACACACACACACACACACACATCAAGTATAAGCTACACCCCCACCCCCGACCAGCATCTTCACAAATTAATAATTCAGAACACAGATAATCAGTCAATAACGTTCTTTTATATACAACTAAATAATTCACTCATCCATAGAGGACATCTGCGTTTATGTGAGTATGTGTGTGCGCATTTGTGTCTGAGAGCAGCTCTATCTATGTACGTATGTATGTGTTTATGAAGCTATGAATACACTGTATCCCATTATAATATTGTAGTGGCTCTAAATAGTTTGTAAAGTCTAACATGATTTGCATATGCAACATGACATCATGACTTTTGCGTAAACATACACGCCACTTTCGAGTCAGGTGGCGTGTTTTGAACTATCCGCGTGTATCCGCGTGTATGCGTGTATGTCTACGCCATTAACGTCCGCGTCATTCCGCGTGTCTGTACACGCAGTCAAATCTCCAGTCATAAATGCCATTAACCCCAGTGATGGTTACGTTTAGGGATGGGGTTGAGGTAAGTCATATATTTATATAACGTTAAGTCAACGGCGTTCATAAACACGCTGAAAGGCGATTATGCGTCTTGATAGCACGGCAAAAATGGAAATACGAATTGCCGTGGCATACACACGCTACTTCATGAGATCAGTCTGCATATGCCACATAGTTTGATATTTTGTTATCCAAAGAGATATGTGTGGATTGAGTGTTAAATGACATTTTAGGGCCACTGTATAACAGTAATTTGGGGGATGTCCTGGATTGTGAACCCATAACTATGTGCACACAGAAATACAAGCTTTCAAAAAAGAATGTCATTCACTGCACAGGAAAAATGTCTACATTAAACCGCCCTCAAACACTGTACAAGATGGCCGCGTACCTTCTCTTAACAAAATACAGCAATGTTTTTAAAGTCTACTTCTAGAATATGATGAACAAAGGATGTGGATCAGGTGTGTTTTGCTTTTTAATGTTTTTAAGTAATTTATGAAGCCACTGTAAACTTTTTCATTACATATTATATAGTTATATTACAATCCTAATATATTTTGTTCATGTTCATTAGTTTGTTTTGCTGTACTGTAAATTAAAAAGCCTGAAAACGTCACTGCTAAAACCTAAATATTGTTGTTTTCCGCCACATTTCTCACTGACTCACTCCATGCTTAAAGAAAATCCCGAGCTTCCCACTCGTATTTACGACTTTGTGGTGGCGTTCATGTGTGTTTTACACAAGATACAATCTTTTTGACATAACTTTAACACACTGTTGTGGTAATGGTCATTTAGTTTCCAACACAAGCTGTAGGCGGTGGACCAATCACAACAGACTGGGCCATCTGGCCAATCAGAGCAGATTAAGCTCTTGGAAAGACGGGGTTTAGAGACTCTGAAGTTTCGGACGAGTCGTTTGTGAATCTTTGAAAAATGTGGTGATGTGCAATGAGAAAATGAAAGGGTTTTTTGATGCATGTACGCCTAACGTACGAGACCAGTAGGAACCTTTAAAATAACATACAAGGGGCACTTTAAAGACCTCTGCCCAAATACAAACATAAAATTGAGAAAATTAACAATTTTTGCATTCAAAGGTGCGTTTTTGAAAGGCCTAAAGGCTTGCCTTCACCAAGTGAGCTCCAAATGGCCACATTTTTTGACAATGGCTCTGCAGTTGAGAGAGTGAGAAGGGCATGGGAATTCTCATTTCCAATAGGAATTCACAAGTAAATCGGGGGCTTGTGCTGGATTTATATTCCAGAACCTCTCACACTTAAAGTTAGAACAATGCCCCAGTGTTTACAACACTGTTCCTGGAGACATACCAACAGTTAGGGCTGTAGTCAAGACCACCTTTGTCGAGTCCAAGACCAGGACTAGTCGAGTCCAATTCAAGACCGAGTCCAAAGAGGTTCGAGTCCAAGACAAGACCGAGTCCAAAAAGGTTCGAGTCCAGGACAGGAAAAAAAAAGTTTTCAGGGCCTGAATTTCATTTTTTCCAAACAAAATTATTAAATTTATCTGTGTGGATTACGATTGTGGGAATATCCCGCATTATAAATGAGAGACCTGCGGGAATGATTCGAATTGTGCGCAACACCCAGGATTTTTAAGTAACGTTAGCTAGTAGCAGAGAAGATGCACTCTGTTGTAGTGAGCACTTGGTCGGTTAATTTCGGCATTTTCTAAGTTGACGTTACCCTGATAGGCTTGCCTAATAAATGAATAGGGCTGGGCAAAAAAATCGATTTTTCGATTAATCGTTTTTTAAAATGTGTTCGATTCAAAATCGATTCTCAACGGCCGGAATCGATTTTTTTCCATATAAAGGGCTCGCGGACGCGGTGCTGCATCTTCTCGTCTCTCTGCACTAGGCAAGCGCTGCAGCTGTCGATACACACACGCGTTTAGGAGTCGGGACATGACGGAATATTCACTTAACAATCGGGCCAGCATTGCATCGTAACCTATGATCGTAACTAGCGTTTATCATTTTTACGTCTTTTTGAGTTTTACAAGCAATGTTAAACCATCCCGTGCTCGCGCACTCTCAGAGATGTCTTTCACTGCGTGCACAGTAACGTTACAGCCTAAATCTGCCTCACAAACAGCTCGCCAGAAACAAAAGTTTTATCCCTGGATTATATCACTTTAACAGTTAAAAACACGCTACATTGTCAAAACTCTGGTCTTGGTGAGTAACCTCCTAAAGACAGTCGGTAATGTCTTAAATTAGCATTAAACGTGTGTGACAGAAAGTTAATGAAACAGTAATGGATTCGCACACTAGTTCTTAAAGTGAACGCAGCCATTTGTGTCAGTCATTCATTCTGTTGTCATAACAACAGAATATAGTATTAATTGTAAGCAATCAGACTTAATAGCCTTTGTATTTAATTCAGTCTGGACTAAAAAGACTATCCAGTGTTATTTTACATTGGATTACTTTATTCAGTTTCTGTAGTATTTCTGACATACCCAAAAAACTACCCCAAAATGTAGTCTTTATTCTATTGTATTTATTTGTGCTACTTTTTTCAATTTAATTCAAAGATTGAAATCAAGCTTCCATACATAAACTCTTAAAACAAAAATAAACAAAAAATTACATTACCATTTAGGTAAGATCAATGTAAAAAAAAAAAAGTCTAAATATTTATATATTTATTTATCTTTATCTATCTTAAACATAAAATAACATGATACTGTTTGATCAAGCTGTGCGACTGTTCTGACTTTTTTTGCATATTGCATCAAAATCCTGTTTATTCTCTTTGTGCATTTAGTGTACCTAAAATAAAAAGAGTTTTATATACAGGTTTATGGCTCTTAATTTACTTGTATTAATTAACCACTAGTAAACTTATGTCCACTGTTCCTTTTATAAATATAGGATTTGTATTACATCTTCATTATAGTCGAATCGAGAATCAAATCAGGAATCGAAATCGAAAATTGAATCGAGAATCGAAATCGAATCGAACTGAGAGCTTGTGAATCGAAATCGAATCGAAATTGAAATGTGAATCGATACCCAGCCCTATAAATGAACACACATTCAAAAATGTTGGACTCGGTCGAGACCGAGAGCCATACTTGGCAAGACCAGTGGCTGAGACCGAGACAAGTCCGAGTCTGAGACAAGTCCGAGACCATAGAAAAACGACCAGACTCGAGTACTACAGCCCTACCAACAGTACACCTTTTAGATGTCTCCTTTATTTGACCCATTCATTTCTGATCTCATAACCCTTTTCCACCAAAGCATTTTGACAGCCAGTTCGGAGCCGGTGCCTGCGCGCGAACCAGTTCTTTGTGTTTCGACTGCCAAAGAACCGGTTCTCGGCCAGGGGAACTGGTTTCAAAGCGGCACCAACTCTTTGCTGGACTAAAACCGTTCTTTTACCACGTCATGCTTAAGTCGGGGGCTGGGGCGGGTTTAGATGTGTTCTAAACATCTTTTCTGACCATAATATACACCCTTTTACAGTTGGTAAACATGGTGACGTTTTTTCGTGGGCGGAGCTTAGGTGGAGGCAGAAAGATCCATCTGGCCGCTTCACTAACGTTAGTTAGCAAGGATTGTTAGCTTGTTTTTTTAACAATGACTGGAAAATCCGATATTATCTTAATGTGTAAGGTCACCCAGTGTCCAGGACTGCGATTGTTATTTTTAACGGACGGAACCAGATTGGCCGACCCGTAGTCGCCTACTCACTCAATGCATGGACGATCTGACAGGATTAACGTACGTTACCTCAGTTGAGTGGCCTAACTTCTACACCTACGTTATAGAGAAACTGATCGTAAAGAGAAACTGAGGGCATATAAATCTTTAGATACCTATATGGTCCTGTACATGACTTGTGTGTACGATCCGCAGTCCTGCCGAGCCAGCGCCGAGACCATGACAATGTAAAGAGTGACATTACAGTGCGATTTTAGTGATGTGAATATTTTCTAGAAATAAAAGTTCCAGACACAGCATATTTATTTTTCATCAATTCTTGCACCAAACAACACAACAAGATGACATTTAATAATAGTAACAAATATTTAAGCTCCTTATTAGCTGAATCTTGCTGTTTTGCATTGGCCGTCTCCAGTTTTCACTTTGTTTTGCCTTCAGGTAGCGCCGTGACGTAACTGACGTTGGCGCAAAAGGGGTCTATAAGATCGCAAAGCCAGAAGAAACATTTGCAGAAACACAATGGAGTCCACCTTTATAATTGTTATGCTTGAAGTTGGCACAAGCGTTTCTATTTTTTTATTGAAAACATTATAAGCAAAGAAGAAAACAGTCACATTATAGAACAAATAAATGGAAAGAAAAAAAGACTAACTAATCAGAAAAGATTACATATCAAATGAAAAGATTAAAAGACTTGCATATTTAAAATTTTTTAAAGCCTTCTTGGTACAGAGATAGAGATTAGAGATAATCCCAAAGTAATGTTGTACTTGCAAGCGTTTCTAGCTAAGACGTATGGCGACGCACACAGTGACGTAACGACGTTGTTCCCTGGGCGCTCTAGTCAGTGGAAAAACAAACAGGTTCTGAAGCGGTTCGCCAGTTGAACCAACTCCGAACCAACTTTGAACCAGCACCAGTTCCGAACCAGTTCTTTTTTTGGTGGAAAAGGGGTATCAGAGGTCTCATCCTTTGGCGTCGTATGACATTTCGTCGAAATACTATGCACATGGCACGCTTTAGCGTCAATATAACATGCAGAACCCAAGGTGTCAAACAGGTGATTAGCATCCTTTAGCGTCAATGAGACGCAGACCCTACCCCAGACCTAAACCTACCCATAACAGTGCGTGTTATATTGACACTAAAGGGTGCCATGTGTGTAGTATTTTGGCGAAATGTCATATGGCGTCACCTATATGACGCCAAAGAATGAGAATGCGTTGGTAAAATCAGGTGTGTTTGATTAGAAAGACCTTACTTTCTGACATCCCAATTGGTTTGTGACACTCTAAATACATAAGTATTTACATAAGCATTCCTTTTTAAAGTGTTACACTCGACACTTTATATAGGAAAATACTTGACTAAAGCCAAGTTCACACTACAGGATTTTTAAGCCCGATTTATACCCGATTTGCAAATCGTTGAGCTCGCCGACAGGTCAGGATGTTATCGCGTGCAAATCACGGGGGATTAGCGGACGATGAACGCGTGGCAATCTGTTAGTATGAAAGAGCCAACAACGCAGCGAAAACGCTCGCAGACGCGTCGCCGAGCCCAGAAAAATATCTAGCCTGCTAGATATCCGAGCCGTCGCACGACTCAACCTCAGTGATGTCATGTTGAGGACACCAGGTAAATCTTAGTTTATCTTTTTTTTGTTGCATTTTTTTTTTCTCAGAGCAAATCATCACGCAAACAGTGTGCAGCACTAGTTTCTGTCTGACGTTCATATTCGTGTGTTCTCTTCTTCGCTGGGTATTGGCGCACGTGCTGTTTCGTGTCATTTCTGGTTGTTTTATTGCGTGTTTTTTCGTGACAACGTGGTTTGTAGACAAGATAGAATCATTGGGTGACAGAGTTGTTGTGAACTTGTTATTTATTTGATTATTTTCATGATTTAGACCGTACCATAGTAGCCTACTGAAACACCTCTCATTAGAGTCAAAAATGATTTGCTCTTATCATCCGATCGTGGTTGTATCTCTATGCAGTGCGTTGTCAACTCGTGTAGTGAGTTACCTCCTGGTGTGGATCAATCGTGTTGTGCTGTTTGATGTGAACTGCTAAACAACTTGAACACTCCTGATTTCACTGAGAGCAAGTCATGTAGTGTGAACCGCACAGTTCAGCCCGACGTTTTAAAATCATGTAGTGTGAACAAGGCATAATGGTGATAAACATACTTATGTTGACTTAATGCTGTATTCATTTGTCCTAAGAATGCATGCATCAGCATGGTAGCCTGATGCTCTGGCTTTATTTACTTAGTGGAGCAACAACCTAAGTCATACAAACTCTGTTTTGAAAATGATAGCAATGTGTGTGATTGTTCTTTGTATGAAATTTTTTGGCATAGATGGCTTACACACACACACACACAATATGCAAGCAAGAAAGAGAGAGAGAAAAGAGCTTTTACAACCTCAGTCTTTGATAAAGATCTGCACAATGAATGAGTTACATGAAAGCCAATGAATGGTTTCTAAATGAATAGTCAGGAGAGCATCAGATCGTGTTGACGTATGCATGTCAAATGTATTGGTGCGGTTAATTAGGGGTCTGATGTGAATACAGCTGTCGACGAGGGCCAGCTGGGATTGAGTCTTTTGTTTCTGCTCTGTGGAAAATGAAGGGATGCTGTAGATAAAGAGGAAGTGATGGAGCTGAAAAGACGGGAGCTTTGGTTAGGAATGCCGACTGTGGATTATAGCATTCTTCTGCCGCTTAAGACATTCGTCTCCTGTCCCACTTACTCATTCACTCATTCGACTCTTTCCTGTCTGACAGTCCACTTGTCCACAGTGTTCCGGGCTCAAAGTTAAGCTTTATGGATAGCATTTGTGGCTTACATTAATTATTCCATACAAAAGTTTTATTTGAGCTGTAAAGGTGTCATGGTCAACATTTTAGCAGTATGGCTCTTTTCTTCAGATAAGATCTTACACTATGTAATCATGTAAAGATGATGTTCCACTAAAGTAAGTGTCAGGGTTTTGTTCTGTTATGTCTTTGTTTTCATTGTGTTCACCTTCATCTTCAGTTTATCCACCTTTCCCATTTGTTTAATCTCATTCACCCGTTGCTCGTTAATTAGTTCCAACTAGTTTCTTGTTTGGTCTTCATATATATATATATATATATATAGTTTTTATGTAATATATAATGTGTATATATATATATATATACGCCTGGCTATCAGCTTTTAACAGGCTTCAATTTTCTCTGTTGAAATCAATGGGGTCGCTGTATCCATTTTTTTTGGATTTTACTGTCTATGGATGTTTTGTGTGTGCACTCATTCAAAGCATGCGTCCAGAAAGCCGCGTCTCAGGATTGAGGACTGAATTGAGTTCTCTTTCCATTTTCTTGTGCTTGAACGGACAAATTCACACAGACATTTCGGCGAGTATCCTAGTAAACACAGTCGGTTATGGCTTAACTGAATGTAAATAGTTGAGAAATAAAACAGTACCAGATCCATGCAACCCTTAAAGTGACAGCAGCCTAATATTCTCACTGCGCTGCAGTCTGTTTTAATGTTAACCAAACAACAAAAGACCAAATATATTTGGGGTTGATGAGTTTTAGCTTACCTCTAGGGCATCCAAGACGCAAGTACACATTGATGGCCTAAGACAAGAAACGAGCGGTTTGTGTAAGAAAATGAACAGTATTTATATGGTTTTTACCTCAGATCACTTGGACATGGCTGTGGTTACACGAGGTAAAAACGATATAAATACTGTTCGTTTTCTCACACAAACCGTTCGTTTCGTGTCTTAGGCCATCAATGTGTTCTTACATTTACAAGTCATTAAATCATGTTTAATTTGGACTTCTCTGTGCATGATCTTTGAGGTGGTGACCATAGACCTGCATTATATGACTGATAAGACACGAACAGTTTGACCTAAAAATATAAAAATTTAAACTACTGCCGAAACAAAGACACTACATCTTGGATAAAGATATTGAGGTACACTAAAACATACCAACAATTTATTTCAAAGTGAACTATCCCTTACACATCAATGTTGAAACGGATGTGCTGCTTAATTGTTGTTTCTTAATGTTTAAAAATTCAAAAGAACAGTATTTATTAATAGAAATAGAAATCTTTTGTAACAAAAATGCCTTCACTGTCTCTTTCGACCTATTTAATGTGTCCTTGCTGAATGTAAGTATAACTTTCTGGCCCCAAACTTTATTTTTAAACATAATTTTTTTTGGGAGGCAACATTTAATCATTTAAATACAAGTTAAGTGCAAAACGCAAATGCGACGGATCAGCTTAACTTAGTTTTTATTACCCATAATTTCAATCAAAGATTGACAAACATTCAAACAACCAAACTATTTTCTCTATCCCATACATACATACTTTGGCCAACTGCTGACATCAAACAAACACAAATACAAACAAGCACACTAACACGCTGTCGAAATCAAGTTTTACCCTTCTTTTCTCCCAATTAACAAATAAATGGAATAAAATAAATTAAAAAGGCAAAGACTTTCAAAAAAATCATGCACTAATTATACAAATGCAACAAAGAAATATTAACATCTAAATTAAAATACAGAAGCTCTCTCGCTTAAAAAGCAAACACAGCCACAAAATGTACCGTGAACACGCACTCCCACGAATACAATAGTGATCTAGCACTGCGACGTCATGGCGGTCCTATCAGGACGCCACAGGAAGCACAGAGGTGAGCGTTCTCGTGAGAATAAGAGTGATGTTACATTCATTAGATTGCATTGTACTGTGAGGTGTTGCTTCTATCCTCATGATGAAGTTAGGTGACATTGTGGTTCATCATTCAGTATCAGGATTACTGCTGTAACATATGTTCTTAAAGGGATACTACACTTTTTTTTGGAAATAGTTTTACCGTTTTTAATCCATTCAGCCGATCTCCGGTTCTGGCGGTACCACTTTTAGCATAGCTTAGCATACATCATTGAAGTGCACAAGACCATTAGCATTTCTCAAAAAAAAAAAAAAAAAAATGACCAAAGAGTTTCAATATTTTTCCTATTTAAAACTTGACTCTTTTTTAGTTACATCATGCACTAAGACCGACGGAAAATGTAAAGTTGCGATTTTCTAGGCTGATATGGCTAGGAACTATACTCTCATTCCTGCGTAATAATCAGGAGGCGCAATGATATGACGCAGCGCCTGAAAATAGTCCCCAGCTCGATAACTTCCAACGCGACCGGGACTAAGTTCGTGTAGATATGCTGACGGAAGATAGCCTATTTTCAGGCGCTGCGTCATATTACGCCTGCTGATTATTACGCGGGAATGAGAGTATAGTTCCTAGCCATTTCAGCCTAGAAAATCGCAACTTTACATTTTCCGTCAGTCTTAGTGTACGATTTAACTATTGAAGATTTAAATAGGAAAAATATCTAAACTTTTTGGTCATTTTTGTTTTTGAGAAATGCTAATGGTCTTGTCCACTTCAAAGATGTATGCTAAGCTAAAAAGCTAAAAGTGCTACCGCCAGAACCGGAGATCGGATGAACGGATACAATAACGGTAATCCTCAACAGTTTAACTCTGGGGAAGTTGTAAAATGAGCCTATTTCCCAAAAAAGTGGAGTATCCCTTTAAAGAGATGTAAAGATGGTGCTTTAGGAAACATGGTCATGACCTTTTCTGTTTAGCACATAACATGTCTTTTTTTTTTTTTAGTATAACTAATTTAATTCAATGTCTTATTATAGGGACCTATTACATTTACACTTTTTAGATTATGTCTTATTAAAGGTCATTTACTCAACTTCATATCATTGCAAATCTGTATTACTTGTTTCTTTTCTGTGGAACATACTAGTTACATTATCATCGTATGGAAAAGAGCAGTGTCAACATTCTTCACAACATCTCTTTTTGTGTTCCACAGAAGAGTGAAAGTCAAACAGGTTTGGAACAATGAGCATGATTTCTATGTAACATTACCTAGAGCGCTATAGCTTGAAAAGCATCTATATTCGCCATGGTCTCAAAAGCACCTTTTGCATTATTATGTTATGTTGTGTTTGCCGTCAGAAAAGTGGTTTGGTTATACTTATTAAGGTAAGTTTTGTGAACAAGTTCTATGAATTAGGCGAACACAGGTGACACGACAAAGGGGAGTTCACTAAAGTGAGCCTGGTACGGTTTCAGTTAAGAGAGTCTTGGTGGCTGAGCTCGGAGTCAGAATTGGGGTCCGGGAGAGCATGGTTATCCTGGAGATACCCTTCAGGATCGGGGTCATTCTCGTCATTGCTTTCCGCACTGTAGTCCACTTCCTCCAGGAACGCTGGCTCATCCTCATCCAACACGTATGTGGTGTTACTGCAGAAAACACACACAGACACATGGCTGTCACACAAAAACACACACAAATATACACACAAAAATCGATTTCGCATGGTCTTAAGGTCCTTGCACACTGAGTCCGAAATTTTGCGTCAGATGCGTTTTAATCCGTTGCGAAAAAAATTGTAAAACAATACAAAATGGAGTCTTTACGCAGTGAGAATGATTTTCTTGTCCTCTCTCTTTTTAAAAAGAGAAAAGAAAAGAGGGAATATTGGGTCCATCATCTAATCCTGACAGCGTAGAGAGAGAGAGGGGAAAGAGAGGTCCACTGCGGGATTATTCAAAGTTTACTTCAGGATGTCAGTGGCTCAGTTTGATGCTTTGCTAGCAATACTGGAGCCACATGTTAAAAAGAAGAGCACCAATTTTCATGAAGACTTCTGGATTTTAGCGTTGGCTTGTACGGTGGCTCTGAATCGTCAAAGAAACCTCTCAAAATGCTTTCTAAGGATGCGAAAAACGATTTTTTTTTTTTTACGAACGAAAGTTTCGGAGGCAGTGTGTAAAGAGACTCGGGTTTATGCCACTTTTTCTCCTTCTCGCTCATCTTTCCGTGATTTCTTGAAAGAGCGTAAAGGCCCTTTTAGTAGGCCCACGCCGAGTATGAAATTCACGTCCGAAATTTTCGCACGTTTAAAAACAAATACGACCTCACGTTATGTCAATTACGCTTGCACACTGCCTCCGAAACTTTCATCCGTCATGAAAACATTCAAATCGGGTTTAATTTTCTGGGTTTTTCGCATCCTTAGCAAGCAGTTTGAATGACGTTTTGACAATTCAGAGCTACCGAATCACAAATATGAAAAAGCGCTTACGAAAATTTGCGTTTTTGACTTGGTGTACAAGGGCTTAATGGAGTAGTTCATTTTTAAAAACACTTTTGCTGATAATTTACTCACCTCCATGTCATCCAAGATGTCTTTCTTTCTTCAGTCGAAAAGAAATTAAGGTTTTCGATGAAAACAAAAATAAATAAGTTAAATAAATAAATAAATAATAAATACGTTTTATAAGCACAAATGCTCGCCTTGCTCTGTTCTGTGATGCGCGTTCGTGACTCTCCTGTTCGAACTCGTTCATCAAAATGAACGAATCTTTTTTCGAGTCATTTTGTTCATTTAACGAACGAAATGAGACAGAACAGAGCAAGGAGAGCATTTGTGGTTATAAAACTTAAAAGTTTTTTTATTTATTTTTGAAATGACGATCGTTTTCGCTAGATAAGACCCTTATTCATCGCTCTGGTGTCGTTTAAAGCCCTTTGAAGCTGCACTGAAACTCTCATTTGGACTTTGAACCGTTTGGTTCCCATTGAAGTCCATTATATGGAGAAAATCCTGGAATGTTTTCATCAAAAACCTTAATTTCTTTTCGACTGAAGAAAGAAAGACATGGACATCTTGGGATGACATGGGGGTGAGTAAATGCAGCAAAAGTGTGTTTTAAAAGTGAACTACTCCTTTAACACAACATCATCCAGATGAGCCAATAACTAGTGCAAAAAAACTTTTACTTTTCATTATTATTTTATTTTGTACTTTTATAACAAGAGATGGTTTTTGAATTTTATAGTGGATTGTGACCAAATACCTTTTAATTATTTATCAGCCCTACAAAAAAATAAATAAATAAATAAAAAGACCTATGCAAGAGTGCATTTCTGTTTACGGTTTAGTGCTTGTGACCCCAAAACCAAGGTACGTACCCATCCGTGACTTCCTTATATCATTACCCCCCCAAATATATATTTAGTGAGTTTAGTTTGTGTGTATATATATATATATATATATATTATATATATATACACATATATATATAATATATAAGGACATTGATTTCATAATTTTGGCTCTGTATACCGCCAGAATCGAATTCAAATAAATCAAGATCAATTTATTTATTCAACGGGTTGAACAAAAATATAATTTTACAAATGATGACAAGTTCAGAAATTACAAATGAAA
This sequence comes from Pimephales promelas, assembly GCF_016745375.1. The sequence continues at coordinate 9,687,498 of NW_024121199.1, read as the reverse complement.
AATGAACAGATATTTCTAGATTTTCCATGATCGCTGGTGCACTGTGGACAAGAAAACCAGATCCAATCCCCAAGTCTCTGACATTTGGTTTTCTATATATAGCTCGGGACTCCCTTCAATGTAATTCCATGGGATTTCCCACCTCTCCTCAACAAGCCACATAATTCGAGACATCATTCATGTTTGCAGCAAAACAATGCGGGACGAGTTACGAGCCACAGTTTAATACTCGGGGTTAGAGATTTGAACAACCCCCTAACCTAAAGTTTGAGCTATAAATAAATGACGGGTCAAACAACAAAACCAACAAACGACTCCTGTAGGGTAGCGGTCGAAAACCTCACTGGTGGCGGCACAGGAGGCATTTCTCAGCATCCCTCTCTCTCTCTTTCTCTCCTAACACAATAACCTTAAAGATGTGATGATGGTTTTATGGCCCTCTTGTTAAGCAGTTAAATGGTTTAATGTGTGGTCTGGTGGTTTGGCTGGTTTTAGTGGGTTTTTAATGGTTTTAATGGTGTGATAGGGAAGAACTGGATCCAAGTGAGACGGGCTGAGGGGAGGGGGGGCAGACTCAAAGT
>NW_024121199.1:9607961-9686417 GCF_016745375.1 Pimephales promelas | reverse complement strand
AGTCCTGACATGCGTGCCAAATTTGGTGAGTTTTTGAGCATGTTGCGGCCCCGAAAATGGCACTTACTTTGCAGAAAAAAAAAAAAAAATAATAATTAAAGCTGCAAGCAGCGATGGGCGGGCCCTCGCACCTGTAGCACGTCGGGGTCTGAGGCGGCCGCGTTGCATTTTCTGCAGCTCAGCCAGTGCGGCTGTGTATTTACTACGCTGCTTCGTTAAAGGTCACTTCCTGTTGCCAGCAGGTGGCACTATGACTGTGGGTGAATGTCGGAATGTAGATTTGTTCAGGGTGGGACTCTCGTCAAAGGTGTAAAATTTCATGCATATCTGGGCTTTTACAGTCAAGTTACTACAACTTCCTGTTTCAAGGCGAATCATCGACGCCACGGACACGCCCATCGACGAAAACCCGCAGATAGCACAACTTTACATCGTCAATGCCTTTAGAAGGCACAGCAGAAATGTGAAGTCGATCCGACTAAAGCCCTAGGAGGAGTTAGTTAAAGTACGTAATGAGTAAATCATCAAAAAATGGCGGTAAAATTAGAAATGGCCGACTTCCTGTTGAGTTTAAGGCATCGCTCCAGGAGACTTTTCTGTGCGTCTGGTCATGGTAGATGTACCACAGAAATTTCTTACATGTCGGTCAAACATGCGGCGGGGGCTGCTTTGTTAAAGGCCACTTCCTGTTGCCAGCAGGTGGCGCTATGACTGTGGGTGAATGTCGGCATGTAGATTTGTTCAGGGTGGGACTCTTGTCAAATATGTAAAATTTCGTGCAGATCTGGGCATTTACAGCCAAGTTACTACAACTTCCTGTTTCATGGCGAATCATCAACGCTTCGGACACGCCAATCGACGAAAATGCGCAAATAGCACAACTTTACATCGTCAATGCCTTTAGAAGGCACAGCAGAAATGTGAAGTCGGTCCGACTAAATCCCTAGGAGGAGTTCGTTAAAGTACGGAGTGTGTAAATCGTCCAAAAATGGCCTCCAATTCAAAATGGTGGACTTCCTGTCAAGTTTAGGGCATCGCTCCAAGAGGCTGTTTTGTGCGTCTGGTCATAGTAGATGTACCACAGAAGTTTCGTACATGTCGGTCAAACAAGCGGCGGGGGCTGCTTCGTTTAAGGTCACTTCCTGTTGCCACTAGGTGGCGCTATGACTGTGGGTGAATGTCGGCATGTAGATATGTTCAGGGTGGGACTCTTGTCAAATGTGTAAAATTTCGTGCAGATCTGGGCATTTACAGCCAAGTTACAACAACTTCCTGTTTCATGGCGAATCATTGACGCCACGGACACGCCCATCGACGAAAACACGCAGATAGCACAACTTTACATCTTCAATGCCTTTAGAAGGTACAGCAGAAATTTGAAGTTGATCCGACTAATTCCCTAGGAGGAGTTCGTTAAGGTACGGAGTGTGTAAATCGTCCCAAATCGGTCGCCAAATTCAAAATGGCGGACTTCCTGTCGAGTTTAGGGTATGGGTTCTTGAGGCTTTTTTGTACGTCTGGTCATGGTAGATGTACCACAGAAATTTCGTACATGTCGGTCAAACATATGGCGGGGGCTGCTACGTTACAGGTCACTTCCTGTTGCCAGCAGGTGGCGCTATGACTTAGGGTGAATGTCGGCATGTAGATTTGTTCAGGGCGGGACTCTAGTCAAATGTGTAAAATTTCGTGCAGGTCTGGGCATTTACAGCCAAGTTATTACAACTTCCTGTTTCATGGCGAATCTTCGACGCCACAGACACGCCCATCGACGAAAACGCGCAGATAGCACAACTTTACATCGTCAATGCCTTTAGAAGGCACAGCAGAAATTTTAAGTCCATCCGACTAAATCCCTAGGAGGAGTTCGTTAAAGTACGGAGTCTGTAAATCGTCCAAAAATGGCCGCCAAATTCAAAATGGCGGACATCCTGTCGAGTTTAGGGTATGGGTTCTTGAGGCTTTTTTGTGCGTCTTGATATGATACACGTCCCCACCAAATTTCGTGCATGTAGGTTGAACGTGGACGAGGGGCTAATTTTTTCCAATTTTCTAGGTGGCGCTATCGTGCCATTTTGCCCCGCCCATCCGCGAAACCCACAAAATACGAAATTTTTCACCAGTCCTGACATGCGTGCCAAATTTGGTGAGTTTTTGAGCATGTTGTGGCCCCGAAAATGGCACTTACTTTGCAGAAAAAAGAAAAAAAAAAATAATCCTAACAGTTTCAATAGGGTCCTCGCACTGTTAGTGCTCGGGCCCTAATAATAATCCTAACAGTTTCAATAGGGTCCTCGCACTGTTAGTGCTCGGGCCCTAATGATTGTGACATCACAGCAGCTCCACACCCCACACAGCTCTAGTGTATGATATTGGAGTTATTTTGATAAATAACCGCATTAATAGAGTGCCGAAGTTATGACGTCACTTTGTAGGACAACTCGGAAGCTAGCGGCGCATGGGTTCCCTCGGTCGAAAAGCTAAGCATTTTCCCCATAGACTTTTGGAAAATTGCAAAAAATAAGATCTGTATTCAACAAGTTTGCGACCCTTACACGTTTTGTTTGTCAAGATCATCTTTACAAGTTAATCCAAAATTTACACATTTTGAAGCCTACATATTTATTTTTTTTTTGTGAGAAAAACAAGCAGGTTATAACTGTGTGTTTTATGTCATATATCAAAATGGGAAAATATTTAGAGGCTTTGTTCACCACAGACCTTATTTCTGTATAATATTTCCTTATTTCTTTCGAAAAACCCATAGACTTTAAAGCGAGGGAACCGGAAGTGCTAAAATGCTAACTCACTTCCACGTTTTGGCCTACAGAGTGACGTCGTAACTCTTGTGGCTGATTGTTACAGTTTGTATTGAATTTTCGTTTGTGTTCATCACCTTTTTTATACTTTTTCAAACAGCCCAAGCATGCATAAATAGGATGGTGCGGAATGGTGCGTAAAACAAATTCTTAAGGAAAAAAACAAACATAAATAATTAAGCTGATCATTATGATCAGCTCCATTGCAGATTTTAACAGATCAAGGATTTAGGCGTTCCATTTAAACACATTGCAAGGGTTTCGGCAGTAGTGTGCACTCGTGCAACATAAGCAGTGATATCTTGTGAACGAGATGGAGGCAAGTTAGCGAAAATAATTGGACTAGTAATCCTGGCGACCTTGATTAGTTGGTTTAGGTGTGTTTAATTAGGATTTGAGCTAAGTTCAGCGGGATAGTGTTCATCCAGGAGGACTGGACACACCTGACGTAAAGTTATTTGACAAGTCGTTAACTTGATTCAAACCGAGTTCATAATCAGGGACGAGATGTTATCCTGGCATTCATGTGTGATGCTGAGCAGTTTCATCATTAGCACTTCTTGAATTAGCTGTCATCAGCTAATTAGTGATGTTTACTATTGCTGAAATGAAACCTCTTCCAGTTCCTGCCCCATATATGCCAGGTAAGTGAATGATACCTCAAGTCCTGCTGCTAACTGAGAAGTGTGACATGATTTTTGCATAGTGGCTTAAAATAGTGCTCAATAGACATTGAATTAAGGACCCAAGGCATATCTATGAAAGAAAATGTTATCTAGTTTGATAATACTGTGATTCCATTTTGACCTTATGTTGTTTGTGCAATTTTTGTATTGAAATAATACGATTATTTCTACCTTACATCTGATTTAACTAAAAGTCTGTCTGTACATCTGTTTTTTTTTTCCTGGTGAACACCAACAGCACATAATAAATAATGGGATCTTATGTCCTGCACATTCCGTCCTGTATCTGATGTCCATGTTCAATATTGGTCTAAATGTAAAGGATGCAATGTCACCGTTTTTCTGTAGGTCTGGTTGGTACCAGGTTTCACTTCCTGTGGTTGACCTCTACCCATCTTCCCGTCTTTACCTCTATATATTTCCCACTGCATGCCTTATTTTCAAAAGATACACACACACACACACACACATCAAGTATAAGCTACACCCCCACCCCCGACCAGCATCTTCACAAATTAATAATTCAGAACACAGATAATCAGTCAATAACGTTCTTTTATATACAACTAAATAATTCACTCATCCATAGAGGACATCTGCGTTTATGTGAGTATGTGTGTGCGCATTTGTGTGTGAGAGCAGCTCTATCTATGTACGTATGTATGTGTTTATGAAGCTATGAATACACTGTATCCCATTATAATATTGTAGTGGCTCTAAATAGTTTGTAAAGTCTAACATGATTTGCATATGCCACATTTTATATTTTGTTATCCAAAGAGATATGTCTGGATTGAGTGTTAAATGACATTTTGAGGCCTGTATAACAGTAATTTGGGGATGTCCTGGATTGTGAACCCATAACTATGTGCACACAGAAATACAAGCTTTCAAAAAAGAATGTCATTCACTGCACAGGAAAAATGTCTACATTGACCCGCCCTCAAACACTGTACAAGATGGCGGCGTACCTTCTCTAAACAAAATACAGCAATGTTTTTAAAGTCTACTTCTAGAATATGATGAACAAAGGATGTGGATTAGGTGTGTTTTGCTTTTTAATGTTTTCAAGTAATTTATGAAGCCACTGTAAACTTTTTCATTACATATTATATAGTTATATTACAATCCTAATATATTTTGTTCATGTTCATTAGTTTGTTTTGCTGTACTGTAAATTAAAAAGCCTGAAAACGTCACTGCTAAAACCTAAATATTGTTGTTTTCCGCCACATTTCTCACTGACTCACTCCATGCTTAAAGAAAATCCCGAGCTTCCCACTCGTATTTACGACTTTGTGGTGGCGTTCATGTGTGTTTTACACAAGATACAATCTTTTTGACATAATTTTAACACACTGTTGTGGTAATGGTCATTTAGTTTCCAACACAAGCTGTAGGCGGTGGACCAATCACAACAGACTGGGCCATCTGGCCAATCAGAGCAGATTAAGCTCTTGGAAAGACGGGGTTTAGAGACTCTGAAGTTTCGGACGAGTCGTTTGTGAATCTTTGAAAAATGTGGTGATGTGCAATGAGAAAATGAAAGGGTTTTTTGATGCATGTACGCCTAACGTACGAGACCAGTAGGAACCTTTAAAATAACATACAAGGGGCACTTTAAAGACCTCTGCCCAAATACAAACCTAAAATTGAGAAAATTAACAATTTTTGCATTCAAAGGTGCGTTTTTGAAAGGCCTAAAGGCTTGCCTTCACCAAGTGAGCTCCAAATGGCCACATTTTTTGACAATGGCTCTGCAGTTGAGAGAGTGAGAAGGGCATGGGAATTCTCATTTCCAATAGGAATTCACAAGTAAATCGGGGGCTTGTGCTGGATTTATATTCCAGAACCTCTCACACTTAAAGTTAGAACAATGCCCCAGTGTTTACAACACTGTTCCTGGAGACATACCAACAGTTAGGGCTGTAGTCAAGACCACCTTTGTCGAGTCCAAGACCAGGACTAGTCGAGTCCAATTCAAGACCGAGTCCAAAGAGGTTCGAGTCCAAGACAAGACCGAGTCCAAAAAGGTTCGAGTCCAGGACAGGAAAAAAAAAAAGTTTTCAGGGCCTGAATTTCATTTTTGCCAAACAAAATTATTAAATTTATCTGTGTGGATTAAGATTGTGGGAATATCCCGCATTATAAATGGGAGACCTGCGGGAATGATTCGAATTGTGCGCAACACCCAGGATTTTTAAGTAACGTTAGCTAGTAGCAGAGAAGATGCACTCTGTTGTAGTGAGCACTTGGTCGGTTAATTTCGGCATTTTCTAAGTTGACGTTACCCTGATAGGCTTGCCTAATAAATGAATAGGGCTGGGCAAAAAAATCGATTTTTCGATTAATCGTTTTTTAAAATGTGTTCGATTCAAAATCGATTCTCAACGGCCGGAATCGATTTTTTTCCATATAAAGGGCTCGCGGACGCGGTGCTGCATCTTCTCGTCTCTCTGCACTAGGCAAGCGCTGCAGCTGTCGATACACACACGCGTTTAGGAGTCGGGACATGACGGAATATTCACTTAACAATCGGGCCAGCATTGCATCGTAACCTATGATCGTAACTAGCGTTTATCATTTTTACGTCTTTTTGAGTTTTACAAGCAATGTTAAACCATCCCGTGCTCGCGCACTCTCAGAGATGTCTTTCACTGCGTGCACAGTAACGTTACAGCCTAAATCTGCCTCACAAACAGCTCGCCAGAAACAAAAGTTTTATCCCTGGATTATATCACTTTAACAGTTAAAAACACGCTACATTGTCAAAACTCTGGTCTTGGTGAGTAACCTCCTAAAGACAGTCGGTAATGTCTTAAATTAGCATTAAACGTGTGTGACAGAAAGTTAATGAAACAGTAATGGATTCGCACACTAGTTCTTAAAGTGAACGCAGCCATTTGTGTCAGTCATTCATTCTGTTGTCATAACAACAGAATATAGTATTAATTGTAAGCAATCAGACTTAATAGCCTTTGTATTTAATTCAGTCTGGACTAAAAAGACTATCCAGTGTTATTTTACATTGGATTACTTTATTCAGTTTCTGTAGTATTTCTGACATACCCAAAAAACTACCCCAAAATGTAGTCTTTATTCTATTGTATTTATTTGTGCTACTTTTTTCAATTTAATTCAAAGATTGAAATCAAGCTTCCATACATAAACTCTTAAAACAAAAATAAACAAAAAATTACATTACCATTTAGGTAAGATCAATGTAAAAAAAAAAAAGTCTAAATATTTATATATTTATTTATCTTTATCTATCTTAAACATAAAATAACATGATACTGTTTGATCAAGCTGTGCGACTGTTCTGACTTTTTTTGCATATTGCATCAAAATCCTGTTTATTCTCTGTATGCATTTAGTGTACCTAAAATAAAAAGAGTTTTATATACAGGTTTATGGCTCTTAATTTACTTGTATTAATTAACCACTAGTAAACTTATGTCCACTGTTCTTTTTTATAAATATAGGATTTGTATTACATCTTCATTATAGTCGAATCGAGAATCAAATCAGGAATCGAAATCGAAAATTGAATCGAGAATCGAAATCGAATCGAACTGAGAGCTTGTGAATCGAAATCGAATCGAAATTGAAATGTGAATCGATACCCAGCCCTATAAATGAACACACATTCAAAAATGTTGGACTCGGTCGAGACCGAGAGCCATACTTGGCAAGACCAGTGGCTGAGACCGAGACAAGTCCGAGTCTGAGACAAGTCCGAGACCATAGAAAAACGACCAGACTCGAGTACTACAGCCCTACCAACAGTACACCTTTTAGATGTCTCCTTTATTTGACCCATTCATTTCTGATCTCATAACCCTTTTCCACCAAAGCATTTTGACAGCCAGTTCGGAGCCGGTGCCTGCGCGCGAACCAGTTCTTTGTGTTTCGACTGCCAAAGAACCGGTTCTCGGCCAGGGGAACTGGTTTCAAAGCGGCACCAACTCTTTGCTGGACTAAAACCGTTCTTTTACCACGTCATGCTTAAGTCGGGGGCTGGGGCGGGTTTAGATGTGTTCTAAACATCTTTTCTGACCATAATATACACCCTTTTACAGTTGGTAAACATGGTGACGTTTTTTCGTGGGCGGAGCTTAGGTGGAGGCAGAAAGATCCATCTGGCCGCTTCACTAACGTTAGTTAGCAAGGATTGTTAGCTTGTTTTTTTAACAATGACTGGAAAATCCGATATTATCTTAATGTGTAAGGTCACCCAGTGTCCAGGACTGCGATTGTTATTTTTAACGGACGGAACCAGATTGGCCGACCCGTAGTCGCCTACTCACTCAATGCATGGACGATCTGACAGGATTAACGTACGTTACCTCAGTTGAGTGGCCTAACTTCTACACCTACGTTATAGAGAAACTGATCGTAAAGAGAAACTGAGGGCATATAAATCTTTAGATACCTATATGGTCCTGTACATGACTTGTGTGTACGATCCGCAGTCCTGCCGAGCCAGCGCCGAGACCATGACAATGTAAAGAGTGACATTACAGTGCGATTTTAGTGATGTGAATATTTTCTAGAAATAAAAGTTCCAGACACAGCATATTTATTTTTCATCAATTCTTGCACCAAACAACACAACAAGATGACATTTAATAATAGTAACAAATATTTAAGCTCCTTATTAGCTGAATCTTGCTGTTTTGCATTGGCCGTCTCCAGTTTTCACTTTGTTTTGCCTTCAGGTAGCGCCGTGACGTAACTGACGTTGGCGCAAAAGGGGTCTATAAGATCGCAAAGCCAGAAGAAACATTTGCAGAAACACAATGGAGTCCGCCTTTATAATTGTTATGCTTGAAGTTGGCACAAGCTTTTCTATTTTTTTATTGAAAACATTATAAGCAAAGAAGAAAACAGTCACATTATAGAACAAATAAATGGAAAGAAAAAAAGACTAACTAATCAGAAAAGATTACATATCAAATGAAAAGATTAAAAGACTTGCATATTTAAAATTTTTTAAAGCCTTCTTGGTACAGAGATAGAGATTAGAGATAATCCCAAAGTAATGTTGTACTTGCAAGCGTTTCTAGCTAAGACGTATGGCGACGCACACAGTGACGTAACGACGTTGTTCCCTGGGCGCTCTAGTCAGTGGAAAAACAAACAGGTTCTGAAGCGGTTCGCCAGTTGAACCAACTCCGAACCAACTTTGAACCAGCACCAGTTCCGAACCAGTTCTTTTTTTGGTGGAAAAGGGGTATCAGAGGTCTCATCCTTTGGCGTCGTATGACATTTCGTCGAAATACTATGCACATGGCACGCTTTAGCGTCAATATAACATGCAGAACCCAAGGTGTCAAACAGGTGATTAGCATCCTTTAGCGTCAATGAGACGCAGACCCTACCCCAGACCTAAACCTACCCATAACAGTGCGTGTTATATTGACACTAAAGGGTGCCATGTGTGTAGTATTTTGGCGAAATGTCATATGGCGTCACCTATATGACGCCAAAGAATGAGAATGCGTTGGTAAAATCAGGTGTGTTTGATTAGAAAGACCTTACTTTCTGACATCCCAATTGGTTTGTGACACTCTAAATACATAAGTATTTACATAAGCATTCCTTTTTAAAGTGTTACACTCGACACTTTATATAGGAAAATACTTGACTAAAGCCAAGTTCACACTACAGGATTTTTAAGCCCGATTTATACCCGATTTGCAAATCGTTGAGCTCGCCGACAGGTCAGGATGTTATCGCGTGCAAATCACGGGGGATTAGCGGACGATGAACGCGTGGCAATCTGTTAGTATGAAAGAGCCAACAACGCAGCGAAAACGCTCGCAGACGCGTCGCCGAGCCCAGAAAAATATCTAGCCTGCTAGATATCCGAGCCGTCGCACGACTCAACCTCAGTGATGTCATGTTGAGGACACCAGGTAAATCTTAGTTTTTCTTTTTTTTGTTGCATTTTTTTTTTCTCAGAGCAAATCATCACGCAAACAGTGTGCAGCACTAGTTTCTGTCTGACGTTCATATTCGTGTGTTCTCTTCTTCGCTGGGTATTGGCGCACGTGCTGTTTCGTGTCATTTCTGGTCGTTTTATTGCGTGTTTTTTCGTGACAAAACGTGGTTTGTAGACAAGATAGAATCGTTGGGTGACAGAGTTGTTGTCAACTTATTATTTATTTGATTATTTTCATGATTTAGACCGTACCATAGTACTGAAACAGCTCTCATTAGAGTCAAAAATGATTTGCTCTTATCATCCGATCGTGGTTGTATCTCTATGTAGTGCGTTGTCAACTCGTGTAGTGAGTTACCTCCTGGTGTGGATCAATCGTGTTGTGCTGTTTGATGTGAACTGCTAAACAACTTGAACACTGATTTCACTGAGAGCAAGTCATGTAGTGTGAACCGCACAGTTCAGCCCGACGTTTTAAAATCATGTAGTGTGAACAAGGCATAATAATGATAAACATACTGACTTAATGCTGTATTCATTTGTCCTAAGAATGCATGCATCAGCATGGTAGCCTATTGCTCTGGCTTTATTTACTTGGTGGAGCAACAACCTAAGTAATACAAACTCTGTTTTGAAAATGATAGCAATGTGTGTGATTGTTCTTTGTATGAAATTTTTTGGCATAGATGGCTTACACACACACACACACAATATGCAAGCAAGAAAGAGAGAGAGAAAAGAGCTTTTACAACCTCAGTCTTTGATAAAGATCTGCACAATGAATGAGTTACATGAAAGCCAATGAATGGTTTCTAAATGAATAGTCAGGAGAGCATCAGATCGTGTTGACGTATGCATGTCAAATGTATTGGTGCGGTTAATTAGGGGTCTGATGTGAATACAGCTGTCGACGAGGGCCAGCTGGGATTGAGTCTTTTGTTTCTGCTCTGTGGAAAATGAAGGGATGCTGTAGATAAAGAGGAAGTGATGGAGCTGAAAAGACGGGAGCTTTGGTTAGGAATGCCGACTGTGGATTATAGCATTCTTCTGCCGCTTAAGACATTCGTCTCCTGTCCCACTTACTCATTCACTCATTCGACTCTTTCCTGTCTGACAGTCCACTTGTCCACAGTGTTCCGGGCTCAAAGTTAAGCTTTATGGATAGCATTTGTGGCTTACATTAATTATTCCATACAAAAGTTTTATTTGAGCTGTAAAGGTGTCATGGTCAACATTTTAGCAGTATGGCTCTTTTCTTCAGATAAGATCTTACACTATGTAATCATGTAAAGATGATGTTCCACTAAAGTAAGTGTCAGGGTTTTGTTCTGTTATGTCTTTGTTTTCATTGTGTTCACCTTCATCTTCAGTTTATCCACCTTTCCCATTTGTTTAATCTCATTCACCCGTTGCTCGTTAATTAGTTCCAACTAGTTTCTTGTTTGGTCTTCATATATATATATATATATATATAGTTTTTATGTAATATATAATGTGTATATATATATATATACGCCTGGCTATCAGCTTTTAACAGGCTTCAATTTTCTCTGTTGAAATCAATGGGGTCGCTGTATCCATTTTTTTTGGATTTTACTGTCTATGGATGTTTTGTGTGTGCACTCATTCAAAGCATGCGTCCAGAAAGCCGCGTCTCAGGATTGAGGACTGAATTGAGTTCTCTTTCCATTTTCTTGTGCTTGAACGGACAAATTCACACAGACATTTCGGCGAGTATCCTAGTAAACACAGTCGGTTATGGCTTAACTGAATGTAAATAGTTGAGAAATAAAACAGTACCAGATCCATGCAACCCTTAAAGTGACAGCAGCCTAATATTCTCACTGCGCTGCAGTCTGTTTTAATGTTAACCAAACAACAAAAGACCAAATATATTTGGGGTTGATGAGTTTTAGCTTACCTCTAGGGCATCCAAGACGCAAGTACACATTGATGGCCTAAGACAAGAAACGAGCGGTTTGTGTAAGAAAATGAACAGTATTTATATGGTTTTTACCTCAGATCACTTGGACATGGCTATGGTTACACAAGGTAAAAACGATATAAATACTGTTCGTTTTCTCACACAAACCGTTCGTTTCGTGTCTTAGGCAATCAATGTGTTCTTACATTTACAAGTCATTAAATCATGTTTAATTTGGACTTCTCTGTGCATGATCTTTGAGGTGGTGACCATAGACCTGCATTATATGACTGATAAGACACGAACAGTTTGACCTAAAAATATAAAAATTGAAACTACTGCGGAAACAAAGACACCTACATCTTGGATAAAGATATTGAGGTACACTAAAACATACCAACAATTTATTTCAAAGTGAACTATCCCTTACACATCAATGTTGAAACGGATGTGCTGCTTAATTGTTGTTTCTTAATGTTTAAAAATTCAAAAGAACAGTATTTATTAATAGAAATAGAAATCTTTTGTAACAAAAATGCCTTCACTGTCTCTTTCGACCTATTTAATGTGTCCTTGCTGAATGTAAGTATAATTTAAAACAAAACTTTCTGGCCCCAAACTTTATTTTTAAACATAATTTTTTTGGGAGGCAACATTTAATCATTTAAATACAAGTTAAGTGCAAAACGCAAATGCGACGGATCAGCTTAACTTAGTTGTTTATTACCCATAATTTCAATCAAAGATTGACAAACATTCAAACAACCAAACTATTTTCTCTATCCCATACATACATACTTTGGCCAACTGCTGACATCAAACAAACACAAATACAAACAAGCACACTAACACACTGTCGAAATCAAGTTTTACCCTTCTTTTCTCCCAATTAACAAATAAATGGAATAAAATAAATTAAAAAGGCAAAGACTTTCAAAAAAATCATGCACTAATTATACAAATGCAACAAAGAAATATTAACATCTAAATTAAAATACAGAAGCTCTCTCACTTAAAAAGCAAACACAGCCACAAACTGTACCGTGAACACGCACTCCCACGAATACAATAGTGATCTAGCACTGCGACGTCATGGCGGTCCTATCAGGACGCCACAGGAAGCACAGAGGTGAGCGTTCTCGTGAGAATAAGAGTGATGTTACATTCATTAGATTGCATTGTACTGTGAGGTGTTGCTTCTATCCTCATGATGAAGTTAGGTGACATTGTGGTTCATCATTCAGTATCAGGATTACTGCTGTAACATATGTTCTTAAAGGGATACTACACTTTTTTTTGGAAATAGTTTTACCGTTTTTAATCCATTCAGCCGATCTCCGGTTCTGGCGGTACCACTTTTAGCATAGCTTAGCATACATCATTGAAGTGCACAAGACCATTAGCATTTCTCAAAAAAAAAAAAAAAAAATGACCAAAGAGTTTCAATATTTTTCCTATTTAAAACTTGACTCTTTTTTAGTTACATCATGCACTAAGACCGACGGAAAATGTAAAGTTGCGATTTTCTAGGCTGATATGGCTAGGAACTATACTCTCATTCCTGCATAATAATCAGCAGGCGCAATGATATGACGCAGCGCCTGAAAATAGTCCCCAGCTCGATAACTTCCAACGCGAACGGGACTAAGTTTGTGTAGTTATGCTGATGGAAGATAGCATATTTTCAGGCGCTGCGTCATATCATTACGCCTGCTGATTATTACGCGGGAATGAGAGTATAGTTCCTAGCCATTTCAGCCTAGAAAATCGCAACTTTACATTTTCCGTCAGTGTACGATTTAACTATAGAAGATTTAAATAGGAAAAAAATCGAAACTCTTTGGTCACTTTTTTTGTTTTTGAGAAATGCTAATGGTCTTGTCCACTTCAAAGATGTATGCTAAGCTAAAAAGCTAAAAGTGCTACCGCCAGAACCGGAGATCGGATGAACGGATACAATAACGGTAATCCTCAACAGTTTAACTCTGGGGGAGTTGTAAAATGAGCCTATTTCCCAAAAAAGTGGAGTATCCCTTTAAAGAGATGTAAAGATGGTGCTTTAGGAAACATGGTCATGACCTTTTCTGTTTAGCACATAACATGTCTTTTTTTTTTTTTTAGTATAACTAATTTAATTCAATGTCTTATTATAGGGACCTATTACATTTACACTTTTTAGATTATGTCTTATTAAAGGTCATTTACTCAACTTCATATCATTGCAAATCTGTATTACTTGTTTCTTTTCTGTGGAACATACTAGTTACATTATCATCGTATGGAAAAGAGCAGTGTCAACATTCTTCACAACATCTCTTTTTGTGTTCCACAGAAGAGTGAAAGTCAAACAGGTTTGGAACAATGAGCATGATTTCTATGTAACATTACCTAGAGCGCTATAGCTTGAAAAGCATCTATATTCGCCATGGTCTCAAAAGCACCTTTTGCATTATTATGTTATGTTGTGTTTGCCGTCAGAAAAGTGGTTTGGTTATACTTATTAAGGTAAGTTTTGTGAACAAGTTCTATGAATTAGGCGAACACAGGTGACACGACAAAGGGGAGTTCACTAAAGTGAGCCTGGTACGGTTTCAGTTAAGAGAGTCTTGGTGGCTGAGCTCGGAGTCAGAATTGGGGTCCGGGAGAGCATGGTTATCCTGGAGATACCCTTCAGGATCGGGGTCATTCTCGTCATTGCTTTCCGCACTGTAGTCCACTTCCTCCAGGAACGCTGGCTCATCCTCATCCAACACGTATGTGGTGTTACTGCAGAAAACACACACAGACACATGGCTGTCACACAAAAAAATCGATTTCGCATGGTCTTAAGGTCCTTGCACACTGAGACCCGAAATTTTGCGTCAGATGCGTTTTAATCCGTTGCAAAAAAAATTGTAAAACAATACAAAATGGAGTCTTTAAACAGTGAGAATGATTTTCTTGTCCTCTCTCTTTTTAAAAAGAGAAAAGAAAAGAGGGAATATTGGGTCCATCATCTAATCCTGACAGCGTAGAGAGAGAGAGGGGAAAGAGAGGTCCACTGCGGGATTATTCAAAGTTTACTTCAGGATGTCAGTGGCTCAGTTTGATGCTTTGCTAGCAATACTGGAGCCACATGTTAAAAGAAGAGCACCAATTTTCATGAAGAGTTTTGGATTTTAGCGTTGGCTTGTACGGTGGCTCTGAATCGTCAAAAAAACCTCTCAAAATGCTTTCTAAGGATGCGAAAAACGATTTTTTTTTTTTTACGAACGAAAGTTTCGGAGGCAGTGTGTAAACAGACTCGGGTTTATGCCACTTTTTCTCCTTCTCGCTCATCTTTCCGTGATTTCTTGAAAGAGCGTAAAGGCCCTTGAACGCCGAGTACGAAATTCACGTCCGAAATTTTCGCACGTTTAAAAACAAATACGACCTCACGTTATGTCAATTATGCTTGCACTGCCTCCGAAACTTTCACCCGTCATGAAAACATTCAAATCGGGTTCAATTTTCTGGGTTTTTTCGCATCCTTAGCAAGCAGTTTGAATGACGTTTTGACAATTCAGAGCTACCGAATCACGGATATGAAAAAACGCTTACGAAAATTTGCGTTTTTTGACTTGGTGTACAAGGGCTTAATGGAGTAGTTCATTTTTAAAAACACTTTTGCTGATAATTTACTCACCTCCATGTCATCCAAGATGTCTTTCTTTCTTCAGTCGAAAAGAAATTAAGGTTTTCGATGAAAACAAAAAATAAATAAGTTAAATAAATAAATAAATAATAAATACGTTTTATAAGCACAAATGCTCGCCTTGCTCTGTTCTGTGATGCGCGTTCGTGACTCTCCTGTTCGAACTCGTTCATCAAAATGAACGAATCTTTTTTCGAGTCATTTTGTTCATTTAACGAACGAAATGAGACACAGAACAGAGCAAGGAGAGCATTTGTGGTTATAAAACTTAAAAGTTTTTTATTTATTTTTGAAATGACGATCGTTTCGCTAGATAAGACCCTTATTCATCGCCTGGTGTCGTTTAAAGCCCTTTGAAGCTGCACTGAAACTCTCATTTGGACTTTGAACCGTTTGGTTCCCATTGAAGTCCATTATATGGAGAAAATCCTGGAATGTTTTCATCAAAAACCTTAATTTCTTTTCGACTGAAGAAAGAAAGACGTGGACATCTTGGATGACATGGGGGTGAGTAAATTAGCAGCAAAAGTGTGTTTAAAAGTGAACTACTCCTTTAACACAACATCATCCAGATGAGCCAATCACCAGAACTAGTGCAAAAAAACTTTTACTTTTCATTATTATTTTTATTTTGTACTTTTATAACAAGAGATGGTTTTGAATTTTATAGTGGATTGTGACCAAATACCTTTTAATTATTTATCAGCCCTACAAAAAATAAATAAATAAATAAAAAGACCTATGCAAGAGTGCATTCTGTTTACGGTTTAGTGCTTGTGACCCCAAAACCAAGGTACGTACCCATCCGTGACTTCCTTATATCATTACCCCCCAAATATATATTTAGTGAGTTTAGTTTGTGTGTGTATATATATATATATATATATATATATATATATATACACATATATATATATATATAAGGACATTGATTTTCATAATTTTGGCTCTGTATACCGCCAGAATCGAATTCAAATAAATCAAGATCAATTTATTTAATTCAACGGGTTGAACAAAAATATAATTTTACAAATGATGACAAGTTCAGAAATTACAAATGAAAAATGAACAGATATTTCTAGATTTTCCATGATCGCTGGTGCACTGTGGACCAAGAAACCAGATCCAATCCCCAAGTCTCTGACATTTGGTTTTCTATATATAGCTCGGGACTCCCCTTCAATGTAATTCCATGGGATTTCCCACCTCTCCTCAACAAGCCACATAATTCGAGACATCATTCATGTTTGCAGCAAAACAATGCGGGACGAGTTACGAGCCACAGTTTAATACTCGGGGTTAGAGATTTGAACAACCCCCTAACCTAAAGTTTGAGCTATAATAAATGACGGGTCAATACAACAAAACCAACAAACGACTCCTGTAGGGTAGCGGTCGAAAACCTCATGTGGCGGCACAGGAGGCATTTCTCAGCATCCCTCTCTCTCTCTTTCTCTCCTAACACAATAACCTTACTAAGAGTGATGATGGTTTTATGGCCCTCTTGTTAAGCAGTTAAATGGTTTAATGTGTGGTCTGGTGGTTTGGCTGGTTTTAGTGGGTTTTTAATGGTTTTAATGGTGTGATAGGGAAGAAACTGGATCCAAGTGAGACGGGCTGAGGGGAGGGGGGGCAGACTCAAAGTGGATTAGCGGGCGTTTTGATCAGGTGATTAGATGACTATAATGAGCAGAGTGCTTCTCTCTTCACTCAAGTGCGCTGAGCCCCATGTGACTGACATCTCCTCAAGTGGTGCCGGCCATTAGAAGAGAGCTGCAAGATGTGTGTGTGTATGCATGTTATTATCCATTACAGAAATACACAAGTTGGGAGGGGCCGAAGAATGTTCCCAAGAAGCTTCTAGACTCTAGAAGATTCTGACATCATGGACTATTATTGTTCTGAACATTGTGGGCTTTGAGCTGCTTAATGTTGTGTTGAAACTTGATATGGCAGTCGTTGCGTCTTCTACGGTTTGTGCCGGTTCATGCGGCAGCACAATAACAGGACGTCCCTGAGCTGGATATGGTCATTGTACTGGTGTGTGTGTGTTTTACCTGGTGATGTTGGGGATGCTGCGTGTGTCTAAGTCGTTCTCCATGTCCAGTAGATGAGAGTTGTGGTTGTGGAGCTCCAATGGGGACGTGAAGCGTTTTAGCCTGAGCATAGCCAAACAAAACTGAGCGCCCATTTCCTCCAATTCATTTGTCCCGATCTGGAGACCCTGCAAACACACACACAGATCCCATGTTACAAGAACTATTTGTACAGGATTAGTTTGCAAAATGACATCTGGTTCGCATTCATAAACTCATTCATTATGATTTCATGGACTGATATAGACAGCATTGGGTTCTTCAGATTTGACTAAAACCGGAGTGTGTATTGTCTGTGTGTGAGACACAATGAATTATATAAATAAAGTAGGGCTGTAAAACGATTAATCGCGATTAATCGCATCCAAAATAAAAGTTTGTGCTTACATAATATATGTGTGTGCACACTGCACAGTGTATAATTATTTTATATATAAATACACACACATGCTTGTATATATTTAAGAAATATTTTCATGTATATACTGTATATAGATTTATATATAATTTATATTATATATAAATATAAATATTTTATATAGAATATTTGTTTCTTAAATATACAAGGGTGTGTGTGAATTTATATATATATATGAAGAGTTCAGATGCAAACGCCTCTAAGTGCCATTTGAAATTTTATTCTAAAATGATCATTTTTATCAAGCTTGTATATTTAAGTTCAGTAATTTCACTTAAATGGCAATGAAGATTACCTATTAATTGTCATTTAAGTGAAATTACTGAACTTAAATATCCAAGCTTGATAAAAATGGTCATTTTAGAGTAAAATTTCAAATGGCATTTAGAGGCTTTTGCATCTGAACTCTTCATATATACACAAAATAATTATACACAGTGCACTCGCATATACTGTATAATGTAAACACAAACTTTTATTTTTGGTAACCCCTTCAGCCGTTACTTATTCACCATACAGCACTTGCCTCGAGTACCTTATTGCTTTTATAAAACAGTTACCCTACAATAAAAATATTAAAGAAAAAAAATATGTATTAGTGCAACTTTCATGAAGTAAAATCACTAAAAGCCTTCCTTCCGCTAGAAAAAAATAGTCCCTAACCGTGAACACTGACGGCAACGTCGTTCCGATGTGTGATATGCATGAAAGCTCAAATAAAAACAACATAGGAACTGCAGTGTCGCGCAGTGATACATAGAACCGTTGGGTGAAGCGGTCATAGCCGTGTTTTATCATGAATAAAACACAGCTATTGACCAATCAGAATCAAGGATTGGAACTAACCGTTTTATAAATAAATTCAATTAATTGCATAAATAGACATAAATAAATCCTGTAGAATATCTAGGCAGGTGGAGCTGGGGGAGGTGGAGGGGTTCAGAGTAAATCTGATTGTTTTACAGAAAACAATGAACCAGAATTTCTAAATGTAAAGCAAGCAATCTCATCACCAATCCGCTCGTTCGGCTCTCTAGATAAAAGTATCTAGAGTCGGGACCACCCCTGAATATAACTTAAGCTCAGCATGTAGCATTTGTGGCATAATGTTCATTTACACACCCAATTTGGTAACATTTTACTTGAAGGGGTGTGCATAAGACTGATATGACACCTTCATAACCATGACATGACATATGTTATGAATATGAAGGAAGTTTTATCCATGTTTGTGACAACTGTCATTAAGTGTCATTTGCTCAGTTATGACATTTTGAATGCAAATATGACATTGTTTAAGATGTCTTTGTTATGACACCTTGACATAAACCAATACATTATAACCTGTCAGTGTCTTTGTCATGACAACTTGACTTTACTAAGACAACACAACCTGTCATAAACATGACATGGCAGATTAATGATCAAACTTAAGAAGCTTTATTGGTTAACTAATCTGTCAGGTGGTTGGTTTTGACATTGACTGTCATGAAGCCATTATAACTTTTTAATGACAATTCAATTAGTACTACTGTAGTTGTTATAATGCTTCATGACAACCAATGTTGTTATGATGTTATGGTTTATGGCAAGATCTCATAACAAAGACATCTTAAACAATGTCATTATTGAGCGAAAGACACTTAATGACAGTTGTCATACACATGCATAAACCCTACTTCATATTCAAGACATTAGTCTTATGCACACCCCTTAAAGTAAAGTGTTACCAATAATTTTAACTTGTCCCTCCTTTCTGGATGGATTATTTGCAGAAATGTGAAGCTTATGACATTATATGAATTCTTCTGTTAAATCTTGTGCATTTGTTTGAGCTGTAAATTAGCAATATCGCTTTTATTGATGTTGAAAGATTTAGGAGCTATGTTGCCATGGCAATAAAGTTGTAGAATTGTAAATATCTTCACTCATAAAAGATATACAAGTGATTGTGTTACAGTAAAATCAGTCATCAAGCATATTGTTAATGTCTTGTGCCAATACACGGAGTGTTTAAATATTTATGAATTGGCCCTATTCACTTCTATTGTAAGTGCCTCCCCACAGCTGTAACCCACAGCTTTTTTATATATAAAGAAGAGAAGGCAGGACAAATATTGAAATGAATTTTTGTGGAAATCAACACTGTGCTAGAATTCCGCTTGTTCGGCTCTCTAGATAAAACTCAGGACTTGGGACCGTTATGCTCAGCATGTAGAGTTAGTAGCATTATGTTCAATTACACAATTTTTACACATTGCACACTTATCTGAAAATGACTTTCTCATTCAGGCGAAATCAAATCTACACAATAAAACTGTTTTTTATAAGTCTTCCCTGAAGCAAAGCATCGTGTTTACAATGCACTGGGATGATACACTGAGTGGATCAAGGGAAGAACTAATCATTGGATTGGAAGTTGTGATTAATGGCATCAAATCTTTAAAAGGGTTTTGTTTGAGACTCTTGGAAACAAGTAAACTACACGCCAGCTTTGCTTTCTGGGTTTTGTCTAAAGAAAACAGCACTTACTGGATTGCTTTGGGCAGAAATTCACAATATTTACACACAATTTTCTGTTGTCGTCTGTACTGTTCACGGAGTCAATATGTTACATGTACTTACCAAAGTAATAACAGTAAATTAGGCATCATTGCATACAACTAACCCTCAACCAAACCCTAATCCTAACCATATAGCAGTTCATTAATACTACTCAGTTCTTAAATATATAATTACACAGTAACAATGACACCTTAAAGGAGAACTCCGGTGCAAAATGAACCTTTGGTCTAATTACACATTGGTACCTAGTCGACCGTTCACTGAGATTTGTTTTCATGATTGAATCTGAATGTAAAGAGTTTTATCTCTAAAAACTGTTTAACGTATATGCTAGTATATGGGGGCATATAATAAGTAAAAATAAATCACTAACAAGGCTCAAAATTGTTCTCAATGCTTCGTTTTGCATGTATGGACCCTGATTATGCTACTGTGTTAATGTGGGGCTATTTTGAGCCTTGTTAGTGGCATTAACTAGCGATTTCTCTTTACTTATTATATGCCCCCATATACTAGCATTATAGGCTAAACAGTTTTTAGAGATAAAACTCTTTACATTCGATTATCATGAAAACAAATCTCAGAGAACGATTGACTATACCAATGTGTAATTAGACCAAAGGTTCATTTTGCGCCGGAGTTCTCCTTCAAAATAAAGTGTAACCTTAAATTGTTTTTAAATGTTTTTTCTTCGAAAGGAGAATATGGACTAGGGAAATGAGGGCAACTTGGCAAGTCAATTATGCAAATGAAGCGTGCCAAGTCGCGTTGACCAAGTCATATTGATGATCATGCTGATCATACTGAATTTCTGACAATGTCAGAACATTATCTTCGGTCACAAAACAATGGCCGTCTTTAAAGGGATAGTTCACTTTGAAATTTAGCTTACCTCAAGGGCATCCAAGAGGTAAAACGATATAAATACTGTTCTTTTTCTCACACAAACCGCTCGTTAGCACTAATCTAGTTACTGTCAATTGGTCACTGTAGACAGAAATAAGCTTCAGCCATGTTACTTGAACTCACAGAGACGCCATTATGTGTCATACAGAGAGAAGACTGTGAGTCACTATCAGAGACATGAGACTACTGCATCTTTCACAGATGGTCTATAGCGCCATCTACTGTTCACATGCATCATGGCAACCTGTCATTTTATATTTACTGACATTTGAACATTTCTTCAAGACAGTTATAAAAACAAGCAGTGGTAATCGCCTTTGAATATCGAAACCATCTGTTTAGATCTTGTGTGACAGTGTATTTGTAGCTTTAAATCTGGTGTCCATGTGTTAGTGACTTGCTTGTTTGTCGTGATGCATATTATCAAACACGCCTCTAATGGACATCTTCTTTAAGATGTGGCATTACAAAATGCTAGCGCTTCTACTAATAATATTTAACAGGCGTAATTGAACAGGCCATGCTTACTTTAAAACTGCTCTGTGTACTTTTACACCCTTTTCCCTTTTTTAACATAGTTGAGAAAAGTAAAAAAGAACGGTTGCCATTTTTAAATGCCACGTTGAATACAAAAAAACAGAATTTAGAACCGTACATGCTTTGCACAGAATAAAATATTGAGATCTTTTAAGAATTTTTGTTTATGACTTGGCGCACCTTTAATTATTATTATTTTTTTAAATACACTATATATAAAATTTAATTTTGACTAGTTCTCTTTGGCCAAATTAGAAATGTTTTGAATCATAACCATGTCTCATGAACCAGAGAGGTAACTTAAACTAAAGTTAAACTTACTCTTAGGTAAAATATACTATGCAGAGCACTTGTTTCAACATGTCAATCAGTTGTTCCCCTCTTTCTCCTTTAAAAGTCAATCTAAGTTACATTTTTAGCATCTATGAAGAAACTTTAACATCTATGGGACCTTTTCATTGCACAAAAGATTCTTTATAGTAGAAAAAAAGGTTATTTAGATGAAGAATTTTTCCTGAAAAGGTCTTTGGGAAATCAAACTTTTTTATGATGGTTTATGTATGACATTGCAGCAGAAACACCATTTTTAGAACCTTTATTTTTAAGTATATATATATACATATATACATACATACATTTATATACATACATATATATATATATATACACAAGTTGTATATTATTTCTCTAATTTTCAATAAAATACATTATTAGAGAAATATTATAAGTATTATAAATTATATTAATAGTTATTAATAATTATAAATATTATTAGAGAAATAATATACAACTTGTATATATATATATAAACAAGTTGTATATTATTTCTCTAATTTTCAATAAAATACAATATGCTATTGATCAGTGTTAACTATTAGCAGTATTATATTTAAACAACATAATTGCAGTTGTGTTATTTCTAGGGTTGCAAAATTCCAGGGAATTAACAGGAAATTAGTGGGAATAAACTAGAAATTGCTAAATTGCAAGGTAGCCTAAAGAAAACTTAAAGGGGTGGTAAAATGCCATTTTCACAAGATGTCAAATAAATCTCTGATGTGCCCAAAGTGTGTGTGTGAAGTTTTAGCACAAAATACACCACAGATATTTTTACATAGCATGTTACATTTATCTAATTTAATTATAAAATTCATGTTTATTAGCAGACAAATATGGAGAGTCTAATAAGAAGTGACAACATGTAGAATGCAACAGGACGTCTCTGTTTATGTTGCTTTGCAGATGTGGAGTTAACTATCTTCAATTAGGATATTCTGTCATGTATAGGGTTGGGTATCCTTCGAATTTGAATGATTCTGATTCCGATTCCTTGTTTCGATTCCGGTTCCTAACGATTCTCGATTCCGATTCTTTTAAGAGGCAGGGTCAAAAAAGTTTAGCTAACCTTGCTAACCAACGGCCTTTCTGAAGGAAATACTCCTTCTGTCACAAATACTCCTTTTGTCACAAATTTAGCATTTTGCCGAGATTTCATTATTTTTTAGAAAAGTGAAGCCACACTTTGGACCACCGACGTAAGCTACTCATGTTCGACTCGCGCGGTTATGCCAACACTTCCGGAAGACGCTTCTTCGTTGGTGTTGTTCAGCGGTTTCTTCTTTCGCTCGGCGGACTGTGAATATCGAAACTAGGAATCGAAATTTTAACTTTTGAACGATTCCGGGAAAAATGAAAAGTTAGTCCCGGTTCCAATCGATACTCGATTCTCGATACCCAATCCTAGTCATGTAATCTATAAATCGGTCATATAGGAATTGTTGTGAGATGCACACAGAGTGACTCTCTATTACATGTGAAAAGATGGATGCTAAAGTTTGAGCTGACTCACAAATGTACTCTTATACTACAGCTCTTCCTCTCCTCTCCTCAACATGGACTGCATGTTCCTGGGGGCGGGGCTTATTATGTACATTTTAGGGTTGGTGACATCACCAACCAGGGAGGAATGCCGTATAGTCCCCACCAGCCGACTGTTGTAGTCCTTTTCTTTAAAAGCAAATATCTTCCTTTGCTTTGAACTTTGAGCGTTGTAACTTTGATAATGTTGTTTATGCTCAAAATGCAACATTTCACACTAACTAAAGTTAGAAAAGTGAAATCATACTTTACCACCTCTTTAAAAGAAAGTTCACATCAAAATTAAAATTCTGTCATTTACTGTACTCACCCTTAAGTTGTTCTTCTGCACAAAAGAAGATATTTTGAAGAATGTTGATAACCAGACAGTTAATGGTCCCCATTGACTTCCACAGTATTTTTATTCCTACTATGGAAGTCAGTGGGACCCATAAACTGTTTGGTTACCGCCATTCTAAAAAAATATCTTCTTTTGTGCAGAAGAAATAACTTGACACAACTTAAGGGTGAGTAAATGATGACAATAATTTTAATTTAAGTGAACTATTCCTTTAAACCAAGATTATGCTGCAAGATGTGGGTTTTTTTCCAGCTAGATTTAAACAACCAGAATGCAAATTTTTCAAATTTCTAATTTTTATAAATCAGCCCCATGTTTTTTTTTTTTTATTACTTTTGGGGATTATTTTATATTTCCAAAATGCCTCAACTAGGGTTGCAAAAGGGGTGGAAAAGATCATGTTTCATGTGAAGTTAAGCTATTTCATAGATTTGGTGACTTGAACTGTTGACTTGAAAAGTCAAAAGAATGAGTAGATACGGTCAAACTTGTTTCTCGTCATTTCTCTGGGACTCCAAGTTGATTTTGGACAGGATATGATTATAATCACTTCCTCTTCATGAAGTCCAGTGACAAAGATGTTTTGACTTGCAGGATTGCAAAAAGACTTAGAGCATTCTTCTAGAACAAAATAACTGGTGAAAAGATTACTTGTATCATTCTTTTCAAAGGCAGAGTAAATACACAGCTATTTATGTGTGAAAATATTAACCTTGGGTTATGAAGCTCTGAATTACCGTGCCAAATGAATCCAGTGAGAATTGCTACACGGGTTCAAGCATGGCATCTCAGAAGCTGAATCTTATCACAAACGAAGCTGTTGTTCATTCCAGCTGAGAACCGCCCTGCCAAGACCTTGTCATATCAACAGATAGTTTAATCTCACCCGCACAGAAAGCCAAGAGCCTTGATGTCAGGCCGACCAACATTTATTTGCACCCCAAATACGAACCGCAGTTAAAACTGAAGATATTGTTAGTCATTTAAATTGTTCTTGTCATGTTTTTTTTTATTGATTTCCTCAGCATTCACATGGGGTTACTGTGTTTTATATTTTGAACGTTTCTTGTCTCTTTGTTTAGTATTCCCACACCCTGTGAGAAATTAATTTCCATGACGATTACTAGATAACAGCAAAAACAAAAAGAGCAAGGCCAGAAACATACTTTACACAAGTACACAAATCACCGCGTACAAATTTTGCAACGCAACAACGATTTTTGCATCATCAGAGGATTTTTTTCCAGAGAAAAAATACATAAATCTCTCGTCTCAGGGGGATATGAGGGTGGAAAACACGGTCATTTAAAAAAAATACTACATGTTTTCAACTAATACAAAGCTTAATGCTAAATCCTGAAGTTTCACTTTAATGCCTGGTTCAGATTACACGATTTTAGCCCGATTTTGGCACGATCCGTTTGACGTAGGGTGTCGTGGGGATTCGTAAACGACAACAGGCGTCGGGACGCAAGATTCGATCGTATCATCATAGTGGGCTACAACCTACGTCGTGTCTGCGATAATTCACGACATCACGACAAAAAAACTAGCACGTTTAATTTTTTTAACGGTCGTCCACGACGGTTCCGTCACATGTATGAGGTTGACCAATAGGAGCACAGAAGCTTTTCCGTACACAACTTTCAAAAATGGCGAAACGAAAGAGAGACGATGGTGCTAACGTTAAAACTAAAAGTAAAAATATAAAAGAAAACAATATTTTACCTCAAGTTCTCTTTGGAGGATTGACAGCCCACACTGTCCTCTTCGAGCAATCCAGGAACGTGTCCATTGTCTGGTTTTCTTTCTTTTTTTACTTTTTTCTGAATAGAACACTCACCGCTTCATCCATTGTTTGTTAACGTTCGTTTCCGGAAGTCACTCGCTACTAGTTTCGCCTTGTCGATGACGTTAAAGACGGCATGCGATGACTGGTCAGGAAGCAACGTGTAGTCTGACATGTGTCTTGACCAAGATTTTAGGAGTCAGAATCGCGCAATCTGACACAGTGACTATCGTAACAGACAAAAAAAAATAGTGTAATCCGAATAGGGTGACCACCTGCTAATAAGCCCAAGGGGGGACAAGGGGTATGTTTCTGAGGGACAATGTGGGACACTGCTTGGCGCGCCGGTGCCCCCACCCCACGGGCAGACTCTGATAGTGGTTTACCCATATCTAGAATTGTTACTATTGCCTTACTGTTTGCACATGAATAATTGTTAAAAAAAAAGCACATACCTTAGCACATACATTAATAATGCCCTATTCCCTAAACATGTGTAATTGCTGATAGGCTATATGCTGATGCTCATGATAGGCCAACCAATGTGTATTTGTTTTCTAAATAAAGATGAATATTTTGAACATTCAATGAATTGACAGCACTTCCACTTACGATTTACTTTAGCTATTTAATTTTATTTATTTTTTATTACAATTAATTCACTTTAAATCAATAAAAGTATAAAATTATAGGATTAACAGGAATTATAGTTGCTCAACACCACAGGAACAGTTTAAAAAAAGTCGAAAAAAAGTCTAAACTCACAACTCCAGAGGTTCACGGAACGAGAAGCTGCGCTGTCATGACAACAATGAAAAAGTTGACATCAACCTAGTCAGCAGGTCACGTGGGAGTGGCAACCAGTCTTGATGAAGTTCACTTTCTACAAAATGAACTAGTTCAGTTCAAGTTTGCACAGAAATGTAAGATTTTTCCCATCTTCACCGACCTCGTTAAAAAATCCGTTTAAATGATCATATGATGACTTTGTCGACGGCGGCCGCGGTGCGACACTGGTGGCTTGTGTTGCCAGATTGGGTGTTTTTTCGCTACATATTGAGCCCTGTTTAGGGTGAGTTTTAGCAGGGTTTTCGCCTGGAAGGCTCTATTCGGTTGTTAAGTTGTGACGTAATCACGCTCTGATAATACTGTTTCCGGGTCCAAATGCTGGGTCCTCTCTATATGCTTACCGCTTTTGCCCGAGTTTTAACATGCCGCAGTGCTGTGTCCCATGTTGTTTAAATAGATCGGAGTTAAAAAAAACAAGTGACATTCAACTGTCATTCTACCGCTTTCCCTGTGACGAGAAAGAAAAGAGAAAATGGCTGCAGTTGATAAGGTAAGTTACAATTCTTTCCTTTATCCCTAACACCCACTGGCGCTGAAGCGAAGCCAGTCCTTTAAGAAAAGGGCTTAGTCTAACGTTATGGGTTGTAACGTTAAGATATGGACGAGCGGAGCGCTTGGACCCGGAAGAGGCTAAACGTCACGCGTGACGTCAGACTTAACAACCGAATAGAAATCTGGCACCCCATTGAACGAAGTTAAACTGAGAGAGCGTGCGTTCAGAGACACCAGAATGAACGAGTTCACACGTTCACCAGGACAGGCAGTTAAACAATACTTTCAGTTCACCCAAAATATGAACAAGTTCATGAACGTGAACGTGTTCAGGCACAACGTTTGGCTGCCTGCGTCTCGAGGATAAAGAGTGACCGACTGTTTTTTTGAGCAAGCATTGATTATGCGTGACGCGGTCTCAATTTGCGGTACGCATTAATTGGGCTTCAAACGCTGTGCGCGCACGCGCTACGCGGGACGGGTGGTCACCCTAAATCCGAACCAGGCATATGGTAAGTTTGTGTAAAACTACCCAGCCCTCACCTTGTATTTGCCCTGGTCACAGCCACACAGGGTGCTCTCCATGGTGTAACTGCGCTGCACTCCGATCTCTCTCCAGACCACCACGCGCGCCGTGGCTTCTTTAGAGCGCTCGACTACAAAACTGCAGCTGGACAGGCTGAACGCTGGAGCCATCTGAGACAGCAGCTTAGGCAGAGTCTAAAACACACGAGAAGTGGCATTTACGTGAACAAATCAACACTTTTTCAGACTGTTTTATGCTGCCTTTATAAAACGGTTAGTTCCATTCTTGGTTCTGATTGGTCAATAGCTGTGCTTTATTCATGATAAAACACGGCTATGACCGCTTCACCCAACGGTTCTATGTATCACTGTGCGACACTGCAGTTCTTAAGTTGTTTTTAATTGAGGTTTCATGCATATTACACACTGGAACGTTGTCGCTGTTCACGGTCAGGGACTATTTTTTTTCTAGCGGAAGGAAGGCTTTTAGTGATTTTACTTCATGAAAGTTGCACTAATACATATTTTTTTTCACTTTCATATTTCTATTGTGTGGTAACCGTTTTATAAAAGCAATAAGGTACTCTAGGCAAGTGCCGTATCGTGAATAAGTAACGGCTGAAGGGGTTACTCCACTAACAACGCCCTTCAGCCATATTCACGATACAGCACAGCCTCTCGTACCTTATTGCGGTAACACTTTATTTTGATAGTCCACTTCAGACATTCTACAAACTATAAGTAACTTTTCAACTACATGTCAACTAACTGTCATTAGAGTATTAGTAGACTGTCAGCTTAATATCTGCTAACACTTTATTTTGTTGGTCCCCCGACAGACATTCAACTGACTAAAAGTAACTTGGCGACTACAAGTAAACTTATTCTCCTAACCTAAAGCCTAAAACCTAACCGTAATCTAACAGTCTACTATAATATACTAATACTCTAATGAGAGTTAGTTGACATGTAGTTGAAAGTTACTTAACATCTAAAGTGACTATCGAAATAAAGTGTAACTGTTATTGCTAACTTAAAGAATGTTGAACATGTCAAAAAGCATAATAGTTCCTCTTTAGTGTGTAATGACTCTTCAAATTTCCAAAGCACAAAGTCACTCAAATAGGATTTATTCTCTATATCAGTGTTTCCCCACACCAACACCACACATCAAACTCTTCCTAATCAAACACATCTGATTTAACCCGTTACATTTTTTATCAACATTTATCCATGAAAACCTATTCTAGAGCCCCAAAACAATATTGAGACTAAAGTGACATAATAGGTCCTCTTTAAAAGAATAATCGTCCCAAAAACATTACAACTCAACTTCATGACATTTCGAAATCATATCTTTTGTTCTTCTGAGAAAAGAAGATTAAAGGATTAGTTCACTTTTGAAAAAACTTTTGCTGACAATTTACTCACCTCCATGTCATCCAAGATGTCCACGTCATTCTTTCTTCAGTCGAAAAGAAATTAAGGTTTTTAAAGAAAACATTCCAGTATATTTCTCCATATAATGGACTTCAATGGGAACCAAACAGTTCAATGTCCAAAAGACACTTTCAGTACAAACTGCAAACTGGTTGATTCAAGGCTGATTTGTGACTCTCCTGTTCGAAGTCGTTCATCAAAATGAACGAATCTTTTTCCGAGTCATTTGGTTCATTCAATGAACGAAACAAACGAACTGACTCATTTTGTTGAACGAGTTCGAACATGAGAGTCATGAACATGCATCACAGAACAGAGCAAGGCGAGCATTTGAGCTTATAAAACTTAAACTTTGTTATTTATTTATTAAATGAGCGATCATTTCACTTGATAAGACCCTTATTCATCGTCTGGAGTCGTTTAAATCCCTTTGAACAGTTTGCAGTGAAACTCTCATTTGGACTTTGAACCGTTTGGTTCCCATTGAAGTTCATTATATGTAGAAAAATGCTGGAATGTTTTCATCAAAAACCTTAATTTCTTTTCGACTGAAGAAAGAATGACATGGACATCTTGGATGACATGGGGGTGAGTAAATTATCAGCACAAGTTTTTTTTAAAAGTGAACTACTCCTTTAATGAGGGCCATACATGTGAATAACCCATTTTTTTCTCTCCCTGCCAATAAAAGATGAGTATATAAAGTGTGCAGATGTGTTACCCTGTATCCAAAGTCCTCTTGTACGTCAACAGTGCTGGTGTTAATATTGGTCTGCCACACCGTCTCCTTAATACTACAGCCGTACATGAAAACATTCTTCTTCCGTGAATGGCCGTGATAGTCGCAGAACACCTAAACAGACAAACACACTCTGCTGGTGTCATTACACAGTTTCCACCGGGTTCTCTCATCGACAACATGACGCTCTCTCACCAGTGGAGTTCTTCCTGTAGCTCTGAGGTACTGCAGGAGACTCTTGGAGTGGTAGATGGTGGGATGAAGCTCGATGTTGGGGTTCTGCCACTGTCTGTTCAGATCCTCCCCACTCAGAGAACAACGATGACTGCAACGTGACCATGAAGAAGATTGGGTAACACTTTACAATAAGGTTCATTAGTTAACTACATTAACAAAGATTAACAAATGCCGAAGAAGTATTGTTCACTCTTAGTTAATGTTAATTTCAACATTTACTAATACTTCATTCAAATCTTGTTGACATTAGTTAATGCACTGTGAATTAACATGAACTAACAATGAACAGCTGTATTTGTATTAAAAACAGTAACAAATGTATTGATCATGGTTAGTTCATGTTAGTTAATACATTAACTAATGTTTAATAAATGAACCTTATTGTAAAGTGTTACCGATTACAGATGAAGTATTGCAGTTTTTAATATTGGTAACACTGTGTGATAACATAAGAGTGTTAGCAAACAGTATCATAATATCTGCATCGTTTTTAAAATGCAGTATATTTTCCTGCCCATATACAATGGCACCCATGCTAAAGTAGCCTAAAAAGAGGAATAAAAAATCATCTTTTGGATATTGATCTTAATGCCTAAATTAGAAAAATGAGGAAAACTCCAACCTTTAAGGACACCAATTTTCTTTGTGAATGAATAATGTATCATAAATAAATAAATGTTTTTCCTTAAAATACAGGGAGCATAAGTCTGGGCACCCCTATGTTAAATTCCCATAGAGTCAGGCAGATTTTTATTTTTAAAAGCCAGTTATTTCATGGATCCAGGATAATATGCATCCTGATAAAGTTCCCTTGGTCTTTGGAATTAAAATATCCCCACATCATCACACACCTTCCACCACACCTAGAGATTGGCATGGGGTACTTTCCATAAGATCATCTTTCAATGCAAATCAAACCAGCTATTAGGCTAACTGAAGTAAAACCGTGCCAATCTCTAGGTGTGGTGGAAGGTGTGGGGATATTTTAATTCCAAAGGCCAAGGGAACTTTATCAGGATGCATATTATCCTGGATCCATGAAATAACTGGCTTTTAAAAATAAAAATCTGCCTGACTCTATGGGAATTTAACATAGGGGTGTCCTGACTTATGCACCCTGTATTTTAAGGAAAAACATTTATTTATTTATGATACATTATTCATTCACAAAGAAAATTGGTGTCCTTAAAGGTTGGAGTTTTCCTCATTTTTCTAATTAAGGCATTAAAATCAATATCCAAAAGATGATTTTTTATTCCTCTTTTTAGGCAACTTTAGCATGGGTGCCAAAACTTATTCATACCACTGTACATGTCGTACATTTGTTTTTAAAATAACATAATGATAATACAAATCGTGGTGGAGGTGATTTTGTTGTTTGCCGACATACTTTCCGTTGATGACCCCGTCAGGGTTGAGCATGGGGATGACTTTGAAGATGTAGCTCTCTCGTAGACTTTGGGCTTGAGGACTGCAGCTCATGAGAAACTCCAGAGTGCCCTTCATCACCCAGCTAGAGTTAGTCTCTCCGGGATGCACCCGCGCAGACAGAAACACCACTGGACGGCTTCCTACAAACACACACATTACAGCATTGCTGAGCGAGTCGCACTCATTCACAGAGACTGAAACGACAATCACATTATTGTCTGAGTGAGTTCATGCGCAGGGAGTGCTGCTAAGGTGCATGTAACAGCACACGTAAGCATGTGCTTTCAACAATGCGTGCATCATGAGAGGTGGAAATAACAATCGAACTAGCATCCATGTGAATGAGAGAGCATGCAAAATTGCATGACAGCATGTATGTGAGAGAGCCAAAAAAGGTGAATGTGAGCGCTTGGTAGCGTGCATTAGTGTGAGCATGTGACTGCATGCATGTACGTCAGCGGGCATGCAAAAGTGCATGACAGTGTTCGTGACACTCGTGTGTTGTATGGGAGCGCAAATGAGTGCGTACGTATATTAGAAAGTGTATTTGAGCATGCGCATGTGAGAGCGTTCATGAGAGTGAGTGCATGTGAGTGTATGTGACCATGCATAAGAACAAATGTGACCGCGTTCACGGGAATGTATGTGAGCATGCATGTGAGCATGCATAAGAACACATGTGACCGTGTTCCCGAGAGTGCATGTGAGCATCAGGCTTGTGCACAGTTCAGAATTGAATTGAGAATGACTTCTAAATTCCAATTCAATTCTTGAATTTGAATTGATGTCAAAAACAGGATCTAGAATTACAATTCGAATTTGAATTAAAGGAAGCAGAATTGCAATTCAATACAAATTCTAAGAAATTCATATAGATATTTTAAGTGAAGTGTTTAACAATGTAGCTTTACAATAGAAGTCCATTATATGGAGAAAAATCCTGGAATGTTTTCATCAAAAACCTTAATTTCTTTTCGACTGAGGAAAGAAAGACATGGACATCTTGGATGACATGGGGGTGAGTAAATTATCAGCAAAAGTTTTTTCAAAAGTGAACTAATCCTTTAACCATAGCAAAAGTACATTTCTTACTTGAGTTCATTTTTCATCTCTATTTTTGTGTTTATTTAAAATTAGACAATTCGATATTATTTCAATCTCCAAACTGTTGTTTAATTGTTGATATAGTTCTTTAATGCATCGCTAACTAGCAGAAGACGCTAGCAGGGTTTAAACCCCAGTTGTGCAGATGGGGCATCACACTGGCGAGTGCATGTGAGCGTTCATCAGAGAGAGTGCATGTGAGCATGCATAAGAACACGTGACCACGTTCACAAGAGTGCATGTGAGCATGCATAAGAACACATGTGAACATGTTCACGAGAGTGCATGTGAGCATGCATGTGAGTGATCATCAGGGAGAGTGCATGTGAGCATGCATAAGAACACATGTGACCGTGTTCACGAGAGTGCATGTGAGCATGCATGTGAGTGTTCATCAGAGAGTGCATGTGAGCATACATAAGAACACGTTACCGTGTTTCTGAGAGTGCATGTGAGTGTTCATCAGAGAAAGTGCATGTGAGCATGCATAAGAACACGTTACCGCGTTTCCGAGAGTGCATGTGAGCATGCATGTGAGCGTTCATCAGAGAGAGTGCATGTGAGCATGCATAAGAACACGTGACCACGTTCACAAGAGTGCATGTGAGCATGCATGTGAGTGTTCATCAGAGAGTGCATGTGAGCATACATAAGAACACGTTACCGTGTTTCTGAGAGTGCATGTGAGTGTTCATCAGAGAAAGTGCATGTGAGCATGCATAAGAACACGTGACCGCGTTCACGAGAGTGCATGTGAGCATGCATGTGAGCGTTCATCAGAGAGAGTGCATGTGAGCATGCATAAGAACACGTGACCACGTTCACAAGAGAACATGTGAGCATGCATAAGAACACATGTGAACATGTTCACGAGAGTGCATGTGAGCATGCATGTGAGTGATCATCAGGGAGAGTGCATGTGAGCATGCATAAGAACACATGTGACCGTGTTCACGAGAGTGCATGTGAGCATGCATAAGAACACATGTGAACATGTTCACGAGAGTGCATGTGAGCATGCATGTGAGTGATCATCAGGGAGAGTGCATGTGAGCATGCATAAGAACACATGTGACCGTGTTCACGAGAGTGCATGTGAGCATGCATGTGAGTGTTCATCAGAGAGTGCATGTGAGCATGTATAAGAACACGTTACCGTGTTTCTGAGAGTGCATGTGAGTGTTCATCAGAGAAAGTGCATGTGAGCATGCATAAGAACACGTTACCGCGTTTCCGAGAGTGCATGTGAGCATGCATGTGAGTGTTTATCAGAGAGAGTGCATGTGAGCATGCATAAGAACACATGTGACCGCGTTCACAAGAGTGCATGTGAGCATAAATGTGAGTGTTCATCAGAGAGTGCATGTGAGCATGCATAAGAACCAGTGTTGTGCAAGTTACTTCGAAACTGTAATACATTAGGTATTACTTGTTACTGTTATTTAAAAGTAATTCATTACCTTACAATATTACTGTCCCAGAATTGTAATGCGTTACATTACTCATGTATTACTTTTGAGTTACTTTCACCAAAATAACTAAGTAGAACTTAACTTTGGGCTGTAACGATATGCAATATGAAACCGAAATCGCGATTCGCCACACGACTCAGATCCACGAACCTACAGAATCGCGACACACCTCTTCCAACTCCAGCGTTATTCTCCTTACCGTCCAGATCCAATGCTGCCTTATCTTTAAATTAGGCTATTAGTATTATTTGAAGTTAACATTATAAAATACGTAGACCTACACCACAAAACTAGTTGAGGATAAATTATTTAAAATTGGGGAAGTCCAGCATTATGGACATGACATTTGCAGTCAAAACTTGAAATAAAAATTCTCAGAAAATACATGTATTGAAACTACAATAGTATATAGGCTACTTCCTTAAAGGACTCCAGACATTAGACAAATATCAGTCTATGTTTTATTTTTAATATTAGGGAAAAGACACACATTTATGCGTGACAAAAAAAATAGGAGGCAAAATATATTTTTTGTAATTCTGTTAATTACACTGCGCAAATCGGATGAGGAAGGGTTGGCTCTCCAGTCTCCATAGAACTTAAAATATTCATTTTATTTTAGTTTTCGTGTTCGCATTTATGAGGAAAAAACAATGTTACAGACGCGACCGCTCTGAACTGGCACTAAAAGTCTGCTTTAAAACTTTCACATAGTCTGTTGCCTTTAAGAAGTAAAAGCAGACAATACACTGTAATACAACTGTAATACAAGCCTCACTGAACATGTAACGAGTAAAATATTACTGAAAATTGATTAGTAATGCCTTACACTACTGCGTTACAGCAAAAAGTAATATGTTACTGTAATGTATTACTTTTGTAATGCGTTACTCCCAACACTGATAAGAACACATGTGAACATGTTCACGAGAGTGCATGTGAGCATGCATGTGAGTGATCATCAGGGAGAGTGCATGTGAGCATGCATAAGAACACATGTGACCGTGTTCACGAGAGTGCATGTGAGCATGCATGTGAGTGTTCATCAGAGAGTGCATGTGAGCATGTATAAGAACACGTTACCGTGTTTCTGAGAGTGCATGTGAGTGTTCATCAGAGAAAGTGCATGTGAGCATGCATAAGAACACGTTACCGCGTTTCCGAGAGTGCATGTGAGCATGCATGTGAGTGTTTATCAGAGAGAGTGCATGTGAGCATGCATAAGAACACATGTGACCACGTTCACAAGAGTGCATGTGAGCATAAATGTGAGTGTTCATCAGAGAGTGCATGTTGAGCGTGCATGAGGACACAAGCGAGTGTGTTCATGAGTCGATGCATGTGAACGTGTTCATTAGAGAGAGTGCATGTGAGAATGCATGTGAGCGTGCATGAGGACGCATGTGATCATGTTCATTAGAGAGAGTGCATGCGAGTGTTCATAAGAGTGAAAACATGTGAGCGTGCTCAGAGAGAGTGCATGTGAGTGTGCATGAGGAATCATATAAGAGAGTTCATTAGAGTGCATGAGGACACGTGAGAGAGATCATGGGAGTGAGTGCATGAGCATGCATGTGAGAATATAAGAATATAAATAAGCCTGAAGGACTTGATTCGCTGGACCAGGTCTGTCAAATTAGGGTTGAAGCTAAACCCTGCAGGGCTGTGGTCTTACAGGAACCCCTGCACTAAACTGATTGCTATGGCTGTATGTTTATCAGTGATGTTCCTGTGTGTGTGTGTGTGTTACATACTAAACTGGCTGATATGGTCATCGCTGGAGGATTCTGGCATGGCTGTGATGGTGAGCAGGGGACAGCCGTTTCCTCCCAGCGTTTCACACAGATCCTCCTGTCTGTAGTAGATCTGAGGAGTACTCAAAGCACTCAACTTCTGCAGATGCATCTAAACAAACGAGGAACAAAATCAAACTGAATCCTACTATATATCATGCAAGATTAGGATGATGGTAAAATCAAGGTTTACTGAAAATATTAAGCCATTTGGGGCAGATTTACTAAACAGGGGAAATTAGTGTGAGTGGGCAATTCCAAAACAGCACAAATGGAAGTTTAAAAGTTCTGCGCATGATCTACTGACCACAGCCGGATCATTTCCACAATGACCAACTCAATCTACCAGTTGGCGACTGGTTTAACAAATGCTTTTTTGTGTGGTAAATGATGTACAGTATGTATTCAGTTATATAAGACCCAACTTTATGTACCGGTCATACTACATTTGTACTACAAACTGTCATACTATATAGTCAAAGTACAACTGTAACCAGCAAAGTACATAATTTTAGTATGTGAGGAATACTACTTACACTAATGTGCTTCTTGATAAGACACATTCAGGTATTTCTGTGCATAAACTGTTGCATCAATTAAAGGAGGGCACTGTACATTTGTATAGTACCTTTAGCATCGAGTAGGTGTATGGATAATGATAGGCAAAGTAGCAAACATCATCTTTATGCTGAAAGGTCACAGTGAAGGTCATGGTGAAGTATGATTTGCCCTTTTGCCCTCCGGCTGCAATGGAGCTTCGTGAGAAATGATTCCTAGATGATAAGAATGGAGGTCAATGCATGACGACCCACAAATCAAAGTCATTTTACAGACTATAATACAATGACATTCAACATAAAAGGATGGTACTAACTTGTAGTAGCAGATGTCTGATCCTGTTCTAACCCATTGGGGCCTGCCGTTGATGGCATCCTGTACGGAGTACATGAGCACCTGCATACCTGTCACATCAGGAAAAACCAGACAATCACACTCTCACTCTAAAGATGGCTAGAGATGGGTTGACTAAGTACATTTAAGTAGCTAAATACTATAAAACATCCAAACATACTCTAGCTCTAGCACAATTCATAACACTTAGTACTTTAGTACTGGGTTACTTAAAGCAGGGGTTCTCAAACATTTTGGTGCCAGGGACCCCTTTCAGGGGAAAAAAAATTCCAAGGACCCCCCTCATATTTATAACAGTTATTGAGCACAAAGTTAATGTGTGAGCGGCAAATGAAATATTTTTGCACAAAATGAATGGTCTCCACCCAGGGTACTATGCAGGAATTTCTAAATAGTCTACTGAGGTAACGAAAGTGATCTTGCTAGGAATCACTTAGGATCCCTCACTTAGGAATTTTTGATGTTCTTGATCTACACATGTGCATTTTAAGGTGTTTTAAGGCCCCACAATTGGATAACTATAGATTTAGTAGAAGCATGTCAGTCAGTGGCATACTTTTTTTTTTTTGTCAAGATGTCACGAAACACAATCACATATTCCAATCAGGAATGGCCTTAAAAGAGAAATGTTTCAATAATTAGGCCTATTCTGCACACAAATAAAGCCCATAAGCCTATAAATACAATGATAATGGCATTATGTTTAATAGGTGCGTGCGTTGTTAATTTGAGCTACTGTAATTAGCTAAAAAAAACATACAGTATATGTTAAATATATGAATCCATAATGTTAATCTCATGGGCACACAGTATGTTTCTATTGACCTGCTTTTTCCTTTGTTAAAGTTGAGCTTGATTAATACTTTGCAAACTGATTGTTTCAGTCGTTTTTTAAAACTTTTATCTAAAACAGCTGTTTAGTTTATGTTAATTAAGGCCTACATCTTATCTCGCACTTTATGACCGTTGACTGAAACGTCGTGCGGGGAACTTTGAGTTCACTCCGACTCAAACATTTTGACATTGACGAGCTATCGTTGTTAGTCTGCTGAAGCACCTCAGACGAGAAGGTCAGTATCATCGCGATGTGCATCCTTGCAACCTCAATTGTGGGTACGGCCCTGTCACTATGCACTTTTATTTTGATAATGATCAGACTTCTAATGTCAAATCTAGCAGTGCTAGAACTGACTATTGTGCGCGCACGCGAGACGCCGGCGCGCAATTACATGGGAATTTTTCCTCAGCAGTGGAAACAGGAATACTCTTATTTATGGTCATAGATAAGACAAGAGTGCATCATCCGAAACGGTAAAGTGTCCATTTTTTATTTGTGTATAGGCTACATTATAAATGACTACAAAATGTCATGCCTTTTAAAAATACAGAAAAGAACCGGATGCGGGTTCATGCCGTCTCTCTGTCCCCTTTCTGGCGCACGTCCCGCAAAATCAACAGCAGCGAATCTACTTGACGCAAAGACATAGATTATCTATCTATAGAAAACTTTAAGTGTCTACTTTGTATTGTTTTATGTTAAATGCTTTATATAAGTTACTTAGGAATAAACAGCATGTTTTCAGATGATAAAGAAAACATGACTTATAGCATGGAAAAAAACGTTAGGTTGTAAATTATTTCGCGGACCCCCTGGCTTTAGCTCGCGGACCCCCAGGGGTCCGCGGACCCCACTTTGAGAACCACTGACTTAAAGGGATAGTTCACTTTGAAATTCATTTTTGCTATGTTTTAGCTTACCTCAAGGGCATCCAAGATGTAGGTGTCTTTGTTTCCGCAGTAGTTTAAATTTGAATATTTTTAGGTCAAACCGTTCTTGTCTGTCAGTCATATAATGGAGGTCTATGGTCACCACCTCAAAGAGCATGCACATTTTAATGACTCGTAAATGTAAGTACACATTGATGGCCTAAGAACGAACAGTATTTATACCGTTTTTACCTCTTGTAACCACAGCCACGTCAAAGTGATCTGAGGGCGCGGGTGCTTTATGGCTGTGTTAACAAGAGCTAAAAGAATATAAATACTGTTCATTTTCTCACACAAACCGCTCGTTTTGTGGCTTAGGCCATCAATGTGTACTTACATTCACAAGTCATTAAATCATGTTTAATTTGGACTTCTCTGTGCATGCTCTTTGAGGTGGTGACCATAGACCTGCATTATATGACTGATAGACACGAACGGTTTGACCTAAAAATATCAAAACTGAAACTACTGCGAAAACAAAGACACCTACATCTTGGATAACCTCGAGGTAAGCTAAAACATACCGAAAAGTTAATTTCAAAGTGAACTATGCCTTTAATAATCCAGTTTAATGGCACAGACATTTGTATGAAACTACTCTAGTACACAAACACAGATGTGAATGGAGATAGACTGCGTTTCTGGACTAATGCTTGAAATGACCCACCGTAATTGAATTGGCTGTTAGACTTCTCACAGTTGATTATATTGAATCGGTAACGAACTCCAGGGCGCATATTGCCCACCTCGAAATAGAACCACTGGTGATAGTGATTACTATTGATGTCCGAGTTCAAGATCAAGTCATACTCAAACCTGCCGATAGAAAAAGGCAATAGACAGAACAGAAAAATAAGAAACGGCTTCATTTTATGAAAAGCAAATGTATTCAACAATAACAAAAATGCTTATTCTGCACGTACTTTCTGACTTGCATTGCTTTCCGTAGGTTTCCAGACTCAAATTTAGAGTTGAACTTGAGAGACTCCCCATTGTCAATAACTGGACAACTGAAAAGACAAATAAATTTAACTTGATTCACATATTTAGAATAAAAAAACAAAAAAACAAAGACAGTCTGGGTGTGTATTAAACAATAAATGTGGTCATATCTGTGAGATTCCATAAACCTGAGCAATTAGTTATAAAAAGGAATCTAACAGATATATTAAAAAGTTTTGGTTCATTAATACAGTTTTTTTTCCAGCTTCAACCAGTGTTGGCCGTTATATACCAGATGATCAAATAAATCTCTGTTATAGTACAGAGCTAATGAATGCTTGAATCTGATTGATATACAAACGTTCAAAGGTGTGCAATTATTTTCAGGGAAATGTACCAAGACCGCTTTCATTAAAAATAGGCAAAATAAATCAAAAGCTATTAGGACTATGAAATTTCATTACAAGTTTTGAGCAGAAGTTTCACACTGACCTCTGATTGTCCAAGTCATATACAACTTTATCGATGATGTCACTGGGGTGAATGAGCCTCTCAATATCCTGGAAGATCTTCATTCTGTTGAAAAAAAAAGAATGTCTTAGTGGAATGGTTCTGTTATCATTAACTTACTAATTTTGTTTCTTCTGTAATATTCTGAATAACGTTCTTTTCCACTCAAAACATTCAGCGAGTTAAAGGGATAGTTCTCTTTGAAATTAATTTTTGGTATGTTTTAGATTACCTCAAGGGCATCCAAGATGTACGTGTCTTTGTTTCCACAGTATTTTCAATTTTTATATTTTTAGGTCAAACTGGTTGTGTCTATCAGTCATATAATGGAGGTCTATGGTCACCACCTCAAAGAGCATGCACAGAGAAGTCCAAATTAAACATGATTTAATGACTCGTAACTGTAAGTACACATTGATGGCCTAAGACACAAAACAAGCGGTCTCTGTGAGAAAAAACTAACAGAATTTATATCGTTTTTACCTTTTGTAACCACAGCCACATCCAAGTGATCTAAGGGTGTGGGCGCTTTGTGGTAACAAGAGGTAAAAATTATATAAATACTGTTCGTTTTCTCACACAAATCGCTCGTTTCGTGTCTTAGGCCATCAATGTGTACTTACATCTATCAGTCATTAAATCATGTTTAATTTGGACTTCTCTGAGCATGCTCTTTGAGGTGGTGACCATAGACCTCCATTATATGACTGATAGACACAACCGGTTTGACCTAAAAATATAAAAAATGAAACTACTGCCGAAACCACCTACACCTACATCTTGGATGCCCTTGAGGTAAGCTAAAACATACCAAAAATGAATTTCTAAGTGAATAATCCCTTTAAATTGATAACTTAAAATGTCGGCTTGATAGTCACATAAAACTTTCATATGTCTTCAGAAGATTTGGAATATAGTTCACAAGACACTTTAATCATGCTTTTATGGTGTTTTTGGAGCTTGCTTGAAAGTCCATGGCTTTTGTTGTATGGACAAGAGCAGCGTGAACATTAACATCTCCTTTAGTGCTCCACTCCAGTGGGTTTGGAATAACATAACTGAATTCCACAGAAATTTGAGGTTTTGTTGACCCTTTCAAGTACCATATTTCACAGCAAAAAAAAAGTCAAACATTTGTTAAGTACCTCTGCACACCATAAACCCTCTCTAGAATGGGCTCGCGGAGGTTGAGTGCCACATGCCCAAAGTAATCTGGGTACGCCACCTCTGTGTAGGCAGGCACCGAGCTTGTGCTCTTCACCATCTCCAAGTAGAGGTCAGGGTCATGCAGTGGCAGCAGTGCCGCTGTATCTGGAACTTCGAGATCCGTCGGTTCCCCGCCCTCATCTTGAGACCCATCCCCAGAGCCTCCATTCACGGCACCATCTAGAACCAGACGACCCAAACTAAAGACCAGATCGCAGTCCGATTTGCCGTCTGGTTTTTTTGATATAGAGATGCTGTCCAGCTCCAGAGATGATCTATCCGAGTTGGGCAGCAGAACGTCTCCCTGAGGCCCCAAGGATGTCGGCGTGGTGGGAATGATAATGGGACCATGATGAAGCTCTGAGTTGACGCTTGATAGAGAAATGAAAGATCTGGGGCTTTCAAAGTCATTCTCCTGCAAACAAAACAGAAACAGTGATCTTCCCTGTTTATTAAGGTCATTTTCACACCTGGCACGTGTTTGTTTTGGAACCTGATGCGTTTTCTACCTTAGTTTGGTTCGTTTAGGCATAGATGAACACGACAATTGCGCTCCAAAAGTTCTTAAAAGCAAGTCAAGTATTTTTGTACCTGCTGATTATTGTCATTTTTTATTTACGTGCATTTTTATTGACCTTTCACCAGTTAATCAGAAATGTTCTCACCTCAAAATTCTCTGTGAATTCCCGACAGAAATGCTCGTAGACTCTGAGCTCATCAAACGGACGCGTGTTGATCTGTCTGGGCCGCAGTTTGTTGATATCCGTCTCTATGTCGTCATTCTGTGGTGCATAACAAATCTGATCAACATCAGTATTCCAGAACTTTGATCGCTCTTTTTACAAATATTCCGAACCCTCATTTAGGCCAATGAGGAGAGACAAGTATTCATTGGATAGGATTGCATTAACATGATAATCTGTAAATATTAGATGAAAAACTTGTTGCCTTGGCAACTATCGAAAATAAATACTGTAAATTCAAGTATAAAAGTATCTAAAACTGAAACTGAAATAACAAAAAAAAAGATAAATGTATATGTAAAAAAAACTTACTAAAGTTACTAAAATGTAAAATGAAATTGCTTTAATTACTTTAAATGAATTACCAGAAAGTAATTTATTATTTATACAATTATTTAATATTTAATAGTAATTTATAAATATATATAAATAATTTATAATGTGATTTGATAAGGGTGAATTTAAAAAAAAAATTAAAAATGTATTAACAAAAATTAAACACATAATAAAAGCTAATTCAGAGTATTAATAAATACTAAAAGAGTATATAAATAATATTAAAATAACACCAATCTCATTCGATTTTGTTAAACTATTTGTAATGCATCTGTGAAATTAACCCCAAAACCGTATTCTGGATTTATTTATTTTTAAAAA
This sequence comes from Pimephales promelas, assembly GCF_016745375.1. Next base: position 9,644,020 of record NW_024121199.1, on the reverse strand, counting down.
AATACTTTCCTTGATCTGAGCGGTACAAGAGTTGGCTACTTTTCCTAAGTTTACCTCCTGAACACACTCAATTGTTTTGTTTTTTTTGTCTCAATTCTACAATGTTAATAGGGTGAAAAAAAACTCCTTAATCTTGTATTTGGGTCAAAAATGGGCAGAAATAAATGGGAAAAATTGTAATTTAGAGCATTCTAAAATAAGCCAAAATAAGACACCAGGTGACAGCAAAGTCACTTCACCTTTAGGTTTTAGCTCTAAGAACTTATTGGAATGATATTTTAATGTTGTTGAAAAATTTAAAAAAAATAAAACATAAAAATAAGCATAATTTATGGTACAAAAAGTACCAAAAAAGTACCATAAAATATGGTACATTTCAAAGTAAATAACTTCAAAAATACCCCCAAAATAAAATAAAAAAACACCATAAATGGATAGACAAAACTTTATCGAAGACAGTGATAATAACATTTATAATAAATACAAATTAGGATCACACCTGAGTACTCTGTGCCCACATTTTTCCACAATTACAGGATTAAGGGCTATAACGTGAATATGGTTTGAGGGCTACAATGATCAATTCTATTATTTAATTACTACAATAATCAGAATTAGGGTGAAAAATTGCAATATATAACAGGGGAAACATGGCATTTGACCCATATAAATATTAGATTAGTTCTCTACATATTGGTATCAGCTATTAAAATACCCACATCATTTGATCCCTAGAATCTTAGTGAAGTTTAATGAGACCATTGTTACCTGTGTTTTGTGACCGCTTTCATCCTCCTCATTTTCTGTGTCATTTTCTGTGTCGACCTCCGTAGCTTCATTCTCATCGCTCTCATCAACCACATCATCCACTAACACAGAAGACAGAGAGATCTCTTACCAATGACGCTACACCAAACAAACAACACTGACACTTTTGGTTTTATCCATTGAGGATTGATCAATCATCCACAATAACAACAGTAAAGACAATAACTATGGTGCATCAGAATTATCATGCACAAAGACAAATAAAAACGGCACTCCTCTGACAGCTGTGAGTGTGTTTTACCTCCTGGCGGCTGGTTGTACAGCTGCGCCACTGGTCCACCAGCGGGGACGTGTGGCAGCGGGTGGAGAAAGACACTTTTAATGGTAGGCAGTGGGAGGCGGTTCTTTGGAAAGCACTTCCTCATAATTAGGCTGGAGGTATTGACCAGTGGATCTAGTGTCCGGACGGGCAGGCACTCCTGAACATATCACAGTAATACATCTTTATACTGTGGAGAAGCTGTTTGGCACATTCCAATGATATAAAAATGAAAGTAAAACACTTTTTTCATACAGTGGATGCGTTATAAAGGATCCTCATCCCATTGGCGTCTATGAAGGCCTTCCTGCCAAGCTTAATGTTAGTGATGTTTTTGATGCATCCCAGGATGCTCTTGCGGATGACCACATGGCGGTGACGTGTGTCATTGCGGTGCCAATCTTGATAGATTGCAAGTAGCGTCGGAAGATATCCTCTGTCCACCGCGCGACGAGCATTCATTCCTGAAAAGCACACACACTTTTTACAATTTTTAATGATGTGGATGTGTAATGAATTCAGCAATGATGCATTAAACTTGTCAAAAGTTACAGTAAATTCATTTATAATGTTACACACAATGATGTACTTTTGAACTTCCTATTCATTAGAGAATCATGAACCTTTTATATCAGTTTCCATAAAAATATTAAGAAGCACAGTAGCTTTCTGGAGTAATGATGCTGAAAATTCAGCTTTGCATCGCAGAAATACATTTTAAACATTTTAGAATTTAGTAAAACAGAAAACATCTATTTGAAATTTGTAATATTTTTTAAAAACATTACAATATGTAAGGGATAATCCACAGCTAGCGGTGCATTAAAAGATTTGAAAACACAACGTGGAGGCAAAGAACCGTCCAACGCGAAGTGCATAGCTAACTGTGCGTTAAAAGATTTGAATGCTGTGGATTATCCCACTTATAGCATGGTCATTTAAATTGTCAGCATTGACAACTTAAAGGTGTCAATATATGCTGTGCAATATTTGAATGAATGAATCATAGCATTAAAGAGAGAAAGAGGGATGATAGATGCATGTGTGAATTACCTGTATCTGTTCATCATCTCTCTATATTGACAAACCAGCAATGCTACTCCCTTGTTGCTGAGAAATATAATGTAGTAGTGGATATTTTATTTTTGTAAAAGTCGCAGAGCAGTGTTGATAAGTTTCTGTGGTCCTGAATGTTTGTGTGTGCGCAGCGTGATTGCAGATTTTGTGAGCACATATATGCTTGTGTGTGGTTAAATAAAAACTTTAATTAAAACAGGCGATTAAACTGACATGTGCATTAAACGGTTTTATTGCACACCTTCCAGCCAATCAGAATCGAGTATTCAGTCAGACCATGGTATATATAAATATAATGTATATATAAATATAAAAACAGTATAATTGTATTATATTATAATAAATACAAAACTGTGGTTGAAAAAGGGTTGATCATTTAAGTATAAATTAGAAAGTAATTCTGGAAAATGTTCATTCTTTGCTAAAATGTTAATATTCCTATTATTCTCATTAGAGTAATACATAACTTCAAGGTGGTAAAACAAACTACAAAAATGTATAAATGTGTCAATTTAAATTACATAATTTTATAATTTACATTATATAAAATTATTTTTACAGTAATGAAAATTTGATTTTTATTTAGTGATAAAAATTTGCACAATTATTATGGAAATAAAGTCATGCACAAATCATGTTTTTTGGGATTCTTTTTCTTAATGCAAAATATATTTGTTTCTCATCTTTTTTTGGTGTATAATGTTGATATGTTCTTTTTTTGTGTGTGAGAATCATCCAAGGAGCCATCTTACCAGACTTTAGTAATGCTGCCAGTGTGTCCAAGGCTACCCTGAGTTGGAAAAAAAATCAATAAAATCAATGATCAATATCATTCTTGTAACAATTATACAAAACGTCTTGGTAACTATTGTAACCTCTGTTATTTGTCGATATACCAACACTAGGAGTCGCTCTTGGGAGCCCCAAACACCTCTGACATATTCAAAAAGGTTAATGGAAATGGCGACTGAAATTTGCATGTCCAGCCACTCCCCGGGCATCCGGGTATAAAAAAAAGGGCTGGCGTGCTTCACTCATTCAGGTTTGTGAGGAGCCAAGATAGCGTCTCGACCATTTCAGCATCCATTCAGAGCTGTGGTAGGACGAACACCACATCTTTATTCTTTCCATCAGGGAACAGAGATTACATTAGCCGCATTTCCACTGCCGAGCTAACAGGGAGCCGAGCCGAGCTAGTGGCCTCGGGCCTCAAGCACCGGGCTTGCGTTTCCACTGCCGGGCCAGTAGCCCTGCAGCGCTGCCCTAAACCCCGCCCCTAACACGCCTTTCTGGATCAAACGTCATACAACCCAACCCATTTCAGCGGTTATTATCAATTAATTTATTTTTTAAGTTAGGAAGATAGCATGTATATTAACTCACCGGCCGTGGCTGCAATATTGTCCCGATTGTCTCGCGAGTCACCACTAACAGAGGGACGGTGACCCAGCACACACCGTCCATCAAGTCGAACCATGGAAAAATCCTTCTCTGAACTCCGCTTTGTCCATTTTAATCACCTTGTACAATACTGCGCCCGCAACTTTTTTTTATTTTTTCCTGAACTTGAATCGTTGCTCGCTGAATGTTTAGCTTAGAAAGTTCCGCAACAATGTATTTTGTAACATCCTCGTTTCTTCACACGCCGTCAACTTGACGTCGTACCCTTTCTTCTGCCCAAATGCTCAGAAGAGCTGCTGTATCCTCGACAGACCAGTACAGGCGATTCTCTATTTCGAGCAGCAATTTTTTGGTGCGATATAAAAAGGTGAAATGTGCATCTTGCTTCAGATCGTAACGTTCAATAACACCGATAAACTCTGCCTTTTACCTTGAGCACGCCTCTAACCCGAGCTGGCCCCCTCTGGCCCAAGGTATTCGACGGGCCAGAAATCCTGGCCTTTGGCCCCGAGTGAGCCCTGATCAAGCCCCGGAAGTGACAATGGAAATGCGACTGGCCCTGGCACGCACTAGCACAGCTCGGCCCTGGCCCGGCAGTAGAAACGCGGCTAATAGTAACCAGGACATTCCCTATATCTGTTGGTCTCTTTGATGTGCCGAAATAGCAACACTAGGGGTCCCTACAATAAAAGCCAAAACTAACAAGCTTCGGTAATGCAGATGCCAAGTAACAAGTGCACTCAACCCACTCAAAACCTTCCAATGCCAAGAGGGTATAACCCCTAGTCTCCCTTTGCCCCTAGGGGATTTTCCATTGCATTTTGAAGTTGAGCACAACTGGTTGTTAACGTTGGGAAGCGTTCTCTTTCTCTACAGAGAGGAAGACTATAGAGAGCACATCCTATCAGAAGGGGAGTTAGTATGTGGAAAATACAAACTATAGAGTTACCTGGTGGAAAGTACTACTTAGGGAATAAGTCTCTGTGGTGGGCTCAACCAACTTGGAGAGACTACCGAGCACAGTGATTGGCGACGGAGCAGAGCTTTGTCCAGGGGAGGACACAATGTTCACCGGCAGGGACACCGAACAGTGGAAGAATACATTCGGAACCGCTGTTAGGGAGTCAACACATATGGAGCAAAACTCAAGATGCAAAGCTGTTGTGTGTAGCCCAGTCCGCAGCTCTGAAGATGTATGCCATCGAGGATCCAGTCCCCAGAGCCAAAAAGGCTGCAATGCCCCTAGTGGAGTGAGTCCTCAATCCCAAGAGGCAAGATAAGCATTAGAGCTTGGTAGGCCAGGAGAATCGCATCCACAATCCTGTGGGCCATTCTCATTCTAGTCGTAACTTGTCACGATTACCTGATACAACAGAACAGAGTTCATGAAGGTTCTTCACCCATTAAGGTTCTGGAGCAAATGTTTTATGCTTGGCCGTCATGATAAAGAGAGCCATAAGTATCATGTGTGTGACCCAGACAAAAGGGGAAACTTGCTCTTCTGCGGATCATGTGGGAGCCTGGTGTTGTGCAGCCAAAGAAAAATGCTCTCCTTTGCATGCCTCCATTGGGAGTGAGAATTGTCCACAATCCTAAGGCGAGCAGATCAGCCATCTCTCATCTTCTGGGTCGCCCATCTCAGGTTCGCTTTGAAGCCTTCCGAATGGTTCTTAGTAGCCTATTGACAGGTGGGCAGTGCTTTCTCTGCATCCCTCATCTTGATCAGGTCAAGCTATAGGTGCCACTCTTGGACCATGAGTTTTGACATCAACCAACCTAAAGCCTGCATCATTGCTCGTATGTGTAGTAGGTCACTGATTGCAGTTCCCGCATCATGTATCAGGACCCCACTAGTGCAGATCTCTCAACAGACTTGCAGGAAGGAAGACTTGGAGGAAGTGGCCGGGCCAGTGGTGTTGTAAGCCCTCGCGAGACAAGGTAAACTTGTGGTAAACAAGGTAAAAGGTGGTGAAGACAGAGGAGCTGGTGTCCCATGTTCTAGCAGAAAAAGGTGCTTTCCACAATTCTGCCAGTTCTTCGTGCTCCTCTGGGAAGGAAAGAACAGGGGCAGTTCACGCTCAAACTCTAAGAATCAATTGTCCAGCCACGAGTGCTCGGAGTCCACTACAGCTCAATGCTCGAGCAAGTACAGCCGCCAACTCAGCATTTGCCTCAGACTAAGCCGTGACTCCTGAGGGTGGAGGCTCAGGTGAGTCTTCAGCTTCTAAAAGTGCAAGCCTGTCCTCTAATGCTGCAATTGATAATTCATATTCCTTACCAGCCCCGAATGAGAAATTAAGCCGCCAAACTCATCCAGAAACTGATTTGAAAGAACACAAGCGTGCAGGCATGCAGAGGAATGGGAGTCCCATGGGTTTGCAGAGGATTGATATGCAGAGGTAAAAGGACCAAGACGGGAAACATCTGAGGTGACTCTTGGTCTCTTGAAAAAGAATGAGCGCAGCGTGGCTCATGGCCACGTCCTCACAAGCCCCTTTTCCACCAAAGCATTTTGAGAGCCGGTTCGGAGCCGGTTCCTGCGCGCGAACCAGTTCTTTGTGTTTCGACAGCCAAAGAACCGGTTCTCCAGGAGAACTGGTTCCAAAGAGGCACCAACTCTTTGCTGGAGTAGAACCGTTCTTTTACCACGTCATGCTTACATCGGGGGCTGGGGCGGGTTTAGATGTGTTTGAAACATCTTTTCTGACCATAATAAAGGATGGCAAAGCCAAGAGAAACATTTGCAGAAACACGATGTCCGCCTTTGTAATTGTTATGCTTAAAGTTAACGCAAGCGTTTCTATTTTTGTAATTTTTTTTATTGAAGACATTATAAGCAAAGAAGAAAACAGTCCCAATATAGAACAAATAAATGGAAAGAAAAAAAGAGACAAGACAGGGATACATAACTCATCAGAAAAGATTACATATCAAACGAAAAGATTAAAAGACTTACATATTTCAATAGTTTTTAAAGCCTTCTTGGTTCACGAGTTGGAGATAATCCCAAAGTAAGCGTTTCTAGCTAAGACGTATGGCGACGTACACAGTGACGTAACAACGTCGTTCCCTGGGCGCTCTAGTCAGTGGAAAAACAAACAGGTTCTGAAGCGGTTCGCAAGTTGAACCAACTCCGAACCAACTTTGAACAACCACCAGTTCCGAACCAGTTCTTTTTTTGGTGGAAAAGGGGCAACAGTGAGGACATTTACCATTTAGGACAGTGATTACTGCTGTCAGAGGGAGATGTAAGTCTACTGCTCCCAGAAGGCCATCGACAAAAAGGCATGCTTGAATGATGCTGTTAAGGGGAACTCTCTGCACTTAACTGCGTGTGAGAGGAGAGAGAGACCACTGATTGGCTTCGAAGAACAAGATCCCTCTGGCTCTTTTATAACAGGGGAGTGGCTGGACATACAAATTTACTAAATATATCAGAGGTTTGGGGCTCCCAAGAGCAACCTCTTGAGTTGGTATTTCAACAAAACGTCGATGAGACTGGCATATAGGGAATGTGCATTATTATCTTTCTCAGATCCGACAAACAGGAACACAAACTACATACTTTAGTAGAGTGGTGCTCTTTTTGCTAAAGGGTCCAATAATATCGAACGTGATCTCCAAAGCGCCACTCCTTCCCAGCGACACTGCATTTACCACTACGAAAAAGACAAAACATCTTGAAGTTCACAAATGCCCTACTGTATAGATGCAAAATGTATCAGTGACCAAATCAACTTTTTTAAATCAGCATATTGCAATTGTTATCGTAAATTTACAACAGAGAACATCAAATGTACAGCGAGTGAACTTACAGTTGCTTGAGTAGACCCGAAGCACCTGCAGGCATGGCAATAACAGCTTGTAGTTGTGCAGATTATGTTTCACTAGATTCACAGTCACATTCAGAGCCCCGTTCAGACGCGCTTTAACACCAAACTTCTTGTCTGAATAAGGAAGTGATGTCACTGGAAATTGTTTGTCAACTGCAATTTCTGACATCTTAATCAAGCTTCAACAGATTCAAATAGATATATTATAACTGTAGACGTATAAGATGTTGTTTAGATTATATGAAAATATTGTGTATTCTGATTTTAGGTTACAGTGTTAGCAAAGCTAATACAAGTGAAAAGTCTTTTGTACCTTTCGGGCCAACTTTGACCAGTAGAGAATGAATGAGAATCATTAGTTCCTCATTGGCAGGAGGGTCTTTGCTGGAGCTCACTAACAACTGTAACAGAATCGCTGTTCCTCCCTTGGACACAAACACCCCGGTCCTACGGCCTCCACCTACCACAACAAGTACAGCAGAGATAGAGTGAAACAAACATTGTGCTAGAACTGACACAGCCATTCTGTCCTTCAAGAAACACACTGTTTTGACTGAAGTCTCCTGATTACAGCTTTTCTTAGCCGATTCTAGTGTAGTGTACAAAGGGACTTTTATGGAAGTCTAAAGGGGATGAAACACAGGGCAACTTGTTGAACATTGTTGCTGGGCAACCAGGTGAGATACGGGGCACACGACCGATTTAAAGTATCCAGACAGAAATTTGTGTCACATTCTCGATGGCAAAGTGCCCAAGCAACATCGCTCAAAAATCTTGCCCCATGTCTCATCACCTTCAGAGAGCCACTTAAAGTGCCATTATTATGCTATTTTACAGTTTTTCTCAGTCGCATTGGTACATTTCTTGAATCATCGTTAATATTTGCAAACCAGTAAGTGCTTTTTCTTAAAACAATTCATACAGACAGCACTACGCAATGGATTACCTGTAAAAAAAACTAGCTCAAAATCCTTAGTTCATCTCATGTCAGTGCCATCAAAATGAGAAGTCTCTGTGTCATTGTTCACAAACAAGATATTCAAAATGCTTAGGTGATGTTGTCAATATAACAGTATTGTCTGTATTTTCAGATGTAAAATATAGCTACGATTTTGATGACAATGAAAATGCACAAGACTGCACTTTATCTATATGACGTGTATAAATATCAGTACAAATTTACACATTACTATGTGGGACATTGATTACAAGAGACTGGACAGCATTCACAGCTACACTTTTACTGTTGGTCTGTCAAATTACAGTCAAATGTTATTATTTCAATATAAAGAAAAAGACAAGACTACATATATGTGTGTATATACACATATATATATATATATATATATATATATATATGTAGAGTAAAATGCTAGTGGACTGGTAATATTGCATTACAATACAATACAGTATAGGGAACACTGTCTGATTACTGTACATACTGAACCTGTTCTTTCAACAAACGTTTGAATAGTTGAGGACACGATTGTTCTCCCAACATTAGGCTGTACCTTTTCCCCCCTCATCATCCATAAGGTCACGCATCCTGTTAATCCTGTTCTTCTTCCCGGCTGTTGACCCTGTTTGTTTCCTTGTTGTTCTTCCATTGACAGAATTTGTTACACTGTGTTGTGCTCTGTCTATATATATGCTTGCAAAATGCAGCGCCATGAGATGCTATTTTAGACAACGGGTTGGTCATTGGTTGATCAAGCCCTTTATATTTTCCTTCATTATGAAATTCAAAATTCACCTCCGCAATTCATCAATTCAGGACACATTTATAAAAAACAAACAAAAAAAGTCTAATAGAATAGAATTGAATGGAAATATTGACAGTTTATGACAACTAGTTCAATCATTTTGCATTTAATCACTTATTCTAGGACTAACGCCTAGATGTTTGAGGGGTAAGACCATTCTACCGGGAACCATATAATATATTTTGATCAACATGACAAAAGCAATTGATGATGTAGGAAACAGCAGACAATTGTATATTATCAATTCCATGAATGTATCAAAGCATTTGCAATTTGTTCAAAAGACTGTAAAGGTTCCTAATATTGTTTTGGAGATCTCCTACAATAAGCTTACATGTATACAGTGAAAGTGAAAACACATTTTTTTCCTCTCATAACATACATTGCAGCATCATCTCTTTTCTCACAGTGTCAGAAACGGCTCGATTAAGGATTCAGTCCCTCTAAACCCTTTCCTTTTAGAGAGTCAACTCTTCTGTAATTGGTCAGATGAGCCACTCTGTTATGATTGGTCTAACACATCTAAATGTAATGACTCAATATAGCCAACTAGCCGAGACTCTTCTTTGTGTGTACAGATGTGACATGACTCAATATAGCCGACTAGCCGAGACTCTTCTTTATGTGTACGGATGTGACGTAATGACTCAATATAGCCGACTAGCCGAGACTCTTCTTTGTGTGTACGGATGTGACGTAATGACTCAATATAGCCGACTAGCCGAGACTCTTCTTTGTGTGTACGGATGTGACGTAATGACTCAATATAGCCGACTAGCCGAGACTCTTCTTTGTGTGTACGGATGTGACGTAATGACTCAATATAGCCGACTAGCCGAGACTCTTCTTTATGTGTACGGATTTGACGTAATGACTCAATATAGCCGACTAGCCGAGACTCTTCTTTGTGTGTACGGATGTGACGTAATGACTCAATATAGCCGACTAGCCGAGACTCTTCTTTGTGTGTACGGATGTGACGTAATGACTCAATATAGCCGACTAGCCGAGACTCTTCTTTATGTGTACGGATTTGACGTAATGACTCAATATAGCCGACTAGCCGAGACTCTTCTTTGTGTGTACGGATGTGACGTAATGACTCAATATAGCCGACTAGCCGAGACTCTTCTTTGTGTGTACGGATGTGACGTAATGACTCAATATAGCCGACTAGCCGAGACTCTTCTTTATGTGTACGGATTTGACGTAATGACTCAATATAGCCGACTAGCCGAGACTCTTCTTTGTGTGTACGGATGTGACGTAATGACTCAATATAGCCGACTAGCCGAGACTCTTCTTTGTGTGTACGGATGTGACGTAATGACTCAATATAGCCGACTAGCCGAGACTCTTCTTTATGTGTACGGATTTGACGTAATGACTCAATATAGCCGACTAGCCGAGACTCTTCTTTGTGTGTACGGATGTGACGTAATGACTCAATATGGCCGACTAGCCGAGACTCTTCTTTATGTGTACGGATTTGACGTAATGACTCAATATAGCCGACTAGCCGAGACTCTTCTTTGTGTGTACGGATGTGACGTAATGACTCAATATAGCCGACTAGCCGAGACTCTTCTTTACGTGTACGGATGTGACACAATGACTCAATATAGCCGACTAGCCGAGACTCTTCTTTGTGTGTACAGATGTGACGTAATGACTCAACATAGCCGACTAGCCGAGACTCTTCTTTACGTGTACGGATGTGACACAATGACTCAATATAGCCGACTAGCTGAGACTCTTCTTTGTGTGTACAGATGTGACACAATGACTCAATATAGCCGACTAGCCGAGACTCTTCTTTGTGTGTACAGATGTGACGTAATGACTCAATATAGCCGACTAGCCGAGACTCTTCTTTGTGTGTACAGATGTGACGTAATGACTCAATATAGCCAACTAGCCGAGACTCTTCTTTGTGTGTACGGATGTGACACAATGACTCAATATAGCCGACTAGCCGAGACTCTTCTTTGTGTGTACAGATGTGACGTAATGACTCAATATAGCCAACTAGCCGAGACTCTTCTTTGTGTGTACAGATGTGACGTAATGACGCAAAGACATGCTCGAATCTCCCGCGGAAATCCAACGGTACCACTGGAATTAAAAACATTATTACAAGCTTACCGTTTTGAATCGAGCTAAGGCAAGCAGATAGTTTTGAACACTGGCTGGTTATGTGCTTGTTCAAACATTTATTTTGGATCATTTTTAACCCAAAAAAGTTACAGACTGCAGCTTTAAATAATTTATGTACTTCAACTTATTTCATTTCATTTAGTTGCCTAGGTAATATTTCTCACTTTAATATAATTACATTATATTTTATTTGACATTTTTGAATAGTTTTAGGTAACAATAACAACACTGAAACTCACCCACAGTCAACAGTTCATTCAAAATACCGAGGATGTTCAGATTGGTCTGCAAATCCCGTGTATTCTGTAAAGAATCAAGTAGATTAGCAGCTGAAAAGCACTTCAAATTGAGCTAAGATAAAACAGATGTGATTTCATGGCAGCGTAAAGTTGTCAGTTCTGAGTGATGGTACCTCGAGAGATGATAGAATGACCTCCATCCCACCAGAGCCTTTAGACACCACCTCCTTACGGGTCTTCTCTAAAACATGACAAAATATTCTGTTAATAAAGGTAATTGTGACTTTTGATGAACTTTTTTTCCTCACAATTGCAAATTTACATTTAGCAATTTTGACTTTTTCTCAGAATTTCAAGATATAAAGTCATAATTGTAAATTATAAAGGAATATTTTTACATGATAAAAACTTGCAATTGCGAGTTATAAAGTTAAAATTTTTCGAGGATTGCATGTTTATATGATTTTATGTCTTGCAATTGCGAGTTTATATCTGGTGGAAGGTAGCTAAAATATCCAAGCACACCCTAACCCCACCCACTTTCTATCCCTCCACCCCCTTTACGTCCAGAGAGGTTGAGCTGGACATCACTTGACTCTGCAGTGAGATCTGCACATGAAGTCACAAAGTCTCATGGCTATGCTTTCATTTTCCCTTTAATCCCTTATATCCAACTGATACTACTCTGAGCAATGTCTGAAACTTTAGATAAAAGCGTCTGCAAAATGAAATGTAAATGTCATGGAAAAACTAAAACTTTTCTTCAAATTGTGACTGCATTATAAAGATAACAAAGCTCCTTTTATAATCACTCATGCTTTTGGTCAGTTCAGTATTATCCAATAGAAGAGCAATGGAACATTTAATAAGTGTAGAATATTTAACTTTTCCCTGTAAAAAATTGGGTTTTGCACATTACTGTTGTTCATAAAAGGAAATTATCTCCATATCAATTCAAGCTCAGTGCTTAACTTTTAAATCTTCAATAAACAAACATGTAATATTATTAGTAACTGCACTTATTAATGCAAACCAATAGGAATTTTATGATTAAATGAACTTTATGATACATTTCCCCCCTGCACTACCAAATCAGCTGCTGGAGTCCTGAAAGACATCATTAAAGTAATCAATGTGACTCCAGTGGTTTAACCTCAATTTTGTTTGTGCAAAAAAAAAACATAACTTATCAACTTATTTACAATATTAATCTCCAATCACATGGACTACTCTAACGTTAATGATGTCTTTACTACTTTTCTGGGGCTTGAAAGTGGTAGTTGCATAGTCTGTCAATGGAGGGACAGAAATCGCAGATTTCATTAAAAATATCTTCATTTGTATTCGGAAAATGAACAAAAGACTTGCTGGATTGGAACGACATGAGCGCAAGTAATTAATGACAGAATTTACATTTTTGGTTGAACTATCTCTTTAAAATTACAAATCGAAAATGAAAACAAATGGGTTGGACATTAAAGCATGTAAATGACAATTTGATAAACTCAAATATAATATATAATTTTGTGAATTTAACTAACCTTAACAGTAAATGAGAGAGATAGAGACAAAAGTTACTCAAGCGGTCCTCCGTGTTGTTTCTATCATGCAATTCTGACTATAAATCGCAATTGCAACTTTATATCACAATTCTGACGCAATTCTGACTATAACTCGCAATTGCAACTTTATGTCAGGCAATTCTGACTAAAACTCACAATTGCAACTTTATATCACGCAATTCTGACAATAACTCACAATTGCAACTTTATATCACGCAATTCTGACTAAAACTCACAATTGCAACTTTATATCACGCAATTCTGACAATAACTCACAATTGCAACTTTATATCACGCAATTCTGACAATAACTCACAATTGCAACTTTATATCACGCAATTCTGACTAAAACTCACAATTGCAACTTTATATCACGCAATTCTGACAATAACTCACAATTGCAACTTTATATCACGCAATTCTGACAATAACTCACAATTGCAACTTTATATCACGCAATTCTGACTAAAACTCACAATTGCAACTTTATATCACGCAATTCTGACAATAACTCACAATTGCAACTTTATATCACACAATTCTGACAATAACTCACAATTGCAACTTCATATCATGCAATTCTGACGCAATTCTAACTATAACTCGCAATTGCAACTTTATAACACGCAATTCTGACTATAACTCGCAATTGCAACTTTATATCATGCAATTCTGACTATAACTCGCAATTTCAACTTTATATCACACAATTCTGACAATAACTCACAATTGCAACTTTATATCACGCAATTCTGGCTATAACTCGCAATTTCAACTTTATATTACACAATTATGTCATAATTCTGACTATAACTCGCAATTGCAACTTTATATCACGCAATTCTGGCTATAACTCGCAATTTCAACTTTATATTACACAATTATGTCATAATTCTGACTATAACTCACAATTGCAACTTTATATCACACAATTCTGATGCAATGCTGACTATTACTCGCAATTGCAACTTTTTATCACGCAATTCTGACTATAACTCGCAATTGCAGCTTATCACGTAATTCTGTCTATAACTCGCAATTGCAACTTAATATCACACAATTCTGATGCAATTCTGACTAAAACTCGCGATTTGCAACTTTATATCACACAATTCTGATGCAATTCTGACTATAACTTGCAATTGCAACTTTACTTCACGCAATTCTGACTATTACTCGCAATTGCAACTTTTTATCACGCAATTCTGACTATAACTCGCAATTGCAACTTTATCATGCAATTCAGAAAAAAAGTCAGAATTGCGAGACAAATTCAGAATTGTGAGAAAAAGTGGAAATTACCTTTTATTTTTTATTTTGTGGTGGAAACAAGCTTCCAAAGATATTGATTATTGACTTAATTGGAAAAAAATTTATTTAATAATAATTTCATATTTAATAATAATTTTCATCTTTCATTTATGACCTTAAAAATGGCACTAAACCTTTGGCAAAATACTGACACTTGTTGACCACTTCTATTATTAGAGCACTTAACTTATTATTAGAGCACTTAAATCAACTCAACACAGTCAGACTGCAGAGTAGCGTTAAAAACAACTTGAGAATTTAAAAGCGAAGCAGTCGAGCAGGCAGTGGAACTTCTGAACCCAACACCTTCGGGAAGAACAAGAAGTTTGGCCAGTGGTAAATATATCAGCGTGCTTGAGTTATGCATGCCAAGATCCCTCTTAAATGACAAGCGCACGAGACATGGACGCTCCATCTACTATTAACAGCAAATGAACTTGTTACATATCCCAGCCTAGATGTACACACACAGACATAAATAAAAAGTGCTGCGCAAATCAGAAACTGATGACATGGCAGAAGGCTGTAGAGTACACATGTCAGGCTGATGCGGCGCATGGTTTCAATCACTCTGAACTCTCCAATGGACACGGCGTAACCGAAGAGACACGAGCAAAGATCAGACGAACACGTCAGTGCATTTCAAACCGGATCCAAGTGCAGAGTAACAAGATCACTCCCCCACCCAAATAAAGAAATGGTAAGGACATGCTAAGAAATTTAAAACTGAAATATATATATATATATTTTAACTAACTCATATAGCTGTCACAAGTTCATAAATTAATTACATTTTTACATTTATTCAAACTACACCTCTGCTTTAGAAACATTACTATTAATTACTACTAAAATAATAATAATAAATAACATTTACATTTGACATTCAATAAGACAATGTATTCAATAATTTAATTTATTTTAAGGGTTATATCTTTGTTTAGTAGAATGCAATTAATCTGCCTAAGTGAATTTTACTATATTGATGATAATTCACAAATAAGATTACATAAATACAACTATAATCATTACTTTGAAATTCAGTTCAATATCTCTATTAATTATTTATAAATTTGAATGATGTATTAACTGATAGTTGAAATACATCATTTATATATATATATATATATACATTACACACACATATATTATATCTGTTCAGTTGGGTGAAAGTTGATGTTAATCTGTTTTATTAATACAAATTAATAATACTTATTAATATAGTGTTCAAATATGCTAATATGAAGTTTACTGAAAAATTGTGAATAAAGAACTAAAACTGAATTTAAAATGAATGACTTTTACTATAAAATTCAATAATAGTCAAGCACATTTTATTTGTATTGCACTTTTCACTATACACATCATTAAACTTTATAATACCCTTAATGTCTAACTCTCCACATTTAGCAGATTAGAGATAGTATTAAAATGTATGATATAAAAGAGATGAAAATTTGAATTATTATAGGGGCTGCAACACTGTAATACTTAAAGGGATAGTTCACCCGAAAACGAAAATTTTGTTATCAGAGTTGGCGTCATCTAAAGTCCTCGCAGTTAGTTCTTTCTTCAGCTGAACACGAGAAGAAGATAATTTTAAAGAATGTTGATAATCAAACAGTTGATGTTAGCCATTGTGGCAGCAGTTGCTCAGTGGTTCATGTCTACAAACTGGAAGGTTGGTGGTTCAATCCCCGGTTCCTCCTGACCAAGTGTCGAGGTGTCCATGAGCAAGACACTTAAAGGGTTAGTTCACCCAAAAATGAAAATTCTGTCAGTATTTACTCGCCCTCATGTTGTTTCAACCCCGTAAGACCTTCGTTCATCTTCGGAACACAAATTAAGATATTTAAGATATTAAGATCGCTCCTGCATACAGTCCATAGGCTTCTTGAGGTACTGGCTCTTGCTGTCCCCGAAAAGTCATTAAAGACATCGTTAAAATAGTCCAAGTGACTACAGGGGCTCAATCTTAAGTTTATCAAACGACGAGAACACTTTTGTGCGCAAAAAAACAACAAAAATAACGACTTTATTTCAACTATTCACGTCCTTCTCCATGAGCCTGTAAGTCAGTTAACGTAGTGTGATTGCGTAGAGCTACGTCACACGTAGGCTCACCATTGGCCGACGCTGGTCATGTGTGTGTGATGCGTGTGACGTACAATAACAGAAGCTTACGCTATTAAACTAGTAACCTGACTCGCGCAGAGGGAGAAATAAACGAATAGTTGAAATAAAGTCGTTATTTTTGTTGTTTTTTGCGCACAAAAGTGTTCTCGTCGTTTGATAAACTTAAGATTGAGCCCCTGTAGTCACTTGGACTATTTTAACGATGTCTTTAATGACTTTTCGGGGACAGCAAGAGCCAGTACCTCAAGAAGCCTATGGACTGTATGCAGGAGCGATCTTAATATCTTAAATATCTTAATTTGTGTTCCGAAGATGAACGAAGGTCTTACGGGGTTGAAACAACATGAGGGCGAGTAAATACTGACAGAATTTTCATTTTTGGGTGAACTAACCCTTTAACCCCAGCTGCTCTCGACAAGCTGGATGGTGGCTTGCATGGCAAAATGTAAAGTGCTTTGGTGGCCATTGGGCCTGTGAAAGCACTATATAAATACAGTCCATTTACCATTGACTTCCATAGTATTTTTTTTCCTAAAATGGAAGTCAACGGTCATCATCTGTTTGATTACCAACATTCTGCAAATTATCTTCTTCTCGTGCTCAACAGAGGAAAGAAACTCACACAGGTTTGAAGCAACTTGAATGATGTTTAAATAATGACAGTTTTCAACTATCCTTTTAAGTGTGAAACTTGATCTTCACATATCATAAAAAGTAATGTTTGGAAAGTTTAGAAGCCGTAAAAAGCTCTGATCTTACCAGGGCTTCCCGAGGGCCGGCACAAACCACTCGTCTTCCTTCTGACATGACTTCTGTAGGCCATCTTTATTCCTAACACATATCCAAACCACCACTCTTATGCCTCTTCTCATAACCTGAATACACTCCAGCGCTTCATCCATAACACTGATACTGGTGAAATTCTACACCAGGGTAATCATATTTCACATACACACAGACCCCTCCCACAGCCCAGGAGGTGTCAGTCAAAACACACACGCCTGCGAAGCCCACGACAGATCAATGACGTTCACAAGCATGTGAGGATATGGCCGAGATCTGAGAATGTGAAGGGGAACTGAGATAGAGAGAGAAAATGTGAAGGGGAACTCTAAGTGAGGGAGAGAGAGCAAGAGGAAGAGAGAGAGAGGGAGGGCACAAGGGGCGACCATTCAGAGTCGTGGGAACATTTCCATATTTTCTTTCAGTTGCTGATGGCATGGGGTGGGTTTCACTGTGCAGACAGTAGAGATATTACGCATATGTGGTGTGCGGTTACGGTCAGCGGGGGTCAGGGGGAAGAGCGAGCGAGTGCTGGATACCCCAGAGCTGTCACATTTCACAGCTGATCTCTTCAGCATCTCAGCAAGCTCAGGCCATTTGACGCTTCAAAAAGAGATTGTAAAACAAAGCCATGTGACTTAGTCCAAATTTTCTGAAGAGAAATGATCGCTTTATATGATTAACAGATTAAATGTAGGCTTTTATTCACATACAAACATTGATCAGCGAACATAAACAGAAACTCAATACATGCTTGACACGCAAGAACAAATCTCATTGGTTCTTGCAGAAGCTCAAACATGATGCACAACACGGGAATGAACCTCATGGGTTCTTGCTGAAGCTCAAACGTGATGCGTAACAAGAGAATGAACCTCATTGGTTCTTGCAGAAGCTCAAATGTGATGCGTAACACAAGAATGAATCTCATTGGTTCTTGTTGAAGCTCAAATGTGATGTGTAACACGAGAATGAACCTCATTGGTTCTTGCAGAAGCTCAAATGTGATGCGTAACACAAGAATGAACCTCATTTGTTGTTGTTGAAGCTCAAATGTGATGCGTAACACAAGAATGAATCTCATTGGTTCTTGTTGAAGCTCAAATGTGATGTGTAACACGAGAATGAACCTCATTTGTTCTTGTTGAAGCTCAAATGTGATGCGTAACACAAGAATGAATCTCATTGGTTCTTGCAGAAGCTCAAATGTGATGCGTAACACGAAAATGAACCTCATTGGTTCTTGCTGAAGCTCAAATGTGATGCGTAACACAAGAATGAATCTAATTGGTTCTTGTTGAAGCTCAAATGTGATGTGTAACATGAAAATGAACCTCATTGGTTCTTGCTGAAGCTCAAATGTGATGCGTAACACAAGAATGAATCTCATTGGTTCTTGTTGAAGCTCAAATGTGATGCGTAACACAAGAATGAATCTAATTGGTTCTTGTTGAAGCTCAAATGTGATGTGTAACACGAAAATGAACCTCATGGGTTCTTGCTGAAGCTCAAACGTGATGCGTAACACAAGAATGAACCTCATTTGTTCTTGTTGAAGCTCAAATGTGATGCGTAACATGAGAATGAACCTCATTTGTTCTTGCAGAAGCTCAAATGTGATGCGTAACACGAGAATGAACCTCATTGGTTCTTGCAGAAGCTCAAATGTGATGCGTAACATGAGAATGAACCTCATTGGTTCTTGCTGAAGCTCAAACGTGATGCGTAACACGAGAATGAACCTCATTGGTTCTTGCAGAAGCTCAAATGTGATGCGTAACATGAGAATGAACCTCATTGGTTCTTGCTGAAGCTCAAATGTGATGCGTAACACAAGAAGGAACCTCTTTTGTTCTTGCAGAAGCTCAAATGTGATGCGTAACACGAGAATGAACCTCATTGGTTCTTGCAGAAGCTCAAATGTGATGCGTAACATGAGAATGAACCTCATTTGTTCTTGTTGAAGCTCAAATGTGATGCGTAACACGAAAATGAACCTCATTGGTTCTTGCAGAAGCTCAAATGTGATGCGTAACACGAGAATGAACCTCATTGGTTCTTGCAGAAGCTCAAATGTGATGCGTAACACAAGAATGAACCTCATTGGTTCTTGCTGAAGCTCAAATGTGATGTGTAACACGAAAATGAACCTCATTGGTTCTTGCTGAAGCTCAAACGTGATGCGTAACACAAGAATGAACCTCATTTGTTCTTGTTGAAGCTCAAACGTGATGCGTAACACGAGAATGAACCTCATTGGTTCTTGCAGAAGCTCAAATGTGATGCGTAACACGAGAATGAACCTCATTTGTTCTTGTTGAAGCTCAAATGTGATGCGTAACACGAGAATGAACCTCATTGGTTCTTGCTGAAGCTCAAATGTGATGCGTAACACAAGAAGGAACCTCATTTGTTCTTGCAGAAGCTCAAATGTGATGCGTAACACGAGAATGAACCTCATTGGTTCTTGCAGAAGCTCAAATGTGATGCGTAAAACGAGAATGAACCTCATTTGTTCTTGTTGAAGCTCAAATGTGATGCGTAACACGAGAATGAACCTCATTGGTTCTTGCAGAAGCTCAAATGTGATGCGTAACACAAGAATGAACCTCATTGGTTCTTGCTGAAGCTCAAATGTGATGTGTAATGCGAGAATGAACCTCATTGGTTCTTGTTGAAGCTCAAATGTGATGCGTAACACAAGAATGAACCTCATTGGCTCTTGCAGAAGCTGAAATGTGATGCGTAACACAAGAATGAACCTCATTGGTTCTTGCAGAAGCTCAAACGTGGTACGAATCTCATTGGTTTTAATGCTACCAAAAAGTGAATGTTTTCTATTACAGTCCAACTACCAACTTCTGAGGAGTACGGGACATTCAATACAACCCTGAAAAATCGATTCAAATATACTGTTTAAAAGAAATGTCTGAATAGCTATTTGGCTTTTGGTTAACATTAGTATTTACTTTGCAGACCTTTTACATTCACAAACATCTATGTAACACACTGAATGAAGCATAAGTCAAACATTTTTATTTGCTGAATTTCCCACAAAAAGACCAGGAATTATTGTACATGTTTGAAGCTGCTGATCAAGCATTGTGTTTATTCATCAGTTTTGTGTGTCAGGTCACCTTGGGTCTGGATGAGGTGAAGGACTTTTCCTGTGATTTGTCGGATGGCATCCTTATCAGAAACTTTGGGCTCCTCATTCAGCCTCTCCAGCTGACTCAGTAACGTCAGAACCCGGGAAGCACTGGGAATACAGGAAACCATCACAACAGGCCAAGTACACACCGGCAAAGCATACTACGTGTATATTTAAGTCGGAAACAAAAACTAACCTTTTTTCTGCTGCCATTTTGGGTTTATTCATTTCTTCTCACATTCAATAAACGTCAAACTGACTCCTGGGGGGTGGGGGGTGGGGCGGGGTGGGGGCATTCAAATCAGTCCGAGTTTATACAGCAACACTGGCCACTTTATAAAGTCTTATATCATAAGCATTTTACTTATTCAAGGGAGGGAAAAACAAAAACAGCAGCAAGAATCTAACCGCCTGTGTCTCAAAACCTAGTGAGCAAACTACCTATACAGCTACCTAGATGAAAACACAACATACTTGTGCATCAGTGCCTACTGAGTTGCCAAACTAGGCAACATTGTTGGCCATCATAATATATCAGTCCACATACATTTTGGGGCATTAAGACCTACTCAGCTTTTTCTGCCTATAGAGACTTCATTTTTAGACATCAAGCTTTAGAAGAGCTCCCAACAGCATTTAGAGTGTATTTCAGAGCATTTTTAAGCATCAAAATCCACTAAGCTTCCAAACATAGACATTTTTAAGCATCAAGCTCTAGAGAGCTGTCAACATAAACAATATTGTTTGTGCATCATCTGGCCACACAGACAGCATTTTTAGGACATTGAAACCTACTGTGCTGTCAATCTGGACAGCCATTTTAGGGCATAATAGGCTCCCAAAAAAGCTGTCCATGTAGGGATCACATTAGGTTTTGAGCCAAGGCCAGTAACTTAAGTGCAATCCACTCCTATTTAAATTAGGCTTTCTGAGGAGAATGTTACAGTCAGATTCAGATCAGCTAATGAATAATTAATTCAAATGCATTATTAATTATTAAGTTGATAAAACACCTCAAGTATGAGTGAAGCCAACTCATGATCATGTCAGATCCACCTGTCCTGCAGAGAAAGCTCCAGTGTTAGCACAGATACGCTAACAGGACAGCTGATCTCTGTCACTGGCACATATACAAATACACGCGAGCACCACCAACCTTTAAAGCATGCGAGAGCTGCGCCATCTGAACTCCTAGCAGCGCGATCTCTTGGCAGCACAGACACAACACAACATAAGCCCCCTGATGCTGTTATTATTATTGACTCTAACCCCCAACACACACTCGGAAGTGAGGGCGCGTCCAGTAACAGAGCTGGCGCAGAATCCAGGATCTGCACCTCATGTGTCACATTCAGAGTCTGACGCACAGATGGACTACAGATCAGCGTCCACACACTGCGCTGCGCAGCTTCGAGCATGATGACTAACGTAACGACGGTAAAAAAACGTCATTTATATTACACATACACATTAGTGCGTTCAAATCGATTTATCGCATCTAACATAAAATTGTGTTTATATATGTATTTTTTGTTAATATATATAATTAATAAATTATATACTATAATTTATGATATGTATATATATATTATATTTTATAATTATTTATTATGTATATATATTTATAATTATATTAATATAACAATATATACATTTATAATCGTATCACAGTTTCACACGTTTTACAAACATCTTGATACATCATTTTTTAAATTGTTTTTAACTTTGTGATTTTGTTATTATTTATCGTCATTGTTATTTTATTAATTATTTATTTGTATTTATGTTTTTAATAATTCTTATTTATTTTTGTCATAAATTAATTACTACATTTTTTATTAAATATAATGTTTATTATAAAGTGTAGATTATTGAGTGTTTTGTTATTAAGGCCTATATTTATAGATTAAACATTTTCACGAAGTAATAATATTTTTAACCAGAATAAATAAACATCTTACATATTTTACGGCTTCAAAGCTCAGAACTACATGTCCCAGAATGCAAATCAGAGTATGATGTCATTCACAGGCGTCCACTGCTGCAGCGCTGTATATTTGCAACAGCACAGAAAGACTGCCTTTCTAAAGGTATTGTATTTATTTACCCTTTGAATGTGTTTTTTTGTTGATAAATATGTCCTTCAAATGTTGTAAAGTATACATTTAGCAGTAATGATATATGTTAGGGGTTAGACTCAGCTTAGCATTTATCGCTCTTCGCTAATGTCATTGGCTATTTGTGGTCGATGGTGGTTCTGTATTTAAAGAATTTTACCAAATAAAACGTGTAATTAATATCCTATTATATCCATTAAAACACTCACCTGAATTCAAAGACTATTCGTCGTCGACTAGTAACAACAAAGGGAGGTTGCAGTACAGTGACCATGAGTTCTTCTCCACAAGTGTCCTCATTAGGAACGGTACACTATTTAACCTAGCAAAATACTGGAGTTTGTTTGAGTGTCTGTGCCTATGGTCTGTCGTCCCTGCTTGTAGCTTGAGGAAATTCCCAATAAGGACATAATTAGCTTTGCTCAACCTAGTCAACTGCCTACCGAGATCGCATCATGAGGTGCTGCATATATTGCCCAAACATGTGTCTATAGGTTGGTAACTCACAGGTTTTGAGACATCTATTGTGCTGAAACCCAGTTATTTAAAAGCACTAAATTATAGTCGTGCAAACTGTTGAAGTGGCCCTCACGCTCAACATGAAGTCTTGATGTAGTTTCATTGTTTACATAATTAAACATTCTGTCTTTCCCTTATATCCCCTAATTTGTCATATTAATATGTGCTTGTACAAGATATTTCTGGCAACTCTTAAAGGGTTACTGTTAGTTCACCCAAAAATGAAAATTCTGTCATTATTTACTCACCCTGAATGTCGTTCCAAAGTCTTAGGCCTAAACTTTTTAATGAAATCTGAGGCTACACAACTACCACTTTGGTGCTTCAAAAAGTTCATAAAGAGATCGTAACACTAATCCAAATGAATTGAGTGGTTTAGTCAAACATTTTCTGAAGAGACACGGCCACTTAATGTGATGAACAGATTGAATTTATGCTTTTATTCACATATAAACACTCATCAACCCACACATCAGTTGTGGTAAATGAAAGCTCAAGCATGTTCGTTTGACGTGTGAGACCCAATGAGGTTCATTCTCGCGAGTCAAGCAGGTTCGGTGTATGTTTCTTGTATGTTCATCATATAAACCGATCGAGTCTCTTTAGAAAATTTTTACTAAACCGCTCAATTCATAAAGATTAGTTTTATGAACTTTTTGAAGCGTCAAAGTGGAAGTTTGGCAGCTGTCAATGGAGGGACAGAAATCTCTCATATTTGATCAAAAATATCTTCATTCTTGCTTTAATGCCGTTATTTTTTATGTTCGTAGCTGTCTCAATGGTGATGAAGTCGTCGGTAGAGGAGGAGGAGGGAGGTTGGGGTCTTGGGATCCCAGAGAAGATGAGAAACAATGCCGACTGGGTGGACGTCACCAAAGAATTCAAAGGAGCCTGTAAAGGTGTGTGTCTATATGTGTGCACTACGTGGAAAAACAAATGGGCCGAGCCAAAAATGTAGTAAAAAAATAGTTAGTGGTCTTTTTTTACCATTTTAATCTCAAATCACTGGTCAGAATATTAGCAAGAATTGCACGAATATTGTAGGTAAAGAAACTTAGCACGGAATTGGCGTCTCCAACTCTCAGACAGCTTTTTACAGGAAGAAGAGTCAGTGTTGTTCTGATATAAGTTAATGGCCTCAAACAGAGTAGTTCAAAAATGGCTCCCAGTTCATTTGAGTTTAATGTGAGACCAAATATTCATCACTTCAGAACCATAGAGCCTGAACCAACTTCCCGTATTCTGCTAAAAACTTTATTCAGTCTTTGATGTTTTTCTGTGAGAGCAATAACTTTTTTAGTAACAGTTACATTTGGCTAATTTCCTGACCAATAATTTGTTGATAAGACAAATTACTTAGTATTTAGCCAGTTTGCGCTTGGTCCATCTTTTCTTTCTTGCATAGAAGTGTATGTGTTTCATGGGCATGACAAAGCTGAGTTATCATTGGCTGAACTCCACAGTAGATGTCACTGTCAACCCTCTTTTCTCAGAATAGCCATTTTCCACAAAGCCCTGAGAAAGATGGAGAAAAATATGCCTTGTTTATGTAACATTTACATTAATATTCAAACCAGATTTTTCCAAAACAAGCAAAAAAATATCCATGTATCCTGCCTGATTTATAAAAGTAAAAAGTTATATTCCTTATGAGGATGCAGTCTTCAAATCCCATTACAGCCAATATTCTGATCATTAATTCATGAGGATATAGTGTCTTGCATGTAGGATCCATCATCTAAAAGTGCAGTGAGGCGTGGCTGCAGAATTTTTGCTGATATTCTAATTTTTACCATTTATGGTCACTAAGAGTTCTACAATTAACTTCCTTTCCCATGCAAGCTTGGCCACATCATCCATAAGTCACCTCAATACATCTGTGTTATTGTTAACAGGAGATTTTTGGACCGTTCTGGTGCCATCAGTCGTGTTTTATTGTGCTCACGTGTTGAATAATCTTGCTGTACAGAAACCGAATTTGCTGATTAAATGAGTTTGATTTTGCAGAGCTCAAACTTGGCGAGTTGCTCCATGACAAACTGTAAGACATTTTTATTTATTTTTTTTGAGCTAAGAAATGCTTTTACGTGTAATTTAACATTTGGTGCATTCGTTCGGTGTACGTAATGCTCGTGTTCCTGTAGATTCGGTCTGTTTGAGGCGATGTCAGCCATCGAGATGATGGATCCGAAGATGGATGCTGGGATGATCGGAAACCAAGTCAACCGTAAAGTCCTCAACTTTGAACAAGCTGTTAAGGTAGCACTCGAAAGAGCTGGTTTCACCTCACTCCTGATCTTCTTATTTATCTCGTGAAGTGATGTAATTATTTGTGATAATGAACCTGAATATAGTGAGTTTAAAGGAATAGTACACCCAAAAATGAAAATTTTGTCATTAATTCCTCACCCAAACCTGGCTGTAAGACTTTCGTTCATCTTCAGAACACAAATGAAGACCTTTTTGATGAAATCTGACAGATTTCTGTCCCTCTATTGACAGCTAAGCAAAAACCACTTTGACGCTTCAACAAGTTCATAAAGTGATGGTAAAACTAATCCATATGAATTGAGCGGTTTAGTCCAAATTTTCTAAAACAGAACAGAATTGATTTAGGCTTTTATTTACAGCAGGGGTTTTCAAATTGGGTGAATGTGAGCCTCAGAGTAGAGTAGGTAAGGACAGCCGAGTGAGCAAATTCGGACAGCTGCTGACAGAGATGCGATCTGACACTCGTCCCATTTTCTCACATTTTTCTGGAAAAAAGAGTCTTCGAATCTAGCCTACATGTAGACTAATAATAATGCTAATTATTATTAGCATTTATAAATGAGTTCACTTAAGACCGTAATAGGCATGTCTATCATAAAATAATTTTTTAATGTTTGAATAAAGTTTTATTTTTAAATAGGCTAACTTAACATTTTACTGTTTATGAAATGTTTTTGTTTTAGGCTTTTTTTATAAGCCAATGTGAAGTTAAATATCCTTGTATATAAAGAAAATAAAAAAAGTTTGTGAATATCGTTTCACCAGTCTAAAAACGAATAAAGAAAGCATGTTTTTCGTTATTCAATTAGGAGGTAAAAAAAAGGGAAAAGAAATGGACGCAAAAGTCCATTTGTCAGACATTGTCAATCAATGTATTGGAGATTGAGAAAACAGCAACTGCCATGTAAAGAAAACAAAGTTGCTTGTCAGATTTTCCTAACAAACAACCTTTTTTTTAATAAGCCCCAAAAAACGCAACCCGTGCTGTTTTAACGCCACTTACAAAAAAAAAAAAAAGTTGCGTATTATAAACTGCTTCGCGCCTCCCCTGTCGCTCTTTGGCGCCCCCCAGGTGAGGCGCGCCTCACCTATTGAAAACTGCTGATTTACAGTATTCACACTTTACTGAAATTGTACTCTCTCTTTTCGTCTCTCTCTATGTAATTTTTTTCCCTATTTCTTATTCCTTCCGTCTTCCTCTTTTCTGAAGGATGAGGCCATACGAGTGAAAGATCTGAGTATTCCTGAGCTCATCGGGATCATGGACACATGTTTTTGCTGTCTGGTCAGTATTGATATCGGTAAACACAAAAAGTTTCATGAAGCTGTGTATCAATAGAAAATTAAAAGAATATATATATAATATATATATATATATATAATAAAGTGTCTGTAATTAAAAGGGGAAAAAGTATATATACACTCACCTAAAGGATTTTTAGGAACACCTAATACTGTGTTTGACCCCCTTTCGCCTTCAGAACTGCCTTAATTTTACGTGGCATTGATTCAACAAGGTGCTGAAAGCATTCTTTAGAAATGTTGGCCCATATTGATAGGATAGCATCTTATTGATGGAGATTTGTGGGATGCACATCCAGGGCACGAAGCTCCAGTTCCACCACATCCCAAAGATGCTCTATTGGGTTGAGATCTGGTGACTGTGGGGGCCATTTTAGTACAGTGAACTCATTGTCATGTTCAAGAAACCAATTTGAAATGATTTGAGCTTTGTGACATGGTGCATTATCCTGCTGGAAGTAGCCATCAGAGGATGGGTATATGATGGCCATAAAGGGATGGACATGGTCAGAAACAATGCTCAGGTAGGCTGTGGCATTTAAATGATGCCTAATTGGTACTAAAGGGCCTAAAGTGTGCCAAGAAAACATCCCCCACACCATTACACCACCACCACCAGCCTGCACAGTGGTAACAAGGCATGATGGATCCATGTTCTCATTCTGTTTACGCCAAATTCTGACTCTACCATCTGAATGACTCAACAGAAATCGAGACTCATCAGATCAGGCAACATTTTTCCAGTCTTCAACTGTCCAATTTTGGTGAGCTCATGCAAATTGTAGCCTCTTTTTCCTATTTGTAGTGGAGATGAGTGGTACCCGGTGGGGTCTTCTGCTGTTGTAGCCCATCCGCCTCAAGGTTGTGTGTGTTGTGGCTTCACAAATGCTTTGCTGCATACCTCGGTTGTAACGAGTGGTTATTTCAGTCAAAGTTGCTCTTCTATCAGCTTGAATCAGTCGGCCCATTCTCCTCTGACCTCTCGCATCAACAAGGCATTTTCGCCCACAGGACTGCCGCATACTGGATGTTTTTCCTTTTTCACACCATTCTTTGTAAACCCTGGAAATGGTTGTGTGTGTGAAAATCCCAGTAACTGAGCAGATTGTGAAATAACACCAACAACCATGCCACGCTCAAAATTGCTTAAATCACCTTTCTTTCCCATTCTGACATTCAGTTTGGAGTTCAGGAGATTGTCTTGACCAGGACCACACCCCTAAATGCATTGAAACAACTGCCATGTGATTGCTTGATTCGATAATTGCCTTAGTGAGAAATTGAACAGGTGTTCCTAATAATCCTTTCGGTGAGTGTATACACACAAAATAGTAAAATACACATTCAACAAGAAATGATTTTTTTATTATTAAGGAATAAAGCATTACATAGTTCATATGTAATAGGAAAGATTTCAAATAAATGCTTTTCTCTTTTAATGGACAAATATTATTCAACATTGATAATATTAAGAATTGTTTCATCAAATCTGCATATTAGAATGATTTCTGCAGGATCATGTGACACTGAGATGGTAGTGTATGCTAAAGAAAGCAGTGGCTGGAAAAGCTGCATTTGTGTTTACTTACTGTATTGAATATTCTGTCATGTTGTCTTCATCTGTCTCAGATCACATGGCTGGAGGGGCATTCTCTGGCTCAGACTGTGTTTACGTGTCTATATGTTCATAACCCGGATCTTATTCAAGACCCTGCTCTTAAAGCCTTCGCTCTGGGCATCCTCAAGATATGCGACATCGCCCGCGAGAAAGTCAACAAAGCCGCTGTGTTTGAGGAGGCAAGACACATTCAATTCTTATGTGACTTGTTCAAATTGTGCTTTTTTTTAATTAAATTGCCTCCATTATGCTATTTTAAATGTTTCCGTATTTAGTTTTGAAGGTCTCCTAATACAATAGGTTTACATGCCTTAATGTCTGGTATTATTACTGACGATATGTAGATTATTTATAAATGAAATATTTAGTTGCGGTGTGGCCATTAGTAGTCACCATTCGCCATTTATTTTTATTGTACTTTTTATTGTAATTACATTTTGCTGTTGGTTTATTCAGTGAAAATGAATTTTTCTGTTTTCAATCGCAGGAAGATTTTCAGGCCATGACTTACGGCTTTAAAATGGCAAATAACGTAACAGATCTGAGAGTGACAGGTGAGTGTAAAGACTGATCTCAATTGTTACTTTATTATCTTTTAAAATATATTAAAATAGAAAAGTTATTTTAAATTGTAATAATATTTCACAATATTGCTGTTTTTAACTGTATTTTTGATCAAATAAATGCAGCTTTGGTGAGCAATAGAAACTTATATAAAAAAAATTAATTCTTACCGATTCCAATCTTTTGAAAGATAGTGTACAACAAACGAAAGGTAAATCTAAAAAAAAAGAATTTAAGGGTAAATGTTCTTAATTGCAGCAGAGCAAAATATTAGGCTTCGTCTTCCTTATGCAAATTAACTACATGTTTTTTTTTTTTAGGATTTTGTTGATCAGTCTTTTACTTCTTTGAGTAATTTAATGAGATTATGCCTGAAAAGGTTCTGGATTTTTTATCAAATGTTAGTTTAAAAATATATATTTTATAATTTGACTTCTTGTTTATATTTGTTTTGTTTTTGTTGTATTTATATGATGTTTGTATTTTTGTAAATGAATTTTTGCCATGAAAATAGCTCTGACTGCTGACATGGCATGAAATAAAATAATCTGAATCTGATCAGTCTTTTCATTTCGCCTTTTAAAATTTCTATAGGAATGCTAAAAGATGTTGAGGATGAACTTCAGAGGAAAGTGAAGGTATAGTGACTCCATCTCAAGACTTTTCACGATACCTCTTAGATTTTCCTTCTTTTTTCTTGACTTGTTAAAAATGTTGTTTCTTCCTTTTTCTTTTTTCTTTTTTACAGAGTACACGCAGTCGACAGGGTGAACAAAGAGATCCTGAGGTGGAACTTGATGTATGTACATAATAATTTCCCTGAATACTAAACTTAAAGGGATAGTTCACTTTTAAATACATTTTTGGTATGTTTTAGCTTCCCTCAAGAGCATCAGTTGTCTTTGTAGACAGTAGTTTCAATTTTTATATTTTTAGGTCAAACCGTACTTGTCTGTCAGTCATATAATGGAGGTCTATGGTCACCACCTCAAAGAGCATGCACAGAGAAGTCCAAATTAAACAAGATTTAATGACTCGTAAATGTAAGTACATATTGATGGCCTAAAACACAAAACGAGCGGTTTGTGTGAGAAAACAAACAGTATTTATATCGCTTCGGCCTGCGTAAGAGCTGGAGAGCACCTGACGTGATCTCTCGCGCGTGTACGTCACTCATTGTTTACACAGAGATTTCGGAAGTGTTACCTTTCACTGTGAAGATCTAAACATATTTAGATATACAGGAAATCACAATGGAAGACGATTTCGATATATCAACAGACAACATTGATTTTTTTTTTTCGCAACCGCGCTAGAGATCACTTCCGGCGCTTTCGCACCCTCAGATTACTTGGATGTGGCTGTGGTTACAAGAGGTAAAAATGAAATTGAAACTACTGCGGAAACAAAGACACCTACATCTTGGATGCCCTTGAGGTAAGCTAAAACATACCAAAAATTAATTATCCCTTTAAAGGGATACTCCACCCAAAAATGAAAATTCTGTCATCATTTACTTGCCCTCAAGTTGTTGCAAACCTGTATGAGTTTCTCTCTTCTGATGAACACAAAGGAAGATATTTTGAAGAACGATTGGAACTTTGGCATCATTGACTTCCATAGTGTTTTTCTTTTCTACTATGGAAGTCAGTCGTGCCAAACAACTGTTTGGGTCCAATCGTTCCTCAAAATATCTTCCTTTGTGTTCATCAGAAGAGAGAAACGCATACAGGTTTCTGGAAAAGTACATTTTCAAAATTTTCATTTTTGGGTGGAGTATCACTTTAAGATAAAGAGATATGTGGACGCTTTTGGTGAAATTGGTGTGTATTATCAGCGAGACGAGAGCACTGTACTGAAATCCTGAGAGTTTTGATTTGAATATCATGCTTCTCTTCTGCCTTCAGCATCAGCAATGCTTGGCTCTGTTTAGCCGTGTTAAATTCACTCGTCTGCTGCTCAGCGCGCTCATCTCCTTCACTAAAAAAGAGGTATGACACTATTAAATTCACTCAAGCATATATCTTCACAATAAGATTCACCAGTTGGCTATCTAATCATCGATTGGTTGATTTGGCATTTAAGACGAGTGCTGTCAGCGAAGCACAGAAGCTGATGACTCAGGCTGCTGATTTACTGCCCGCGATACACTCCTCTATACAGTATGGGATACAGTCACAGAATGACACAACCAAAGGAGGTAACAGTCTCAAAACAATTAAAAATGTAATGTTGAATTAATTTTCTAAAATGTACACACCATGCTTTTTCCAGATCACCCAATCATGATGGGTTTTGAGCCACTGGTTAACCAGCGCCTGCTCCCGCCCACTTTCCCACGCTACGCCAAGATCATTAAGAGAGAA
Source organism: Pimephales promelas (assembly GCF_016745375.1). Next base: position 9,612,763 of record NW_024121199.1, on the reverse strand, counting down.
GAGATGGTCAACTACTTCAGCAAACTCATTGAGCGCATTAAAAATGTCTGTGAGGTCATCAACATAACCAACCTGCACAGCATCTTGGTAAAATAACTCTGTATTAATAACACATGCATTCTGTGGTAGTATTCGAGAGAACTGTAACTCATCCTGCTGAGTGTGTGTGGTTTCAGGATTTCTTCTGTGAGTTCAGTGAGCAGTCTCCATGTGTGATGTCTAGATCTCTGCTACAGGTCAGACCAACTTCATCTGACATCCATCACTTTACATCTGAAGCTTGTGCTTTACTCAGAGATCTGGAATATATAGAAAATGGACAAAAAACAACATTTCTTAATCTTTAATGACTCTTAAAGTTATTTCACTGGACTGTTTTAAATCTAAATAGACAGTATGTTCAACTGATGTAATTAAAGAAGTATCGTTTTGAATTAATCTTAAATTCAGCATAAAATGGAAGTTCAGATTGTATTCTGACATATCTTCTTGAGTGAGGAAAAATTGTAGGGTGGGACTCAATTTTGTCCTTGGGGAATTGATTGGTTGGTTGTGGTTTGCTATTGCTGTGATATCATGTTAGTGACAGGTTGCCCATCTGCAAGAGGGAGGGCATTGAGGGCATTGAAAGATTATGAGCGTTACATAAAAAAAACAGGAATTGTCCATTTGATTTCATGGTGACTTTAAATGTCTTATTTCCACAAGTTTCCGAGGGGCGCTCCTGTAAAAAATAAAGTGGGTGAAACTTCCGGTGAGGCGGCGGAAGTAGCATTCCAATGGTATTTTGTGTGTTAGTTAGCGAAGAGGCTAGCTGTTTTTCGGAGAATTATTTTACTATTTAAAGCTGCAAATCTTTATGAGAGATGTCGTTACGGAGTTCATGGACAACATGTGCTGTTCGCGGTTGTATGTATAACCGGATTAAACTAGTTCAGTGGCTTAAACGTGATTGTTTTGAACATAAGCTGAAAACGAAATCAGAGTGATCCTGCCAACGACTGTAGTTTCCATCACCTCCCAAAAGACGACGAATCTTCCTGTGTACATTTGTTTAAATTCTTAATATTCTATAAACTCTATCAGCATGTGTTTGGTTGTTCGCTACTGATGTTACAGCTAAACTCAGGATTAAAGCCTGTGTTGACAGAATACCAAATGTGCCAGTTAATGTATTCAAGCAGCACATTCATTTAGAATTTTGAATAAACTCCAAAGCACAATGACTAGTGTGTATTTTTTATTTTAATTGTTTGTCAGCTCGCACAACTGTCTGTCACCATGCCTTGATGAGCATTGATTATTATTTGATTATTATTGATTATTGATTATTATTAATAATGTTATTATAATACTCCCAATCAACTACTGCGGACGGTAAAGGTACTGTTATTTCACCCTTTTGAATTTCGTTGAGGTTGTGTTCCCACATCGTTAGCTAGTTTGGATCGCTATAACTTGAATGACTGTCAACTGTTGAATGAACGAGTGTCAAGCATGTTAAATCACGCTTTGTTTACTTCCAACCGGAAGTCGCGCCCACTTTTGACGCAAGGCCTCATGGGGCGTAGGAAACTTGTGGATAGCCTTTTTTAATTGTATGACTTATTCACTCTTTTTCTCACCATGAACATAGCTTTGCTGCAACCGTGGCTTTAATTATCAATGAATATTACATTAACACATAATTATATCACATATAAAACTGGTTTCGGATAAATTGTTACATATAGTGACAGAATGATATGATGGTTAGTCTGATAATTCTTCTGTGTGTGTGTGTGATGCAGACCACATTTCTGATTGACAATAAGAAGGTGTTTGGGACTCATCTGATGCAAGATATGATTAAAGATGCATTGCGATATTTTGTCAGCCCACCTGTCCTCTCCACAAAGTGAGCGATTATTTCTTTACTCTATATTATTTACTCTTTAATTCATTTGTTGCTTATAAATTACATCAAGTTCCTGCATTTGTTAGTAGGATTTTTGCATTAAAATAAAAACATAATTTAGAAAGAAGAGACCATTTTTGGTCACTTTATTTTAAGATGTCCTTATTACAGTGTTGAGTATAGACCCCTTTTGTGCCGACGTCACAGTTACGTCACGGTACTAGCTGGAGGCAAAACAAAGTGAAAACTGGAGGCGGCCAATACAAACCAGCACAGATTCGGCTACAAAATACGGAGCTTAAATTACTTGTATTATTATTAAATATCATCTTATTGTGTTTGGTGCAATTATCAATGAAAAATGAATGTGCTGTATCTGGACTTTTTATTTCTAGAAAATATTCACATGATTAAAAGCGAACCGTATTGTCACTCTTTACATTGTCGTCTTCTGCGATCAGCGGATCGTACACACAAGTCTTGTACATGGCCATTCAGCACATAGTTATAGGCATCTAAAGATTTATATGCCCTCAGTTTCTCTTTACGATCAGTTTCTCTATAAGGTAGGTGTAGAAGTCAGGCCACTCACCCGAGGTAACGTACGTTAATCCTGTCAGATCGCCCATTCAGTGAGTGAGCGTGTGAAGGCCACAGGTCGGCCAATCTGGTTCTGTCCGTTAAAATTAACCTTTGAAAATAACAATCGTGGTCCTGGACAGTGAGTGTCCTTACACATTAAGATAAAATCAGATTTTCTTGAGTCATTGTTAAAAAAACAAGCTAATAAAACTTGCTAACTAGCATTAGTGAAGCGGCCAGAGGGATCGTTCTGCCTCCACCTAAGCTCCGCCCACATAAAAACGTCACCATGTTTACCAACTGAAAAGGGGTCTATACATTTAAGTACTGAGTAATATTAATGAATTACATGTACTCACTAACAAACTAACACTGTAAACTCTTTTTACCCCATTTTCTACCATGATTTAAAGGAGAACTCGGCGCAAAATGAACCATTGGTCTAATAACACATTGGTACCTAGTCGACCGTTCTCTGAGATTAGTTTTCAAAGAGTTGTTATCTCTAAAAACTGTTTAGCATATAATGCTAGTAATGGGGGCATTTGCTAAGTAAAAAGAAATCACTAGTTTCTATCACTAACAAGGGTCAAAATAGCCCCACACTAACACAGTAACATAATGAGAGTCCATACATGCAAAACGAAGCATTGAGAACTTTGTAAGTGTACAGACCGTTTAATAAGAAGATGCGTTATAAAGACAGTTCACTTCGCGTATACAGACAGGAGCCATCTTTGGAAAACATACTCGATAAGTCAAACCACGAACACCGTTCATACAGTTCAGAAGTTCGCTGAACTTCATACAACTCAGCTCACTCAGCACGACGTTCGTGGTTCGACTTATCGAGTCTGTTTTCCAAAGATGGCTCCTGTCTGTATACACAAAGTGAACTGTCTTTATAATGTATCTTCTTATTAAATGGTTTGTACACTTACAAAGTTCTCAATGCTTCGTTTTGCATGTGTGGACCCTCATTATGTTACTGTGTTAGTGTGGGGCTATTTTGAGCCTTGTTAGTGGTATAACCAGCGATTTCTTTTTCCTTAGTAAATGCCCCCATTACTAGCGTTATACGCTAAACAGTTTTTAGAGATAAAACTCTTTACATTCGATTATCATGAAAACAAATCCCAGAGAACGATTGACTAGATACCAATGTGTTATTAGACCAAAGGTTCATTTTGCGCCGGAGTTCTCCTTTAAGCCCACTGATTTAAACACTCCATTTAAAGGGGCATGTCTCCTTTAAATACCCACTGCTAACATGTTTTGTGCTAACACTGCTAACAAGTATTATATGTTGAACTCTTTTGAAAACATTTAAACTACGTTTTTACTATTAAAGCTCCAGAGATTAACTAATGTTGTTCTTAGTTTCGTGATTCTGTTTTAGTTTTCCTCCTGCCTGTCCTGTCACATTTCATGATTCTTTTAAGATGACATTCATATTCCCTCACTGTTTTCTCAGATGCAGTTTGAACAATAACCACCAGGCTAAAGATTACATTGACTCTTTTGTCACTCACTGCACACGGGTTTGTGATTCATTTTGTTTGATATGTTATTGTAACAAGTGAAATAGTGTTTTTGATTAGATGCATTATTTAATTAAGATTAGATGTTATTTTGTGTCACAGCCATTCTGCAGCCTCATCCAGATTCACGGACACAACAGAGCACGCCAGCGAGACAAACTGGGTCACATACTGGAGGAGTTTGCCACCCTTCAGGACGAGGTGCGTAGATGTGTTTTGCTTGGTTAAAGTTGACATGAATTAAAAAATTGAACCTAATACTTTCTTAATGAATGAATGAATGAAACCTTTATTGCCCCAAGGGGGATTTTGTTTTACACTCATGGGAACCACAATAAACATAACCACAAATAACATAGAATAAACATAAATAAAAAAAGAATAAAGGTGGAATATATCAAATTGACAACTTAAGAAATCAATAAATAAATATATATATTCAGTAATACCCTCTTAAAAAAACCTCTAAAATATTCTGCAGCTTAAAAGAATCAATAAATAGATATATATTCAATAATGCACATTTAAAATAAATCTATGTGCCCATAGATTATTCGTTAAGTAGTTGAATGCTTTTAGGCACAAATGAAGTGATGTGTTGTTTAGTTTTAGTTCGGGGCATTCTAAATCTACGTCCAAAGGGACAGTTCACCCAAAAATGAAAATTCTGTCAGCATTTACTCACCCTCAAGTTGCTCCAAACCTCTATGCTTTTCTGAAGAAGATATTTTAAAGATACTATGAAGTCAGTGGGGCCCATTAACTGTTTGGTTACCCATAGT